>VDFB02292527.1:766167-908046 GCA_007258455.2 Sequoia sempervirens | reverse complement strand
ATGAAGGAGCTAAACAAAGAAAAACAAAACACATACCAAATTGAAAAATATTTGCAAACAAAGGTAAGGAAAACCACGAAACACAAAAAACTCAGTCAACGACCATTTCTTTACACATAATATAATTTGATAATGATAATTTTTAAATTTATTTCATTAGTATTAGATTTATCCTTTGATTATTGGATTCTTCCCAATAAATTATCCTCAAAAGAGAATTAATGAGTCATAGATAATTATTGACTTGAAATCAATATAATAATAAAAATGTAATACAATTAATTTTAAACATCAAAGTACAACATCCCTTAGTAGGTTATGTATCTAACTTGTCCGAAGAATTGTTACTTGCTACTTTTTGTAGGGAAACTAATATCTTATCTAATGTTTGTTTATTTAATTGCTTTTTCAAATATGTAAAATAGGGGATGCAAAAAAAATCACCAATGAATTTTTGTTGCGAGTAATTTATTTTTTGTATTTGTTTAAATCATCAAAAATATTAACCAATAAAATATTGCATTAAGAATAATATAATTTTTTTTTATATGGTTCTAGAGTAACTTATACGATTTCTAATGTTTTCATTTATTTTTTAATGATATATAGTACACTTTCATTTATTTTTAAAAATTTCATAGAGGCAAAATGTTAAGTCTCTTCTCTAATGTTTGTTTATTTAAATGGTTTTTTATATCATATGCATAGTTTTGTATAACCTTCATAACTTTTAAAAATACTATCATGGAATGTTGTCTTTTAAGTGATTGTCATTTGGGTTTTTTGTGGGACACATGATCATTTTCTTTCCATCAATAGTTTCATACAGGGAGAAACGTGACTAAAAACACGTCATTATGATGACTATGCCATACATCTAGAACACATGCAACATTAGCACAAGGTGAACCATTACACGTGAATTAGCAGGAGGCATATGGTCTATGTCATTTCACAAGAGTTCCTTGATCTTTTTGACCTCACCAAGCCCTCTAACTATTCATTCAAGTAGAAATTGAGAAGAGAAGTTTGTGGACTAACTCACATTCCTCATTTTAAAGGGTAATTATGTAACAAGTATTTACCACTTTCTTTTCAATAATTTTTCTTATAAGTAGTTTATTTTATGTGAAAGGTGTATCAAATAGTGTTATTGTTATATGATTGTTTTTGGTTTCAATTGTGTATGTTCTTTTAATCATGCCTACTAGTGTTATTGTTGTTTGTCTAACATTATTTTGATGAGTTTTTCTTTGTTTTTTGCTAATCCTTGAGTGCTTATTCATTGAAAATGCTTAATGATGAAAATTTTGGAATGTTCATTAAGCTAAATTTTCTTGTTGCTTATATTTTTAATATCTTTTATGCAAGTTAGAAAAAATTATTTCAAGCCTAATCATGGAAACCTTGAACCAAATATTATGACTTTGTTATCATCTACTACACACATTTTATTCTTTATTTTCCTTTTGTCTTTTGTTCTATTTTTAGCTAGCAAAGTTTTACATCAAGAAAATTCAGCAGGGTAAACCAATTTCACATTTTTTTTTATTTTTGAGTGTTTTAATGAAATATTTATAAGTGACCATATAATTCTTGTGGCCTTTGTGATTACTAATGTGTCTTTTTGAAGTCATTGTGACTATTGTCATTTCCATTTCAAAACATATATTTTTGTCATCTTCTCATATAAATTTCAAAAGACTTCGATATACAATTTACCATTCTAAAGAGCAAGAGACCTAATTTTTTTTTTAAATTAAAGATTAAAGACTAATTTAAACTATTAAAAAATAAGAACTCAAATGAAAAATCTCTTACATAAAATACTTAAATTAAATATTAAACTATTACATTAAAAACAAAATTCAAGACAAACCCTAAACAAATTAAAAAGTGCTTAAGTATGTACTACCCACTTAATATTGTCAATATATGACACGACTCCTAAAATACTAACGAAGGGTGATAATAGTAATATTGTCATCCTTCAGGCGACCCAAGCATCAAGGGGTCAACCTGCACATTTCTCTTCAGTTTCTAAAGATCTTGATTACAGAGGAAACAGGATCATTGTAAATTACATATAAGAACTATATCTAATGAGCACATGAACTATAGGATATCTTTCTCCTGTAAACTGGCTGTTGGATAAATCCAACATCTTTCACAGAAACTGTAGGCTCTCCCTCTTAAGTAGAGGAAAGTGTTGATTTAAACAGAGATACCTTGAAGCTCCAACTCGCATTTTCAGAATGAGAAGCACTGGAAAGGGGTCTTCCTTGGAGACCTGCAACTGAACGGCAAAATATGTCCCACCCCATAATCAAATACACAACTCCTGCAAATCCCATTGAGAATCCCAAAGCCAAGGCGATCAATGAGATGTGCTCATCCACAACACTCCAAAATGATTCCTTCTCCACAATTGCTGAAGGTGTTACTGACGTTCGGTTGCATTTTTCGTATGGGCGCCCACATAAACACCGATTCTTCTGGAATGAAGTCTTGTTGAAAGTATCAAACTGTGTTCCACTGGGTATTGGTCCACAAAGCCTGTTGGAGGAAACATCCAGGACTGAAAGGAATTTCAAGTTAGATAGGTCTTCAGGAATTCGTCCATCTAGATGATTGTGACACAGATCAAGCTCTTCCAAAGATGATATTTGCCCAATAGATGGGGGAATCTTGCCTACCAATTGATTTCTGGACAGATTTAGCAACCTCAGGTGACTCAGACTGGCAATGCTGGGTGGAATTATTCCACTAAGATTATTATTTGACAAGTCAAGTATGGTATTTGCTTGCAGAACATAATTCAAATGGTACTCATTTCCTTTCATCACAATAGTTATTTCCTCCTGGAGGGTCTGCCCTGGACCAAGGTGCGGATCTCCAAGCCTTCCAAACCCAGAGAGCTTCTCCAGATTAGATGGAATTGGTCCACTAAATTGATTGTTGGATAAATCCAACATCTGTAACTTGGTGAGGGTTGTGATCCATGCAGGAATTTTACCTCTCAGCTTATTATAGCTAAGGCTTAAAACCCTCAAATCTTGAAAATTTGCAAGGGAAGGAATCTCACCTGTGAAACTGTTCTTTCTGAAATCAGTGATCTGAAGTTTGGCGCATCTGGACAGGGATGGAGGCAGAGGCCCTGTGAATGAATTCTCTGAAAGCTTCAGACTTGTTAAGGAACAGTTACTCATTAAGGGGGGAACTGTGTCAGACAGATTGTTGCCCTCCAAGGAAAGGTAAACAAGGCTGTTCAAATTGCTTATCCCATAAGGAACCCTTCCAGTCAATTTATTCTTGCCCAGAGAAAGGTACTCCAGATTTCTCAAATTGGTTATTCCTTCAGGAATTGTTCCTGTGAAATTGTTGTTATCCAGGAAGAGGTACCTCAGATTGCTCAAATTGCATATTCCCTGAGAATTCCTTGTCGAGGCCAAGACAGCTTCTGTAGCACAACTCCTAATTGCCCAGGCGAACAAGAACATAGAAATTACAGCACCTTTCTCCATTTTCACTTGTTCAATACAAGTGCTCTTCTACTCTCTGAGCATTTTGCCGTAATTGGTTCACAGATATAGGGAGAAATGTTTGAGGTCATAACGGGTCAACAACGGCTGAGATTTAAACGGAAAAATTGCCCAACCATTTCTGCGCAAGTTCTTCGTGAGAATTGGGAAAGACATTTAGTCCTTTCAGAGTCGACTATCATCCATCACATGCATTTTCCAACATTTGAATACGAAAAGTAGGTGAATAAGCTGAGGGAGAGGGTCCGATGGTGGTGAGTGCTATGTTGTGCGAGGGGTCCACACAGCAGAAGACATGTTGGTTATTTATTATTTTTGCATGTTGTAGACTGTTCATCTGGTAACCCAAATAAATTTCTGAGCGATTTTAAAAAATTATTTTTTCCGATGCTAAAGATGGCATTGACCAGTACAGACGCACGGTACTTGCTTACCCGTTTCCTGTCACGCCAGTGCTTGCAAACTAAATGTGCATTAACTTCCCCTCTCCCCGCCGCCGTCAAACTTTTGGCAATCACTTCGGCATGCTTTTCATTTGGTAGGTTTTCATTTTGGTTCTATGCAACGCCATTCAAGGTTGGCGTTACACCGTCCATTGAAGGACCAGTGGTGGTGTACAACATGGCTGATGGTGGAGACATTGGGAGCGAGTCATGGTGATATTTTTTTCAGTTCTACTGTGTTTGTGAACACTTCCATTGCCTAAGGAAAATAGTAAACTTTTTCCATCATAGAGGAGGTTGTCTTCCAACCTCACAACGACAATATCTATCCATTGCATGTGTTTTTAATTTGGTTATGAAATGTATTTTACAGTATGGGAAATCTTGTTTCATTTCAAAGATACTTCATGCAACTATCTTGTGACCGACTATGTGTATATAAATATATATATACACACACAACTGGCCAAAAGATATATTAATATATCTACAATATCTTTAAACAATGTGTACATCTGTGACATTTCGCTTGTATATCTCTGCAATTTCCATAAATATATTGACACTATTTGAGCGTATAATATGCTCGACTATTAAGGGTTTCTTGCAACTATCTTTTGACTGACTGTATACACACACACACACAATCAGTCAAAAGATATATTGATGCAATTGCAATATCTTTAAACAATGTATACATATGTGAGATTTTGCTTGTCTATCTCTACAATCTCCAAAAATATATTCACAATATTTGATGGTATCATATGCTCTATTGTTAAGGATTTCATGCAGCTATCTTTTGACTGACTGTGCATGTGTATACAATACACACACACAATTGATCAAAAGATATATTCATATATCTGCAAATCTTTAAACAATATTTATATTTCATCCTATTAAGGGTATCATGCACATATCATTTGGTCGACTATGAGTATATATATACATAACATTTATGGGTTTCATATGGACTCCTAAGGGTTTCATGCACCTATGGTTTGGTTGACTCTATGTCCTCCTTTGTCGTGAACTCCTCACACAACATTACCCACAACTGCATCGTCCTCTTTGTCCTTTCAATACTATATTTTACCTACCATGTCTAAATTCACATGCACCTCTATTGCTAGTATGGACAACATCTCGATAGCAATTGACATGCATATATAGCAATTCAATCCTAAATTGGTAATTGTTTTAGTTTTTTATATTTATTTATTATATAAATATTAACTATGTATATGTGTCTACGTATGCATTGCTTGTTTCATTTGACATATAGCCTTGTTCATTTACATTAAAGTGAATTAGATGTATGGTTTGTTTGTTCTTTAATTATAGTGACTCTTACATGTAAGAAAATGTTGTTTCAATTTATATCATAATGTTGTTTGAAGTTATATATAACCCCTTAACTGAATACACACACACACACACACACACACACACACACACACACACACACACACACACACATATATACATATATACATATACATATATAAATGAAAGTATAACATGCATTGCTTGTTTCATTTGACATATATAGCCTTGTTCATTTACATTAAAGTGAATTAGATGTATAGTTTGTTTGTTCTTTAATTATAGTGACTCTTACATGTAAGAAAATGTTGTTTCAATTTATATCATAATGTTGTTTGAAGTTATATATAACCCCTTAACTGATTATATATACATATATATATGAAAGTATAACATGCATTGCTTGTTTCATTTGACATATATAGCCTTGTTCATTTACATTAGAGTGAATTAGATGTATGGTTTGTTTGTTCTTTAATTATAGTGACTCTTACATGTAAGAAAATGTTGTTTCAATTTATATCATAATGTTGTTTGAAGTTATATATAACCCCTTAACTGATTATATATATATGGCATCCGACAAATTCACCGCATGAAAAATTAATTGCATGAATTTTTGGCGGTTAATTTTCTGTGGCGGTGAATTGTTGAGAGTGAATTTTCCTTCGATGAATTGCTAGTGGTGAATTTTCATAGAGCCATATATATATGTATGTATGTATGTATGTATTTTTTTGATATGTAAGCTGCAGTCATGTGGACTGCTCCATTTTGCATTATAAAATAAAAGTATTACAAAGTTTCATGCATTTCATTGCAAAAACTAGGCTTTTTCCTGGTGATTCATTCACATAATAACATGAATTTATTACCTCGAGGGTAACTCCGCTTCCTGAGCAACCAAAATATTAATTTGCATCATTCCTTGTAACCAGGGTGCTACAAGTTACCCTCCTTATAAGGATTTCCCCCTTTTTTGTTGATCTAAGCGTCCTCTCACGGCTAGATTTTTGAGGAGCCTTCTTCCTCTTTACCTTTGTCCAACCTAGATCTGTTTGAGGGGAAGAAATATCAATGTGGTTCAATTCTCCTGATGAAAAGACCTCTTTTCCTCCATAATCATCCATCTTCCTTGGGTGTTTTGTAGACTCCATTGAATAAATACCACACTTGCAGGTTTCTTTTGCTTGAGAAATTGGTGAGATAGTAGGGGCAGCTCCATCCCTTGATACCTCTTGTTTGAACTTTGAATAGCTATTCGAAACAAGAGGTGGTGAGGAAATGACAACAAAAAATTCTTCGGAGGTTCTTGTCCTAACATTAGGGAAGCTTGAGCACCTGGTGGAATGAAATAGTGGTGGGTGATGAGAGCCAATTATGTTCTATTTTATACCATATTTTAGCCTATTTTATACGCCTTCATACCCATTCCCACATTCCATTTATGTTCCATATTAGACCATTTTACCATTTTATGTTACATATGATTATATATATATAAAAGTAATCTTTAATTTAGTTTTTAGATAAAATATGTGAATAAATAATATTAGATTGTATTTACTAATATTTCTTCCACTAGGTCAAGAAAATATATATATCTTGTAGCATGCAGATTTAAGGGTGCAGATCTTCCTGCCACCTTTTGGTTAGGAACTTCTGTGTATTACTTTATGACCCACAATTTATTTTTGTTATCTTTTCAAAAGATGATGTCACTCTCTGTTGGCATTGGTTACCTCTTTAATGCCAAATCCGAATAAGCACAAGAATCCAAAACAAATGTTTTGCTAAATAAATCTAAATGGAGATGCAATTTCCAGTTATGTAGAGAAAACCGAAAACCTTCTATTTTCACTGTTTATTATAACGAGACAATGTTTAATTTGTGGTCAGCAAAAAAATGGAGCAGAGAACACTCAGTGAAAGTTCCACGTGTGCCATTCTATAAAATGATTGAAATGGAAGGAAACCCGTGGTGGAGGACATGCTTGCTAGTTGGACAAAAATGAAGATATTCATGTCTCCTATTTTTGCCCACTGTTAGAACAACACTGTTTAATCTGTGGATTAGCAATCCATATTTTTGTTTCTTCTAGTTTGTTGGCCATGGGCCAAAACAAACTTATTCTATTTCACTTTGTTATAAGCACGACCTCTATATATGCGGTCTACTATAAAACAGTGGGGATAATATTGTATGCAGATTATTATATCATTTCTGACAATAATAGAAACATTTCTTCTGCTCAAGGCAGCGTAGGAAGTGTTACCAATTTTCACCATAGCTCAATTGGCAGAGCTGATTAGTTTCTTTTATTTTAAGGTGGAAGTTTAGTTAATCTCTGCATGTGCTTAAACTGCTATTTGCACATGATTTATGAAGTTTTGGTTATGCAATTGTTTCAATGAACAAAGTTTCAAAGGTTTGCTTAGTGCTTTGCAACATAAATGAAGTACAAAATAGAATACACAAATGATAAGGCATCACAATCGCTTTCATTTATTTCAAAATGCTTATTCACATTAGAGTATTTCATTTGTTTGCAAATACAAATGATTGTACAATTTTGCATTTTTGATGCATTTCTTTTCATAATGGAATTGAAAAGAGAAATTAAAAGATCCACAAAGTCGTGGAGATAGCTAAAACCATTCATTGCAAGAAATGAATTCTACAATTGAGGGTGGAAAAGAAAGAAGGAAGCAAATAACATAAGACACATCCATCATTGCCTGTGTCTTGATCTTTAGTTGATGTGCTTGCAGCTTGCTCCATCCTACTTCCGATTTCGAATGTACCTGCAAAAAATTGGGAAAGTCCTATTAGAGCTCCAGATATGAGTTACACTACATGCTCTACCAACAAAGATACAATCCATTCCTTAAAATGAATGAAATCAGCTAAGAATGAAGAGTGCAGTAATAAGAGCCTGAACATGGAATGTCACATCATTATTTTATGCTAACATTGTTTGTTTCCTGTGCAGGTATAGGAAAAGTCATGTAGTTGATCATTTCATGAAGACATAAAAGCATGTGGTGTAAAACGGGCTCCCACAAGGGTTGAGACCCAACATGCTACCCCTCAAAGCATTTTACAAGGAATTGAGAAGGAAACAGATACAAAGTGCTTAAGGAAAGACATCCATCAAATGAATGCATCATGAAGTGTCGATAGGAGTCAAACAGTTGACCACTTCAGATAGTCAATTCTCGAAGTGCAATGAATGGAAAATTAGGAGTGATCAACTATCTGAATACAATTTCATAATGTGATAGTGAACATGCATACATAATGCCTTGTTTGAAAATAGCAACTACAACTGAAGCAAATGGAGAAGCCTCAAGATGTCATGATCAATTGTTTCTATTTCAAGCCTGCTATGCAATGATAGTCTTACATCATCATGTTGCCTTTTGAAGAACAAAAGGGGACATTGCTGACTATGAATTCAAAAAACACTGAATTTTTAACGTGCATAAGGTAAAACAACATTGCTTTATATAAAGAATTTGCTGAGTATAGGCTTGTTTCAGTGTTTTGATGCCTCTATTATGAGATAAATCTGATTGCATGGTTCAATACTTATTTGCAACACAAAATGAAGCACTATGGTGGGAAAAGTAGAATGTGTATGCCCTCTAAAAAATCCAGGTGCATGAGAAGTATGATAAGTGACCTACAATAATACTTCAGTGGCCAAAAGAAAAAGATTGCATGATGATAAGTAAAGCATGCCAATATATAGTATGCTTGAAAGTAAAAATATGTATGTTCCATGATGATATTTGTTTCTTTCAAAATAGGGGATTATGCTACAGCCAGCCTAGTGTCAAGCCATGTTTTCAAAGAGCACAAGTTCAATGATGTTAACTTGGGTTTAGAGTAAATTCCATATAAAATCTACATGATGTTTCAAATTCAAACAATGGGGAAAAGCCTATTTCCCATTCTCATATTGGAGAGGCCATTTTATTTTTCTTTCATGAGCTACAATACCCATTTAGGGTTTCAAAATCAAAATGCCTCCAAAATGGTGAAATGGAGTGTTACAGGCCATAGCCATCGAAGGGTGTCAAAAATCCACAGAGAAGATGAAGTTTTGCATAAAGTATCTTTATTTTCAGTGTATTTAATTTGCATGTTGTGGGATGAGCCCATTTATTTACATTCATCAAAGGAAAAATGAAGAACACAGGGATATGATGTCGCGGCCTACAATGAAGGAGATACACATAAATTTTCATGCTTACTTCCATACAAGAAAATAACCTTCAATATCATGCTTTTACCTAAAATATTTTGAGTTTCATTCAAACAAAAGATGCATAAACAAATGCATAAGGAAGCAGCGATAATGGGACACCCAGGAAAATTTTAATACCTCAGAAATTCTTTTAAAATGCTTGAAATGGAAATGAGAATGTTTCATTTCAAAGTGGAGAGAGCTTACCACCTTTTTCAGAGGCTGATCTACAAAGAATTGAAGTTCGAGCTCAACATCCATTCCATAGCTCTCCCATGGCGGCGGCTCTTGTAGAGAGCATTTTCTTCAAAATGCAATGAGAAAATGAAATGAGGCCGATTTTTTTTAGGGTTTTTCTTTTGATCCCTCAACCCTAATTCAAACTTAGGGAATATTTGCATTGTTTTAAAATATATGTCTCCCATTTAATACCATGGTGGCCGAATTCATTGTTTAGGTTGACCATTCACTTATTAGGGTTCAATCACATATTTTGCCTAAGTCTTTTAGGGTTTTTTAATTATTTTTCAAATGCCTTGCCTTAGAAAATAAAAGAATTCATAGGATATGCTTAGGGTTTGTTTTATTGATTTTATAGAAATCAATTTAAAACTCAAAAGGATAAATATTGTCCTATTTTTTATGATTTTTTTTGAGAAAAAAACAAATTTTTATGGGATATGAAAGTTTGTAATATTTTGCAAAGATTTCTAAAATCTTAATTGCAAAAATAGGTTATATTGAGAGAATAAAACTGCAAATAGCTTGTAAAGCAAGGATAAAACAATGCTTTATAAATTGTTTTTTATTCCTTTGCTATTTTTAGTAGGCTGAGGTGATTGAATTTTCCTTGGGCGAAATTGAGTTGCATGGGGTGAAGATGAGGTGCTTTTTCAGCTTTTAAAGCGGATTAGGCCTAATTTTGGAGGTTTTTTGGATGGACATTCAAAAGTGTGAGTTTTCCACTTTCATTACATAGTATGATGCAAATTTGGATACTTTTTTTTGGGATTTTCTATTGAGCTCGGATTAGGGTTTAGAGAGATATATTTTGAAGAAAGACTTAGAGTATTTCTTAGTTCAGATCATTGTTTCTTCCTCTCTTGTTCATGCAGAGGGTTTTGTAAGCAGTTTTGTACTCAATTTTTTGAAATTTTCACTCCTTCATTCAATAAAACAACAAAGTTTCCTTCTCACTCTTGTTCATGCTTTGCAAGCAGTAATTTGATGTGTCTTGTGATTCGAATCTATTGAATCCTTTTCTTGTCTTATTGTTGTTAAGTGATTTACAGGAGTTGCATGCTAATTTGGGTTGTGCCTTGTGTTTATTCTAAACCTTTGCACATATCACTTTTGGATGATTGTGAGAATCAAGTTTTAAGGGGTTGGTGAGAGTGGGTCATTATCAAAAATATTCTTAATGTTGGTCAATAATTTTAGTTGATAGAATTTCAGTCATAAGTTTTATATCCAGTTTATCCTTCTAACTCTTTACCTCAAAAAATTATTTAGAATAGAAATTATCATTCAGAGAACCAACTCACTCTGGAGATTCCTTTTTCACTTAGATCACCCACATTTGAAGAAGGTTTCCATGTGTCATTAGATAGTTATGTTTTCTACAAACTTAGCATAGGGTGCATATCTAATTGATATCAGGAAGGTTTTTGTTTGTTCTACTATGCAAACGAGGAGCAAGGGCCCACTCCTTGGGGAAGCTCGGTGATATTTTACTTTCTGCATTTTATTTTCTTTTAGTTAATTTAATTCTGGAATGCATGTTAATTTTTGTAATGCCTTTATATTTAAGAGTGGACTGTTATTTAGCTAATTGTGATCTGGTTATTAATTGAAGAAATATGAGATGTGATTCTTTTAAATATATATATTTTTCATCTGAATGCTTACAATATTAATTGTATTTTGAGTATATTCAGGTTGCTGGCATTTCACAGTTTGTGATAGCTCCTATCACAGTTTTTACAACATTTCTATCAATAAGACAAAATAAGAAAGTTAAGCTTTCATTTCAACGCAACTTAATTCATTTCTTTCCTCCCTTAGGTATACTTCCGCAACACCTCTTGCAAGCTTACATTCCCTGGATTGACACTTAAACTAAGTTGAAATATTTTTTATTCTTTACCCCAATTTTGGCCTATCAGTGGGGTTCTACCCCAATCCACCAAGTGGGTTTCTTGCCTACAACTTGAGAATCCCTCACATGAGCTTGTTGTTTTTGGCATTGTGAAGTGAGATGGTCAATTGAGAAACATTTTCTGCATCTAAAGGCAATCTATTCATAAACAAACTATTGTATCCAACTTCTATTGCCCACTTTGAGGGAGATCTCTACAAGGAGACCTCTAGAAAGATCCATTTCAATGCATAGTTGTGCGTAGGTGGAGCTCTTGTAATTGATTGTTTCAATTGAAGGGAAATGCTATTTATGTAAGTCATTACCAATGACACACATGCAATCAACTCCCAAAATTGCAAGGGGAGATAAGGAAGCTACACCCATAGGAATACCGAAGAATTTTATTTTGATTGTGGGTCAAATGATGGGAACCATGATTTGATACAAAGGAAATCTCCTTGTAAGAACCAAGGTCCTAATTTTAACACCAATTCTAGATCTTTCTCAGAATCAAATTTGAGGATGAAGAATCCTCTTGCACAAGGATAAATGTAGATCTTTTCCTCCATGTACTCTTTCTAGTTATTGGTAATCAATGTGTGAAGATCACATAGCTTTGGCTAGGTCTTGGTAAACTTGCAAATGATGGCATGTTTTTGTAAATACTCCTCCCCATCAAGAATGACATCATCAATGCAAGTTTTTGGGCCATGGGATGAATGAAAAATGGGGAGAGGACTATTATGCCTATTGGTTGTTGCAGATGAGTTGTAGGGATTTGTCACCAGAGAGGAATTGGGTAACATATTTTGATGTCCCCCAGATGCAGAGTCCATCGCTCCCTTAATAGTCGCTTCCCTAAAGTTGAGCGATCCATCCTTGTGAAGCAGTGAAACGCTAATAGTGTCACCGCCCCTAGAATCCCTAAGCTCCAACCACTCCTAAAATCCCCCATCTAGAGCATTACAAGAGCTAGACACCTAAGGATTTGGGTTCTTCATCGTCCCTTCGTACTTGAAATTGTAGCTAGATAATCCATTATTTCCATGGTGTTTGGTAGATTTCCCCTCCAACATCCATGCCTGAGCACCATCCACTGAAGAAACTGCCCCATGGTGAATTGACACAAAGAAAGGAAAGCAGGCAAAAGGATTTCACGACGGCAAGAGTATGCAAGAGGCATTGCAACAACCCATGTATGTACATATATATATGTATGTAGGTATATATGTATATGTATATGACAATATAACATGCATTGCTTGTTTCATTTGACATATAGCCTTGTTCATTTACAGTGAAGTGAATTAGATGTATGGTTTGTTTGTTCTTCAATTGCAGTGAATCTTACATGTATGAAAATGTTGTTTCAATTTATATCATAATGTTGTTTGAAGTTATATATATAAATATCATAATATTGAACATTCAAGTTACATATAACCCCTTAACTGATTATATATATGTATGTATGTACATATATATGTATGATATATATGTATGTATGTATAACCAGTTAACATGATCACCCAAGGGTTGTAAGAATTAGAATTGAGGATATGATAGTATAACATGCATTGCTTGTTTCATTTGACATATAGCCTTGCTTATTTACATTGATGTGAATTATATGTATGTTTGTTCTTCAATTACAGTGACTCTTACATGTATGAAAATGTTTCAATTTATATCATACTGTTGTTTCATGTTATATACAAACCCTAAAATGTAACACATATATCCCCAAATCTAACTCTTACCATATCCGACCCTTTCTGTTGACAATAAGGAGTTATATCTGCATGGCATACATACACACACACACACACATATATATATCATTGTTAGTTAAGGGTTGTATGTCATGCAGATATACCTCCTTATTGTCAACAGAAAGGGTCAGAAATGGTAAGAGTTAGATTTGGTGATATATATATATCTCATTGTTAGTTAAGGGTTGTATGCCAAGCATATATACATATATTGTTATCAATCAAGGGTTGTATCCTTAATGCGAACGCAAAAAATTAAATAAGGTAAGAGTTATTATTGTGCACAAGATAATATAACATGCATTTCTTGTTTCTAAAAACAACAAAGATGAACATATTGGTA
Source organism: Sequoia sempervirens (assembly GCA_007258455.2). Taxonomy (NCBI): domain Eukaryota; kingdom Viridiplantae; phylum Streptophyta; class Pinopsida; order Cupressales; family Cupressaceae; genus Sequoia; species Sequoia sempervirens. Next base: position 894,224 of record VDFB02292527.1, on the reverse strand, counting down.
TAACACAAACTCAATTATGAAACAAAAAAGATGAACATATTTGTATCCTGAAAATTACATTAGTTAGACACATTACATATCAATTGTTCATAACATATTAGGATAACATATGTTCAGCTATGAGACAACAGAGATGAACATATTAGTATCCTCAAAATTACATTAGTTAGACACATTACATATCATTTGTTCAGAACATATTAGTACAACATAAACTTGGCTAGGAAACAACTTAGATAAACATATTTTGTATCCTAAAAATTACATCAATTAGACACATTACATATCAATTGTTCAGGCTTGTTCTACATAAATGGAACACCTTCAAAACATTGACAAAAAACTATTCGCAATCTAACATTCAAATTATGTAAAAAAAATTGGAAAAGAGAATTTAGTTGATGGGAAGCTATATGTCGATGTGTTGTTCATCTCTGAATCTTGCCTAGTGAACTACTCATCCATGTTTGTGGCCTTTGAATCTATAAGATTATAACTTGAATGTGTTTGGCTAACACTTGTGTGTGGAGAGGGTGGAAAATACTAGGGGCAATGTATAAAAACAAAGTGATAATTGCATGTCGTTTAGGCAAGGGATTTAAAGGATTTCTCAGATGCCTTTCCCTTGCTACCTCTTTTCTAGCCTTTTCCATTTCTCTTTCTCTTTTAGCAGATTTTCGTTCAATCCTTTGCTATTGTTTTTTATGTTCCTTCTCTTTCCTTTGTTGTTCTCTTTGTACATCAACTACTTGTTATTGAAGGTCTTTTTCAATTCTCATTTGTTCCTTTAGGTCCATTGTCACAATTCTTTCTATCTTTTGTTGTTTGATTTGTTCTCTCTTCCTATCTTTCAATGTTTGGATTTCCTTCTTCCTCTCCCCTTTCTCCATTAGAACTTTCATGTAGTCATCTATGGTGAGGAGCTAGGATTGTCTCCTAAGTCGAATCCCACAATCAACTAGATGACTGGACTTATCCTTCACTAGATGAACAGGTAACTTAAAAAATTGGGAGATGTTTGAACTTATTTGGCCTCCCAAATCCCATAATCAATTAGATGATTGGACTTATCCTTCACTAGATGAACGGGTAACTTAAAAAATTGGGAGATGTTTGAACTTATTTGGCCTCCCAATGGCTCCATGGAATCTTCTTCATTTTGAAAGTGTGCCTCACTAATTTTTTCATCCACTTCCTCTCCTCCTCCCAATTGAGGGGGTTCACACTCTCCTCAATCAACATAAAAATATAGTACAGTAGATGGGTCCATGTTTGGTGGAGATGGAATTGATAGACTTTGGTCTAAATCCACATGCAAATCAATACCAAGATTTGGAGCCCCCTCTAACAACCATGATTGCTCCTCTAGTGCACTGGGTAGAGAAAGAGAGAAGTCTACATATGTATTTTGGTCATCCAAATCAGCTGTTCCTAGTGGACTATGCTAGTCTACAAATTCAGGGGTTCCAATTGGAGATTGTTGGTTCGCCAAACTAGCGTTTCCATTGGACTATGTTGGTCTACCAAATTAGGTGTTCCTTTTGTCCCTTCAACCTCTATTTGTGGAACACCATTAGTAGATAGACATAGACTATTTTCAACAATAGATGATTCCTCGGGGGCAGCAAATTGGAATATCGCACTTGGTTGCATATCCACCATTATGCATCTGGATTTAGTGACCAAATACCTGTTCTTTTAAAGCTTGTTTTTATTTCATCAATAGTCAATGCTTTTTGAAATGCAACACTGCCAAGTGTTTCCAACTCTGCCCTTTGAATTTTTATATATGAATACTTACTTGTCCTTGTTGCTCTTTCCTTCTTAAAATATGATTTGAAAGATGCAAAGACTCTAACATCAAGTGGCTGCAATCTATGATATGTGCGGGTTGGTAGGGTTAGCAAGTCAATGCCTAGTGACCTTGCTTCATTAATAGTAGAAAATGCAACATGGCTATCATCTCCATCAAAAATCAAGAGGTGTCTATTAGTGGGTGACACACCCCCAGGTACAAAACCAACAAAATGGTGTAGCCAATTGAGGAAGAGGCCTTTTTTCATCCACACATGGGGTTTAGCAACCATACATGCACTTGGTTCACAATGATCTATATAGTTCTTCAGGTGTTTTTTTCTCATAAACAAATAAAATCCAGAGATTTTCTATACATCAACATTCACACAACATAAAATTGTTATCCACTCTCGGCTCTTAGGTATAATGTACAATACACTTATGTTTCCCTTTTTGGAAAACACTCACATTGTACCATTTCGTCTAGCTTGAATATCAGTCCCATCAAAATTTCAAATTTTCATTGGACCATATGTATTATCTACGTATACCTTTGTCAATGTTTCATAGAATGCAACAACTACTGCGGGCCTCAAATTGAGTGTACAGTCTCTGTCTTGGCCTTGTGTTGTCCTCAAAGTTAGATCTAGATGCCTTATTTTGAATCCTATCCACCAAGGCTTTCTAGGAACTCCATCCTTGAATGGATTTGGCATCATTTGGATATATGTGCCACTTCAAACTTCAAATTGACAATTTCTAAACCATGGCCAACAACAACCGTCTCCTTGCACCACTCGACAACCTTTTCCTCTTCCTCATCGTTCAAGACTGTTGGGGGCCCTTTCCTTTTTATAGAGGTAACACTAGTCAACCAATTAGTCAACATGGTTGCTGGAAGACCCCACTTCATTGATTCCCCCTTGTTGACATTCCATTGTTTTCAATGTTTCTCATAGAAAATTCCATGTCAGTTGTGGACCATTCTTGTTGCACTGAAACGTTCTTTGTTGTAATAGTTGCATTCACTTGGACTACATTCTCGATTCATTGTGGAATGGGAATAAATTCATTCTCTTCACTATGTTGCAGCCTCACACCTCTCTTGTGTGGAGGAAATATTTTCTAAGCTCTCTTTATAGCTCTCCTAGTTCTTTCTTTCAATATTTTATTCTTCATCTGCATTGAGCCAAGTGTAAGAACAATAAACGACAGGAACATACACATAACCATGTACTCAAAGTAAAGGAGAGGGTCTTATGGTGGTGAGTGCTATGTTGTGTGAGGGGTCCACATCAACAGAGGACATGTTGGTCAAAAAATTGAATTACATACAACCCTTAATTGATCATATCCCCAATTCCAACTCTTACAATCCTTAGTTGATCATGGAATATATATATATATATATATATATAAAATCAATTAAGGGGTTATATATAACTTGAAACAACATTATGATACAAATATTTATAACCATTTCTGAAACAACATTATCATACATGTAAAAGTCACTGTAATTGAAGAACAAACAAAACATACATCTAATTCATTTAAATGTAAATGAAGAAGGTTATATATATATATATAACATCAATATATATATCTTTGTTATATATCTATCTATCTCTGCAATATATATATAGATATATATATATAACATCAAGAAGGTTATATATATATATATATATAACATCAATATAACAAAGATATATAACAAATATAGATATATATATTGATGTTATATATATATATATATATATGCAGAGATAGATAGATATATAGCAAAGATATATATACTGATGTTTCCTATAACCTTCTTCATTTACATTTAAATGAATTAGATGTATGTTTTTTTTGTTCTTCAATTACAATGACTTTTACATGTATGATAATGTTGTTTCAGAAAAGGTTATAAATATTTGTATCATATTGATGTTTCAAGTTATATATAAATAGATATATAGATATAATTGATGTTTCAATATATATATATATATGTGTGTGTGTGTGCGTGTGTGTGTGTGTATCATAATGTTGTATTAGAAAGGGTTATAAAAATTTGTACCATACCGTTCTATCAAGTTATATATAAATATCATAATGCTATTTCAAAAATGGTTATAAATATTTGTATCATAATGTTGTTTCAAGTTATATATAAATATCATTATGTTGTTTCACAAAGGGTTATATATTGCTATCATTTAAGGGTATCATATACTTGATTGTTAAGGGTTTCATGCACCTATATTTTGACCGATTGTGCATATGTGTAAATTAAGGATGATAGGTGGAATGATACATATGCAAAATAAACCCACAATAAATAAATCATACATCTAATTCATTTTAATGCAAATGAACAAGGCTATATGAAACAAAAAACTTATCTCTCTCTGCAATATATATATCATAGTGTTGTATCAGAAAGGGTTATAAATATTTGTATCATACTGTTGTATCAAGTTATATATAAATATCATAATGCTATTTCAAAAATGGTTATAAATATTTGTATCATAATGTTGTTTCAAGTTATATATAAATATCATTATGTTGTTTCACAGAGGGTTATATATTGCTATCATTTAAGGGTATCATATACTTGATTGTTAAGGGTTTCATGCACCTATATATGTGTGAAGAAGTTTGTAAGAGCTCTCTTCAATTAGTCTTGAATAAGTGTCTTAAATTGAAACTCAAAAATTTGAATTATGAATAAGGGTAGTTTGCAATGTACATTTGTGGTGACTTGTATAAATGAGGTTAAATTGACTTGTATAAATTTGAAAAGATAGGTGCAAGTGGAGATTTTTGAATTGTTGGAGGGAATTTGAGGTTGCATTCTTGGAATTAATGGTAGAAGTGATAAGAATTGGGTTGTGAATGACACATATAAATGTGATTTGAGAGGTTATAAATTTTGGTTGGCAAAATTAGTTATATTGTGATTTGAAAGGTGATTTTAGAAATCTAAAATTATTTTTGGTTTTAATATTTTGTTAGGATTAATTAATTTTCATGTATAATTGTGAAATATGGTTGAAATAATGAGTTGTTATTTTGTAAAATTATATTGCATAGTGAGCTTGAGAGTTGGTTTCAATTTTTTCAAGGTAAATTTGTAGAAAGACTAGTATAGTTAGACATGGTGGAACAATAAGTTTGGCAATCAGGGATGAATAATGGAACATTTTTATTTAAAATATTTTCAAATGTATTTCCAAGTTGGTTAGTTGCCAAATCTATGGTGGTTGAAATGTAAATGGATTTTGTACATGTCAACTCAGTTTTAATGTATTAATGCATATATTATGCAAATAAATATATCTATTTTTATTCACCTAAATTTGGGAAGGTGGAAAGTATTTACTCTACCATTGATTGGACATTTTTTTGATTTAACATATACTTGTCATATCATATTACAATAACTCATTGAAAAAAATGTGGGTATTTTATTGTGGGGCCCAGACTGTTAAATCCTATCCCCACAATAGGAGCCCGCTCTACCATCAGGTCCTCTCCCTTAGTCATGGGTCCCATTTATGTTATTTCTTGGAATTCTTCATTCAAAGAGAGACAAAGATTTAGCTATTTCTTTGAGAAAAGTCTAATTTAATGAATGTAGTGAAATAAGCTTTAGATAGAGAAAATTAATAATTTAAATAGTGTTAGTGTGTGAAAAATAATCAATCTACTCTTTAGGTCGGGAAGGATGCTCTCTCATGGCATGAATCTACCCTAGCTTTGATCAGTTGCTAGTTATAATGCTAGGCTTCCAAAATTTAGGTCTCTTGCTCTTTAGAATGGTAAATTGTATATCAATAGTCTTTTGCAAAGTAATTATTGAAGTTCAAAAGTTATCTTTTAAAAATATTCATTTGGATGGGAATCCTTTGATTATGATTATGAGATTCATGTGGTGAAGTTCATTTGGTTTCAAAGTATTAATGAGATTCTTGTGTTGATTTTACTTTTCGTTTCAAGTGCTAATGCGATTTTATTTGGAAATGGAAGGATCTAAGAAGCCTTGTCGTATTTTATGTCTTCAATTTATTCATGATATATATTCATACAAACATTAAAGTGGGGGAAAAATATAATGGTAAATTTTGTATATCCATGCCATTTTTCATTTAGTTTATGCCCACCATGGTGGAATGTCATTAATGTAATTATGTATCAATAATTGGAATTTTTGTAAAGGGACATTGGAAATTATTGGAAGGAGGTAATTTGTGAGAGAAAATTACAAGGTGTTTGCATACACCAAAAATTGTAAAGTGAGAGATTATGAGGAAATTGTATGCAGGTTCTAAAGGCTTGGGTATTGTAACAAAGCATAGTTTTGCTTGGCATTATCAATAAAGTGGTCCTAGCATTGAGAAGTGAACCCAGAGACATAGTCCACATTGGATGAGCTCTGTTATCAATCTGTGCATTTTGATCCTTCTGTCTTTCATCTCATTCTTCTCTTTCGTCTTAAATTATCTCTAGTTATTTTAGTATTTTAAATTATCATTTGAATTCTAATTACTTGACTTTAGTAATTAGTTAATTTCATTAAATTGTGTAAAAGTGAACCTAGTTTGTAATTTCAACGGTTAAAAAGCATAATCACACAATTATGCATTAGATTGGGAAGAAATTGTAATTAGGATTAATTTACAAGTTAATTTGTAAACCTCTAATTACAGACCAGGTTGGTATCATAGCCCATTTTGCAGGAAATTGCAAAGTGAATGTTAACTAGGTTGAAGCTGAAACAAGGAGAAGGTGCACTGGAAGAGTTCAATCCAGAGATTGGGAAACAAAGGACCTTTCCATCGAAGATGTCAGAGATGGTAACTGAACATGAAGTTCCAAAACTTGATGAGAGGGGATTTCGAAAAGCTTTCCTAGAAATGAAGTCAATGGTGGAAGTTCTTTTTCAAGAGAGACAAGAACAATTAAGGAAAGAGGAACGTAAGGCTAGAAAGAAGGAGGAAGCTAAATCCTCATTGCAAGAAGACAAAGGTAAAGGAGTAGGAGGTGGTGGTGACCCTCCTGAACCTCCATCCCTGTCCTCTTCATCTTCTTCATCCTCTTCTTCTTCTTCTTCTTCGTATAATGCTTCTAAAAAGAAACAACCTGTGCAAGCTAATGCACCTTTGTTAAAACTAGATGTTAAATTTGATTTTCCAGTCTATAATGGAGAACTAGATGCAGATAAACTAGATAATTGGATTAAACAAATTGAAGTCTATTGTAGAGTTCATAAATTTACTGAGGATTCTCAGAAACTCCAATTAGCTACTCTTCACCTAGGAGGCACAACTTTAATTTGGTGGGAGAGTAGAACACATGAGGATCTAAGTCGTTATGGTAAAATTATTTCTACTTGGTTTGAGTTTATAGTTGCATTAAAGAAACAGTTCTATCCATTAGGTCATATGCAAAAAGTAGTAATGAATTGAAAATCATTAAAGCAAGAGAAAGGACAAAGTGTACAAGATTATACACAGGAGTTTAGGAAAAGAGCTGTAATGTTGGGCATTCCATTATATACACGAGAAACTTTGTTAAAGTACATAGGTGGATTGCATGAGAATTTGAAACATACCATACTTATGTTTAATCCAACTAGCCTTGATGAAGTTAGTGTGCAAGCTATCCATTTGGAAACAAGCTCAAGGAATAGCCATGACAATCTGTTGACGGAATCTAGTAAGCAGAAAGGAAGCAAGAAAGGGAAAGAGAAATCACAGTGAACCGCTACTATAAAGAAGGAGGAAGAGAAGCCTTATTGCTCACACTGCAAGAAGCAAGGGCACAAAGATGTGAAGTGTTGGAAATTGCATCCTGACCAGAAGCCTAAGTGGTTCAATGATCGAAAGGGTAAGTAGAAGTCCATAGCTGTCGTGCAAGACCTTGGTATGGAGTCTGGTGACGAATTGAAGATTTCAATTGTGGGTTTGAAAGGTAAAGATTTTGTTGGTAATGGTTCTGCCACTAATGTTTCATGTGCTTCTACTTCTAAAAGTCATGTTGTTCCCAAAGATAGCAAAAGATGTGAATTGTTTCATATAAGGGTGATTTCTAAGAAGACTAAGATTGATACACTGATAGATAGTGGGTCCCAAGTTAATCTAATTTCAGAAGAAGTTTTTAAGCAGTTGGGATTGAAAACAAAGCCACATAAGAAACCTTATCCATTAGGTTGGGTGTGCAATGATAACAAATTGCGAGTAACTAAGCAATGCAATTTAAGATTTGCAATGACATCTAAGTTTATAGATGAGGTTGAATTTGATGTGGTTCCACTTGATATATGTGGAATTGTGTTGGGTAGCCCATACTTATATGATACAAAAGCAATCTTCTACAGGGAACATAATTAGTATCACTTGTTTAAGGTAGGAGTTGAATACATTGTGCATTCTCATTCAATTAAGACTGATAAGTCTTTTATGACAATGGGACACTTGAAAAGGGTAGTTAATGCAAGCAATAATTTGGAACTTATGTTTATACCACAAGAAGTGTCATTGCATAAAAATATATCTGATTCTAAGGTTGTTCCAGTTATGAAAGACAAGTTTGATGTTGATACATTCTTTTTCTTGTTTGCAAGCTCAGTTTTGTTATTCAACCTTCTACTTTTTAGTAGTGTATGGTTGGTAGCGGCAACACTAAATGTGGATGTGTATATGGCTAATGTACTTAACAATATAAGTGTTGTTTTGATTGTTGTTATGATGAGTCAAATGTACAGGTTCCAGAAAGGAAGGACAAATGATACTGGGCAAGTGGGGAAACATTGTCCTAGCTCAATTTGTACATAAACAGACCTTTTGGAGGTCCAAAAGCTTCTCAATGGGGAGAAATGATCTAGGTGGATCCAGAATACCTAAAAATTTCATAGTCTCAGAATTCATCCAAATTAGCATCATTGGATAGAGCTCACCAAAACGGTCTTGATGCAACTTGAATAGGCTCAAAAGGAGTCTGTATGCAAGAGTTATGTGTGGTCAAACGTCTAGTCAAACTAGGGAATCAGGCATTCAAAAAGGAAAAAAATTGATCATCTCAAAATGAGGTAAAAATGATGCCAGGTCGTAGTGCTTGTTGCACTGATTCCAGAACTATATTTGGTTTCGAAAACGGAGCTCGTATGTGAAAGTTACGGTTGGTCAAAATTTTGACTCTAGTTGACTTTGATGACATCAACATGGTGACATGGCAGGTGGTGACGTGGCAGGAGTAGTGAGTTGGCATAAATATGGATTAAACCATAATTATTGAAGGAAAATAGGAAAAAATATATGGTTTAAAAAATTAAAAGAAGAAAGGAGGATTTGGTGGGATTTTATCCCTTAAAATCCTCTTCCCTTGCCCATGAAACAAGGAGAGGAAAAAAATCCCATAAACTTATATTTCAACAAATTAACCCCTTTAACCACCTTTCTCATATTTAAATGAATTTATTTTAAAGATTATCCAAGGAGATTATTAAGGGGCTTTTAAAAGATATTTTTAAAGATTATAATGTAAGCCCAAAATTATAAGGGCCTTTATTTTAAAAGGGGTAGGTTTATTTTGAAATATTTTTAGAGATAAGGGAGGATTTTTAACAACTTGGCTATGTAATTAGGAGATATGGGTATATTTGCAAAATAATATGGTTTTAGCCCATATTAGCAAATAAATGTGTATATAAAGGGGGTGATTTTTGTAAATGTACATTGTAAATTATTGGAAGGAGGTAATTTGTGAGAGAAAATTAAGAGGTGTTTGCATACACCAAAAATTGTAAAGTGAGAGATTGTGAGGAAATTGTATGTAGGTCCTGAAGGCTTGGGTATTGTAACAAAGCATAGTTTTGCTTGGCATTATCAATAAAGCGGTCCTAGCATTGAGAAGCGGACCCAGAGACGTAGTCCACATTGGATGAACTCCATTATCAATCTGCGCATTCTGATCCTTCTGTCTTTTGTCTTAAATTCTCTCTAGTTATTTCAGTATTTTCAATTATCATTTGAATTCTAATTACTTGAGTTTAGTAATTAGTTAATTTCATTAAATTGTGTAAAAGTGAACCTAGTTTGTAATTTCAACGGTTAAACAACATAATCACGCAATTATGCGTGGATCGGGAAAACTCTGTAATTAGGAGTTAAGTGCAATAATTTGTAACTTTCTAATTACATATCAACTCTTGTGCTTGGTTTGGTTCATACTTTAATCCATATCTATCCCTATTTCTTTCCACACACTTATTTCCACACATTCACTATTTACTCTTAATTTATTACAAAACCCCAATATATTTGCTCCCCACCTCAAGATTATCATTTCACTACCTAGGTTCATTTTTTTCCACTTAGCATCAATTCCATGATGCATGAGAATGAAACTCGATTTAAATTCAAATTCCAAATTTCTTGCCCTTTCCTATTGGTTGTTATGAAACTTTGCACATAATTTTATGTCTTGGTATCTAGAGACATTCAATTTGTCATTAATAGACATGCTAGATATTTTAGAAATACAAAGGAATATCTTGACAAATAATTTGAATTTATCATTTTCATATACATCACACACACTTGTACATGTGCTATCTTCAAATATTCTCTCAAAGATGTAAAGTAGGCCAATCTAGGGCTTTGACCTAAGAGAGCTTGACCCTAGTGATTTGACATACTCCCTTAAGATGTTTATAAACTTCACAATTCTTACAAGCTCATTAGAGGTTAGAGATCAAAGTGAATATGTTTTAGGATTTTTTAAATCAATTTAGATATATGCATTAGGGATCACATATATGGAGATCAATATTGATCTTCGTAGTTTTCTAAACTTGTTTGGATCTAGATATATTTATTAGATCTAGAGAAAAATATATATACCTTAAAAAATGATTCCAACATGATGTCAACATAGAATCTTCATCATTATTTCAAGAACTAAGTACCTAATTTCTCTTATTCAATAATCACATTTATTATTATTTGTTTATTTATCCAACTTTAAAAATTAATCTCAATTAATTCTACTTACTTAAAGCAATTTATTTCTTTATGCATGCTTGATAATGATAATTTTTAAATTTATTTTGATTAGTATTAGGTTTATCTTTTGATTATTGAATTCTTCCCAATAAATTATCCTCTAGATAATCATTGACTTGAAATCAATATGATAAAAAAATTATAATGCAATTAATTTTAAACATCAATGTGCAACATCACTTTTGTAGGTTATCTATCTAATATGTCTAAAGAATTGTCAGTTGCTACTTTTGATAGGGAAACTAATTTCTTCTCTAATGTTTGCTTATTTAATTCATTTTTTAAATATGTAAAATAGGGGATGCAAAAAAGAAAATCGCCAACGAATTTTTGTTGTGAGTATTTTATTTTTTCTATTTGTTTAAATCATCAAAAATATTAACCAATGACATATGGAATAAAACATTAATTAAAGAAATCTTATATGGTTCTAGAGTAACTTTATATGATTTCTAATGTTTTTTGTTTATTTTTTATTTTTTAATGATAGATAGTACACTTTCATTTATTTTTAAAAGTTTCATAAAGGCAAAAAGTTAAGTCTCTTCTCTAATGTTAGTTTATTTAAATGGTTTTATATCATATGCATAGTTTTGTATAACCTTCATAACTTTTAAAAATACTATCATGGAATGTTGTCTTTTAAGTGATTGCCATTTATATTTTTTGCGGGGCACACAGTAATTTTCTTTCCATCAGTAGTTTTGTACTAGGAGAAAAGTGGCTAAAAACACGTGTTAAGTCATTATGATGACTACGTTATACATCTAAGACACATACAATAGTAGCATAAGGTGAACCATTACATGTGAATTAGCAAGAGGCATATGGTCTATGTTATTTCGTAGGAGTTCATTGATCTTCTTGACCTCACCAAGCCCTTTAACTATTCATTCAACTAGAAATTGAGAAGAGAAGTTGTGTACTAACTCAAATTCCTCATTTTAAAGGGTAATTATGCAACAAGTATTTATCACTTTCTTTTCAATATTTTTTTTATCAGTAATCTATTTTATGTAAAAGGTGTAACAAATAGTGTTATTGTTGTATGATTGATTTTGGTTTCAACTATGTATGTTTTTCCAATTATGCCTACTAGTGTTGTTGTTTGTCTAACATTATTTTGATGAGTTTTTCTTAGATTTTTGCTAACCCTTGAGTGCTTATTCATTGAAAATGTTTAATGAAAATCTTGGAATGTTCATTAAGCTAAATTTGCTTGTTGCTTATATTTTCAATATCTATTTCACAAGGAAAATTTATTTCAAGCCTAATCATGGAAACCTTGAACCAATATTATGACTTTGTGACTATCTATTACCTACATTTTATTCTTTATTTTCCTTTTATCTTTCGCTCTATTTTTTGCTAGCAAAGTTTTACATCAAGAAAGTTGGGCAAGCTAAACCAATTTCACAATTTTTTTTAATTTTTGAATGTTTTAATGAAATACTTATGAGTGACTCTATAATTCTTGTGGCCTTTGTGATTACTAATATGTCTTTTTACAACCATTATGACTATTTTCATTTCTATTTCAAAACATGTATTTTTGTCATCTTCTCATTATAAATTTAAAAAAGACATCCCATATACAATTTACCATTCTAAAGAGCAAAAACCTAAAATCTTTTTAAAAACAAAAGATTAAAGACTAATTTAGACTATTAAAAAATAAAACTCAAATTCAATTTAAATATAAAATGAATTATCTCTTACATAAAATACTTAAATTAAATGTTAAACTATTACATTAAAAACAAAAATAAAGACATCCAAAACAAATTAAAAAGTGCTAAGTATGCACTACCAACTTAATATTGTCAATATATGAGAAGTCTCCTAAAATACTAACAAAGGGTTATAAATGTCATCATGCTTAAGGCGACCCAAGCATCAGGGGTCAAACTGCATATTTCTCTTCAGTTTCCATAAATCTTGATTACAGAGGAAACTGGATCATTGTAAATTACATATAAAAACTATATCTAATGAGCATGCACCAGGGGTCGTCCTGCATATTTTTCTTCAGTTTCTACAGATCTTGATTACAGAGGAAACAGGATCATTGTAAATTACATATAAAAGCTATATCTAATGAGCACATAAGCTATAGGATATCTTTCACATAAACTAAAGGCTCTCCCTCTCAAGTAGAGGAAAGTGTTGATTTAAACAGAGATACGTTGAAGCTCCAACTCCCATTTTCAGAATGAGAAGCACTGGAAAGGGATCTTGCTTTGAGACCTGCAAGTGAACGGCAAATTATGCCCCACCACATAATTAAATACAGAGCTACTGCAAATCCCATTGTGAATCCCAAAGCCAAGGCAATCACTGAGATGTGCTCATCCACAACACTCCAAAATGATTCCTTCTCCCGCATTACTGAAGTTGTTGGTGATTTTGACTTGCATTTGTCATATGGGCGTCCACATAAACACTGATTCATCTGAAATGAATTCTTGTTGAAAGTATCAAACTGTGTTCCACCGGGTATTGGTCCACAAAGCCTGTTGAAGGAAACATCCAAGGATGCAAGGAAACCCAAGCTAGATAGTTCTTCAGGAATTCGTCCTGTTAGTTGATTGTGACACAGATCCAGCTCTTCCAAAGTCGATATTTTCCCAAGAGATGTCGGTATCACGCCTTCGAATCGATTTCTGGACAGATTTAGCAGCCTCAGGTGACTCAGACTGCCAATGGAGGGTGGGATTTTTCCGCTAAGATTATTATTTGACAAGTCAAGTATGGTATTTGCTTGCAGAACATAATTCAAATGGTACTCATTTCCTTTCATCACAATAGTTATTTCCTCCTGGAGGGTTTGCCCTGCTTTAAGGTTTGGATCTCCAAGCGTTCCAAACCCAGTGAGCTTTTCCAGATCAGATGGTATTTCACCACTAAACTGATTGTTGGATAAATCCAACATCTGCAACTTGGTGAGGGTTGTGATCCATGCGGGAATTTTACCGCTAAGCTTATTATGGCTAAGGCTTAAAACCCTCAAATCATGAAAATTTTTAAGGGAAGGAATCTCACCTGTGAAATTGTTCTTTCTGAAATCAGTGATCTGAAGTTTGGCGCATCCGGACAGGGTTGGAGGCAGAGGCCCTGTGAATGAATTCTCTGAAAGCTTTAGACTTGTTAAGGAACAGTTACTCATTAAGGGGGGAACTGTGCCATAAAAATTGTTGCCCTCCAAGGAAAGGTAAACAAGGCTGTTCAAATTGCTTATCCCCCGAGGAATCCTTCCAGTCAATTTGTTGTTGCCCAGAGAAAGGTACTCCAGATTCCTCAGATTGGCTATTCCTTCAGGAATTGTTCCTGTGAAATTGTTGTTATCCAGGAAGAGGTACCTCAGATTGCTCAAATTACATATTCCTTGAGAAATCCTTGTTGAGGCCAAGACAGCTTTTGCAGCACCACTCCTAATTGCCCAGGCGAACAAGAACATAGAAATTACAGCACCTTTCTCCATTTTCACTTGTTCAATACAAGTGCTCTTCTACTCTGTGATCAGATTCCCGTATTTGGTTCAGAGATATAAGTAGGAAAAGTCTTAGAAAAAGTCTAGGGCCAACAACGGCTGAGATTGAAACGAAAAAATTGGCCAGCCATTTCCACGCAAGTTCTTGGTGAGAAGTGGGAAAGATATTTAGTCCTTTCGTAGTCGACTATCATCCATCGCATGCATTTTCCACCATTTGCGCAGGAAAAGTAGGTAAACAAGCCAGTCTCGGCCCCTCGTGTCCCATTCATGTTATCTCCTGGAAGTCTTTTGCAAAGTAATTATTGATGCTCAAAAGTTATCTTTTAAATATCTTCATTTGGATGGGAATCTTTTGACTATGAAAATGAGATTCATGTGGTGAAGTTGTGTTTGGTTTCTAAGTGCTAACGAGATTCTTGTGGTGAATTTTCATTTGGAAATGGAACAATCTTAAAAGTCATGTCGCAATTTGTGTCTTCAATTTATTTTTGAGATCATCACCTTCAAGTCTAGTGTATAATCTAATTTTGATTGGTTATAAGTTGTTTCAAGAAGATATCATTTTAGATTTTAAAAACCTTGCATGGGAGAAGAGTTTGGATTGCTAATGTATTGGATCAAGAGGAAAAAAGGGATAATCTGATTAAAGAAACAATTCAATTTTTTATTGGAAGGAATAATTCTAGAAAAATTGGGGTAAGGATTCAAATAACTCAACTTAGGCTTCCAAAACCACTACCCAAGTCATAAGTTTCTTTAAAACCTTAGCTAAGAATAGCTTGATGCAAGTGAATGTGGGTATGACAAAGATGCAATGCCTAGCACACACACAAAGGTGAATGCATAAGCACACTAGCTAGTGGTGCAAGCATACTAACTAGTGGTGTAAGTGCACAAGTAGGGTTTGAGGAAGTTAGGTTTAAGGAAAAATAGTGGTTTGTGGAATGGGTGAGTTAGGGTTTGGGTGAAAAATTAGTTGTTGAATAGGGAAAATGGGCGAATTAATGGTTAAATGGCTATGGTGGGTAGAAAATAGATTTGGAATGGAAAAATGAATAGGAAAATAGATAGATGGGTGGGAAAATAGGATTAAAAATGGGTAGATGTGTAGGTAAACAAGATGGAAAATGGTGAAAAAAATAGGTAAACAAGTAAAATGAAATGGAAAACAAGTTGATGAATAGGTAAACGAGGTGGTAAACAATGAAATGAATGAACAAAAGAGTAAAAATAGATGGAAATAGGTAGACAAATAGGTAAACGGGGTGGAAAATGATGAAACAAATAAGTAAACAAGTAGGTGCGGTAGGAAAATAATTTGTTGGTGAGAATAGGGTATTCCATAAGCTAGTTTCACTATTAGGTCATTTTCACACATTATCACTTAAGTTTACTTAGGGCGCTTTTAGGACATTTTCACTTTATGTCTTTTATCATAAGATTAAGACAATTGTGATAATTTTATGTTGTCCTATGTCTCACCTTGATCTATATAACCAAGTTTCCCTTATACTTTGTACATAATTTCTATTCACATTCTTTGATAGGAATACAATTTATTTCTATCATATTGATCTTCCAGGTACTTTGTGCTTTCCATTAAGCCTCTAGATTTTGGGTGGCTATCTCCATAGCCAATTAGTTAAATAGGATGGGAAATAGGTAGGAAAAACATTAAATGAGAGAATAAATGGGTGGTAAAATGATGAAATGAGATAGAAAATGAGTGGGAAATGATGAAACATGTGAGACAATAAAACTCGAATTTTGTTTTTCTTTCTAATTCAAAATATATGAGTAGAGTTATGATTTAATGTTATATATAAATATGCCTTACGTTATTTAAATAACGTCATATTAAACTTATTATGTTTATTATTTTTTATTTATAAAAGGAGAAAATTATTTGCTTCAATTTTAATTTGATTATATTTATTTTAGTAATTATTTTTCAAATTTTTATTTTAAGCATTTAATTCAAATGTTTTTTCTACAAGTTGATAGGTAAAAATATTATATCAAAGGTGAATTTTACATTCAAATAAGGTGGATTTAATTGCGTACACAATTTTGGTAGGATAACATAGTCACAACCAAAATTTAGGTCAAGGCGAGAAAACATAAAAGAATCAAGTTAGGCCTTGATCATAGGGGTTAGACTAGTAAAAGACAAAGGAAGTGGCCAAAATATGTAAACTTGTGTACTAAAATTCATTGAATTGAATATCACAATGTCACATCTAATGACAAGAAAAAAAAGAGAACAAAATGAGGGTGAAAGTGCAAAATATGTATTTTTCTATTTTATAATTTCCTCCTCTTTGATGTGTATGTGAGCTATGTAAATTATGCACGCTTAAGTAAAAATGTTAGTAAAATACAACACAAATATTCTAAAAGGATACACTAGAATGCTATAGTAAAATAAAACATTTTTGCAAGTAAAATATATCTAATGCAATGATTATTCTAGATGTTTAATGTAATTAGAATATCTCCATTAATTGTCTCTATGATCTTATCTTGTCTAAATGATCTAGGCTTTGCTCTTTTACAATATCCTTTCAAATTTTTATTTTTTTGTATTTGAATTATCATATAATGATTAATTAGGAATGAATTGGGTTGGGGAAATAATTAAATTTAAATTTAGAAATAAGGAGTCAATGGTGTCCTAATAGTCTTGATCCAAGATCAAAATTATATAAAAATGTTAATGTAAGATTAACAAGATCGAAATTATGTAAGAAATGTCAACATAAGATTAACAACCAAAAGATAAAAGATTGTATCTAAACTATTAAAATGTAAGAATTCATATTCAATTTAAATATAAAACAACTGCCACGCAGTGGCTAGTACTTGCCTTAATAGTATTGTAAATATTGTTTTTTTAGATTTGATAAAAATTAAATGTAAGTTTTATTAATGTGAATAAATTTTAAACCATTAATCTTAATCCTAGACCTATCTCTAACCCTAACTATGATCGTAACACTAACCATAATTACAAACCTAATTTTTATCACTAAATTTTAAATAAATAACATATTTAATAAATGTTACATTACAAATTATTATATATTAAATAAATTTTATAAATAAAATAAATATAATATAACTAAAAATCATTAAAAGTTAGATATTACATGTTCGCGATGTTTCTTCTCTTATTATTAATATAAAATTGTTATATATTAAAATGATTATTTTTAATATTATATATATATATTAAAAAATAAAATATATTATATTAAATTATCAAATTTGATTTGTACTAGACACAAGTGCAAATATATCTCTTCATTCAAATCAATAATTGTTAAATATTAACAAATTGATGATTATAGATGGTATGATTTTTTCAAAGTCAATGAATGATAGAGTAAACACTTCTAGATTAAACTATGTATGTTATTTTGAATTGATGTTTCAACCATACTAAATGATTCATCGTAGGAAGAGGATAATGAAGAATATGATTATATAAATGACCTTAAGAAGTCTTAAGTGGTGGGAGAGGGTAGGGGCGGAGGAGATTGGAAAATGAAGTAAAAGTGAAAATAAGGGAAAAAATGATGAAGACATAATAGAAGAATGAATAATATAGTAATATGATATAACCCAAATAAATAGATAAAAAAATGTTAAAGTTAAATGTTTCAAACAATGAATAAATAACTCTAATGACCTTACACTAACCCTAATTCAATGATTCATCATAGGAAGATGATAATGACGAATATGATTGTAGAATTGGCCTTAAGAAGAGTTAAGTGGTGGGAGAGGGTAGAGAGGCAGGAGATTGAAAAATGAAGTAAAAGTGAAAATAGGCAAAAAATGATGAAGACATAATGAATAAATAACTCTAATGACCTTACCCTAACCCTAACTCAATGATTCATCATAGGAAGAGGATATTGAAGAATATGATTGTAGAAATGACCTTAAGAAGAGTTAAATCATGGGAGAGGGGAGGGAGGGAGGTGATTGAAAAATGAAGTAAAAGTGAAAATAGGCAAGAAAATGATGAAAACATAATAATATAATAATATGATATAACACAAATAAATGGGTCAAAAAAGGTTAAAGGTTAAATGTCTCAAACAAAATGAATAAATTTCTCTAAGAGAATTATATAACAAAATGATTGAGGAACAATTACCAAAATTATTAAAAGAAATGAAGGAAGATATAAAGGAAAATATGCTAAAACTTAAAACAATAATAATTTAATCAAAGAAAAAGGAAAAAAAAGAAGAGATTATATATAAAATATAAATTGGAAAATTAAATAAATGATTTAATTAAGATAAAAAAAATAGATGGTCAAAATACAATAGATTATAATATATATAACCTATAATATATACTAATATAAATAGATAAAATCATAATAATTTATATAATATATAAATATAGATTAAAGGAGAACCTACAAAATATTACCTTCAATATAAATAGAAATTATATATATATATATATATTAATAGGTTATATATAAAAACTAATATCATCTATACTAAAATAGGTTGTATATTATATATAATAAATACCTAAAATTATATAGGTTATAATTTTTTTGGAGAACATATATATATATATGTGGAAAAAAAATATTAATGAAAAGGAGAGCATATAATAATAATTAAATTATACCATAAAATATTAAGAACATAGATAACAAAGATACTAGCCTAATGGAAAGAATAATACAATTTTTATTTTATTTTATTATTTTAATAGTGTGAATCCAAATCTTTATAAAATAGTTAATTGATTTTTGTGAGATTTTCTTTAATAAAAAATAACAATTACAAACATTTAAAAAGTCAAAATAAGTAACATTTATTTATTTCAGAAAGATTTAATGAAATTATAAAGTAAAAAATGAAAAATCATTCTTTAAAAAAATGTTTACCTTGCTTTCCCTACAAATGGGTCAATAACACACATAACTTTTTAACCAATCATATGCACAAGAAATAATTTTTATAATTTGTAAAGTTAAATATTTCACAAGTTGACTTTACAAAATTTATTTTTTATTTTTTATTTTTAAATATTATTTTTGATTGGTTGAAAACTAAATTATTAATAACTAGTTCACTTAAAAAAGCCAGTCATTACAATAGTACTATGCCAATGACAAGTACTAATAAATAATAACTTTTACTTTAAAATACTCAAATTAAATATTATTCTATTACATTAAAAACAAAAATCAAAACAAATAAAAAATATGAAGTCCCCTTCCAATATTCCTCCTCACTTTGGTGGCAATAAGGAGATGGTTAAACCTATGCCACTTGTCCTCAACACCTTTATTTTAGATGTTGTAATGAATAGTGAGCCATTACAACAACACTATGAGAGCGAGGCAACAACCTCCATAGCCCAAAATTATATTTTATATGACTAAATATTTTTTTTAAAGGAATTTTAATTTTTATATAATTCTGTGCAAAAGACTCTCTCTATGGTGTTATGTCCTAGGGTTTGTCAATTGCACTAAGGAAGAATGCATCACATATGTGAAATTGGATACAAATGAATTCAAAGGAATATATGTTTTAAAGTTTAGGGAATTAGAGTTTAATGGATAGATTGACATCATAGAATTAAATTGAGATGAATTCAAATACTTAGATGTGTTAAGATTGTAGAATAAAAGATTCATGGATTTTAAATTCTTGATTGTGATTGGTTGGAATTGTTTGTCTAGAATTCATGTAGCTCTAGTCTCTTATCATCAATGTCTCTTTCAAATTGATGATCAGGTTGTGAAAGCATAAGCATCTAGTGTTTGCATACTTGTAAGAGAACCCAAAACAACAACTAGAATCTTCTGGACTACCCATCCACAATTTCTAAAGCTTGTATCAACAACATGGAAGCTAGATTTTTTTTTTGCCTATAACTAGTGTTGAATTGTCAACCTTCTTCCTAGTATCTTTAGTCTTCTTCACTAAAAGGTTGATCTCCTTCCTAGTCGTTCTTCCCACTCCGAATAAATGACTATGCAACATAATCATTGTTAAAACAAAATTTAATGAGAGATGGGAAGGCTCTAAATGTACAATTGTGAGCCCTTTAAGCATACCTTCAAGTAGGAATTTAGTAGTGGGGGTACCATAAGAGTCATAGAGATACTCTTTTGTTGCAATATATTGGCCATTATAGGTAGGGGTTTGAAGTTGTGCTACGTAGTGAATAAGGTGGTGATATGGGATGACCAATAGGGATGTTACATCAATGAGATCTCCTTTAGGACATGGGTCAAGGTCGCTCATCTCTATTAGAAGACTAGGGGTCTCATTGGGAGGAGCCAAAGGAGAAGACATTATAAATTTGTTAGGAAATCTGATAGGAATTAGGCTTACAACAATGCCAAATACTTGTAGAGGTAGAAGCACATTATTGATAGAGAAAATGATTTTAGCCCCACTTCAAATGTTCCATAGAAACACAATGAAAGATCAATGGCTTATCCCAACTACACCATTGAGATTTCCCCACCCACCAAGAAACCAAGGCTCTTGTTAGGATTCTCTCAACTTTTTAAAATAGGAGAGGTCATTCCCTTTACAATTGTACCTCTAATTTATGCAAATGTTATTTTTGTCAAGTCATAGAAATCTCAATTGAAGAAGTAAAGAGTCACAATGTGAGCTCGCTAGTTGTGGGTTTGAGTCATCATGAGGGCATTCTAACTCTTTACAGTTATAAAGCTATCTACTTGGAGTTTAAGTTTTAATATTTGTGTGGAGTCAAGGGTTCAAAGCAAGGATAAATCTCAATTATGAGGCCAATAATTACAAAATGTTTCTTCTTCTCTCTTTGAGGCAAGATTAAATACCAATAATTTGTGTTTTTGGTGGAAAATTGTGTTTCCAATGTTTAGATCATGTGGGATCAATGGAAGATTATAGTAGTCCCTCAATTATTTCAACTAAATCAATAGCAATTATCTTTTTATCTTTGAAACTCTACCTTTCTAACTCTTAGCAGATAGAAGGTACAAAAACACGAAAGAAAAGGTACATCTCATCATATTATAACTATGAGAATAGTCTAATAGAAACATACATCTAACAAAATTCCAAGGAAAGTAGCTACTTACATTTTGGCACCATACTTGTTGCTCTTTGCTTCTATTTTTTTTAAAAAAATTGCTACTTGTTTTCATTATTTTTTCCCATTAATATCTATTAGGCATTATTTTGTCTAATTTTTAGCTATTACTTTTCGTCAATCCTAGTGTCGATTCCAAAAGACTTGTGGACATAGCATCCAAATTATGTTTGAATCACAAGGGGATCATATGGAATCATCTACATCATATTTATGTTTGAATAATGGGGTTAGTGGAAGAGGACACTATTTTTTTAATGTTGAGATATTGCTCAATGGAGTTGCCAATTTTGTTGTAAATGAATATCTACACAATTTCTCCATTTCTGGTTTTGGCAATGTAGTGAGTGTGTATTAGGGGACTAAAATTAGGAGTGGAAAATTACAAGTAAAGTCTTGATTTATGTTGAAACATTAGCTAGAGCTGACATGCTCATAAGGACAACATGGATCATGAACTCATGTAATTTCTACGACTCTTGATCAAATATGCATGAAACTTGGAAAACTAACAATAGATCACTATTAGGTGTTTGTAATAGAGATTTTGGGATTTTCTTGTGTTGTGTTTTTCACGGTCATCAATTGTTGTGATTTTTTTTTAAATTCTCATTTCAATATTTTAGGATGAAATAATGATGAGAGTTGATGTTGCAAGGGAAAGAAGGGGAAATGCTTTGTATTTATAAGAAATTTGAAAAAGAATTGTATTGTAATTGTGGGATTGTCTTATGTTATGTTTTTAATGGTCTAATGATAGTTGTATTTTTTTTATAATAATTAATTAATATTCACATATATAAATAAAATTATCAGAAAACACAAAATATTGCAAAAAGAAGAGAAAGGGTTGTTCAAGAAAACACATAGATCTTCTACTATGCTTGTGAGATGGGGTTAGAAATCAAATAAAATAGATAAAGTGACAGCCAACACCTCTAAACTACTAACCCACATCCAAACAAGAGAAAACAAAGTAAGCATAAGGAAAATAAAATATTAAATTAAAATACTCCCCATGCTTGAACTTGAATCACTTCTCTTGCTCTCCTATTTCTCCTTTTGCAAATATGATGTCAGATTTGTAGTGTAACTTGTGCAAATACCTACAAATTGTAAGTAGAAAGTTGGAGAAGAATAGTTGTTAAGCTGAAAATGGAGAAGGATGGTTGCTTTTATAGATGCCATGCCCCCTCGAGAGGAAGATGGGTTCCTGAACACGGGTGTGCTCTCGAAATTGATGAGAAGACTAGAGGATGAAAGATAGAAGAAATGTTAGTTTGGAAGGGATATTAGTGTGGAAGAGAAGGGAGGATTAAGATGGAAAGCTAAATGAAAAAAAGATAGGGGAACCAACTTTCGTGCTTACATTTTTATATTTATCATCATTGGGTAGATTATCATGATGGCCAACAAACACCAATGATATGACGTAAATCAAGGTGTGAAAGGTCATACCATCACTTGAATTAAACAGTCACAAACAAGGATGATCATGACTCATACAAAAAAGGCACATTTTCCCCAGTCTTTTTGTCATAACCAACCGCAAGTAGAAAAAGACAAGACAAATCATGAAATGTCGTTGCTTCTCTAAATCCATTTCCAGGACATCCTCGAGAAACTAGCAACTTGATTGTCAAAAAGGACAAAATAAAGCCAAAACCATCATCATGATACATCACTGCTTTTCTAAATCCTGGAGTCAGAACATCACTGAGAAACTAGTAACATGAGTGTCAAAAGAAAAAAACAAACGTCATGATATG
Organism: Sequoia sempervirens; assembly: GCA_007258455.2. Lineage (NCBI taxonomy): Eukaryota > Viridiplantae > Streptophyta > Pinopsida > Cupressales > Cupressaceae > Sequoia > Sequoia sempervirens. The sequence goes on along the minus strand of VDFB02292527.1, from coordinate 870,972 downwards.
TCGCTACTTCTCTAAATCCTATTGTCGGGCTCTCGCTGAAAAACTAGTAACATGATGAAAAATCAACAGACAAGTGCCAAGTAATTGCCAAGTATGTCTGGATGCCAAGATAATTTTAATGTCGAGATGCCAGGGTGTCAAGGTTTTGATGATGCTAAGATGACGAACGTGTCAAAGATTGCCAAATTCAGGAAGGACACATCCTGAATAATGTTGATGTCAAGAGGAGAAACCCCCAAAAGTCAAGAGGATCCTTCAAAATGCCAGGTGACAGTGACGATGCCTAGGAAGGACACATCCTAAGGCATAAATGATAGGGGTTGTTCTTTAGAAGGACACATCTGAAAGAACATTGATGTCAAGAGGAGTGGTCCTTAAATGTCAAGAGGATTGCTCAAAATGTCAGATGATGATGACGATGCCTAGGAAGGACACATCCTAGGGCATGATTAAATGATAGGCTACCCTTTAGAAGGACACATCTGAAGAGTAAGCAAGATTTAAATGGATTGACTAAGTTTGACTGAGATAGACCGATTTTGATATGCCAAGATGATTTTCATGTTCTGTTAACAGATTGTCAAAGTTCACTTGGGTAGATTGTTCGTTCAAATTTAAAGACTATTTCATGTGTGTACAAAAAATTGTGCAATGAACCCTAATGGACTAACCTGGTGTGGCCTCGAAGGCCCATGACAGATGGCCTTTCCTATGTCATGCACTTAGAGACCTCGTGGTTCGACACGACCAAAGACTTTGTCCTGTTGATGAAAGATTGAGTCATGATTTATTTTGACAAACCTAATAGGATTGACCCGGTGTCTTGGCGACAATGACACAAGATGAAGACGTTGTGACTATGTTGACTGACCCCGTTTTCTTTGACGGTTCTGACGCTTCGATCTTTAGGTTTTTTTTGGACTCTAACAGTCCGTTTTTTTGGGATTTTTTATTTTTAGGTCTTTTTAGGACATTTTCTAATTTTGGTCTTTTCTTTGATTTTTAGGTCTTTTTTTTTGATTTTTAGGTTTTTTTTTAGGACATTTTTTTGATTTTTAGGTCTTTTTTTAAGGATATTTTTTTATTTTTAGGTCTTTTTTTAGGACATTTTCTAATTTTTAGGATCACGTGCAGTACCCACTATAGTCTCATGATAGAAGTTTGCCCCTAGTCAAGTTGAGTATGAGCTAGGGAAAAATGAAATGTAAAGAAAAGGCATGACTAGCATGGATAGTGGACAATATGCAAGACTTGATTTCAACCATTGCCAACCATGGATAGAAATATCATGATATTAGGACAAAGTGTTATGATGAATGTCAAAAAAGAGTATGTTCATTAGGGACAAAGGTAGATAGAGTGGCAGTAGATGGCACAACAATGACTGACTACACATGGCGCATGTTTGCTAGGTTTTCACCATGGTACTTATCCAAAGCGCCTATTTACTAGGTTTTCACTATTGTACAAATTATTTCTCTTTATTTTTGTCATTTTATTCATTTTTTTTTGTGTCACAAGGACGCCTGTTTGCCAAGTTTTCATCAAGGTGACGATTTTTTTGATTTTCCAATTTTTTATATTTTTATTTTTCGGACAGGCTTTCTGATGCTATGCATAGAATTTGTGCAAATGTAGGCTGTTGATTGGCTCTGTCAATTGTTCACCTTCAGAAGTAGCTAATTGATATGCTCCAGAACCAAATGATGCTATGATGGCATAAGGTCCTAGCCAATTTGGCTCAAATTTTCCTGGCTTCTCCCTATGTGACTGATTCTTGGGATTCTGCATGAGAACTAAGTCACCAATGTCAAACTGTCGAGTCATCACCCTTTTGTTATAGCTTCTACAAAGATGATTTTGGTATGCTCATAAATGATTCAATGCATTGTGTCTACATTCATTTAGAATTTCTAACTCATGCAGTCTTGATTGTCTATATTCTTCATCAGTGATGAGGCCTTTCATGGAGACTCGCAAAGATGGAATTTTGACCTCTATGGGCAAGATGGCTTCGGCTCCAAAGACAAGGGCAAAAGGAGTGGCACCGGTGGGAGTACGAATGCTTGTGTGGTATGCCCACAAAGAAGGGTTGAGTTGGATGTGCCAGTCACGACTAGTGTCATTGACAATCTTTTTAAGAATTTTGATAATGGTTTTTAAGAATTAAGAATTAGATGCCTCAGCTTGACCATTTCCTTATGGGTAATATGGCATGGAAAAGTGGTGGCTAATATGGAAACGTTGAAATAATTCACAGACTTCATGGTTTTTGAAGGGATGACCATTATTTGTGATGATGGATTGTGGAATGCCATACCGACAAATGATATAATTGAGGATGAATTTGGAGATTTGTTTTTTGGTAATGTAAGTGAGTGGAATGGCCTCGATCCACTTAGTAAAATATTCAGTGGTGGTGATAATGAATTTGTGTCCATTGGAGGATGTAGGATGAATCTTTCCCACGAGATCAAGTCCCCATTGTGCGAAAGGCCAAGGAGAAGTGATCGGCCTCAATTCTTGTGCTGGAGCATGAATTAAATCACTGTGAATCTGACATTGGCGACATGTTCTTACAAATTCCAGTGCATCCTTTTCTAGTGTCGGCCAATAGTACCCAAGTTTCATAATCTTTTTAGCCAAGGTCGGGCCACTTGAATGGGACCCACATATACCATCATGCACTTCTTGTAAGGTCATTTTTGCTTCATTAGTGTTGAGACAACAGAGAAGGGTATTGTCAAAGCTACAACGATAAAGGGTGTCGCTAATGATGGTATAACGTGCAGCTTCACGGATAAAGGACTTCCTATAGTTATTGGAAAAGTTTTGGGGAAGGATTTGTGAATTAAGGTAGTCAAAAATGTCCTTATACCAGGGGGAACTAGAACCAACAAGCTCACTGACCATTTCTGATTCGAGGACATCATAAGCCATAACCAATAACTACTCAACCAAAAACTCAAACTGTGGGACATTGCTGGGTATATCAAGCAAAGATCCAATATTTTCCATAGCATCAACAGCCTTATTTTGTGTTCTTGGAATCAATTCAAAGGATATTCTATGAAAATATGTCAGGAAACTGTCAACCTTTGTTTATAAGGAATTAGCTTCTCATCTTTGGTTTCATATTCATCATTGACTTCATTTATAACTAGCTGAGAATCGCTGAGGACCTATAAATTCCTAATTTTCCACTTGATAGCCATTCAGAGTCCTATAATTAGTGCTTCACACTCTGCCATGTTATTAGTGCATGGAAATGCTATGCGGAATGACCTTGGGATGGAGTCTCTGTGTGGGGTAATGAATAATATTCCAGCTCATGATCCATGATTAGTGTGAGATCCATCAAAGTATAATTGCCAAGGCTGTTTAGATTTTGCGTGAAATACATACTCATTTGGAAATTCTATTGTAAGAGGATGGTTATCTGGTATTGGTGCATCTGCAAGCTGGTTTGCTATTACCTGTCCCTTGATGGCTTTCCGTTCCACATATTGAATATCATATTCATTGAGGATTGTAATCCATTTTGCTAAACATCCAGTCAGTGTTGCTCAACTCAAGAGGTACTTCAAGGGATCGATCTTAACTACCAAATGTGTCTTATGGTTTAACATGTAATTCCTTAATTTTTGGGCTGCAAATACAACTGCCAAACAAGAACGTTCAACGGGTGTGTAATTTAGCTCATACCCCACCAGTGTTCAACTGATATAATATATGGCCCTTTCTTTTTCTTCATAGTCATTTTGTGCTAGTAATGCCCCCAGTGTTGAAGTAGTTGCAGAGATGTACAAAATTAATGGTTTTCCTTGGATGGGAGGCATGAGAACTGGAGGTGACAATAAATACTATTTGATTTGGTTGAATGCTTCCTGACACTTATCTGTCCACACAAAGGGGATCCCTTTGCATAGAAGACATTGGAATGGTTGACACCTATCTGCGAGTTGAGCAATAAACCCTCTGATAGATTGAAGTCTACCTTGTAGCGTTCTTAGGTCACTGATTCCCTTAGGAGGAGGCATATCCAATATAGCCTTGACTTTAGCGGGATCTACTTCAATTCCTCTATGAGAGACTATGTATCCCAATAACTTGCCTGATGCTACACCAAAAACACACTTTTTTGGGTTTAACCGGACCTTATATTGTTCCAAGCTCCTAAAAAATTTGTCTAATACTAAAAGGTGGTCTTTTCTTGTCAATGAATTTTCCAAAAGGTCATCTACATAGTCCTCCATTAATGTGTGTATCATGTCGTGGAATATTGTTGTCATTTCCCTTTGATATGTAGCCCCTGCATTTTTAAGACCAAACAACATTACAGTCCAACAATATGTACCCCAAGGGCATGTGAAAGTAGTTTTGTGTTGATCTTCAGGGGCAATACGAATCTGATTATAACCCGAGAAACCATCCATAAGGGACATCATCTCATATCCAGTTGTAAGGTCCACAATGATGTCAATGTTCGGTAGAGGAAAATCATCTTTAGGACATGCTTTATTGAGGTCTCAGAAGTCTATGCATACACAAATCTGTCTAGTATACTTAGTGACAGGTACGAGGTTGGATATCCACTCAGCATAGTCAATTGATTTGATAAAACCCACATCTAACAACTTTTTGAGTTCAACTTTAACCGACAATGCCACTTGCGGGTGCATTTTTCTTAGCTTTTGTTTTACTGGCTTGGCATCTGGAAATAATGGCAAGTGATGTAATACTAACTCAAGATCTAATCCCAGCATGTCGGCATAAGACCATGCAAAGTTTACCTTGCATTCTGAGAAGAACTTTTGAAATACTAGTTGTTCAACTTCTGTCAATGATGCCGCAAAGAGGACCATTTTGGGGTCTTCCACAGTAGCTATATTAATTGGTATGGTGTCTTCTACAAGCATTGCTGATTTTTCTCTATCTACGGGGAGAAATTCCAATCCTCCACCCTTAGGTGCCTCAGGGAGGTTTTCACCCTCGGATACGTCCTTTATTTTTACTATTTTGTCGTCAGAAGGTGCCTTTCGGTTTTCACCTAGAGACGTGTTATTTTTTACTTTATTTTTCCTTTTAATTTTGTGACTAGAGGATGGAACAGTCTCCCCAAAATAAGTAGCACAATCCAAGTCAATGGAAAATCCAGCTTTGTGATCCCCTTTTGGAATGCCCTCACGTAGTCCGAGAAATTCTGCTAAAGCCTCATCATTTTGAAAAGTGTCCATTACTGGTGGGCCTTGTTGGTTCCAGTCAATTGGGTCAGGGTAAACTAAAGATATTCCATCATCAGCATTTGCAAATTGAGGAGATGAAACAGAGAGCATGCAAATGGATGTCGAGACATTAAAAATGAAATTGTCATCGTTTGGCTCTATGTCAGATTCTATCTAGTACTCTCCTTCGCTTGTTTCATACTCACCAGTGAAATAAGGGACAAAGGGAGTAGCATTAGAGTAAGGATCAGTAGTGGCAAGTGATGATTCAGGTGGTTCTGAATGATTGTCATCAATTTTGGATTACTGGGTTGGTATGTCAGGGTTGGGACGAATGGGAATAGAACATAATTTTGACTTGACATCATTTGATGTTGTATCGATCTTAAACATTTTCTAGAATCGTTCCTCAAATGTAGGCTCGCTAGGTTCAAGGAATAATTTGTCAAGGCAGTAGTCACTTAAGGATTGCTGAGAGCCAAATTCCCATTCGTGAGAGTCAGTTTTAGAGGAGGTGTCCTCAGTTGTCTCAACACAGTCTGAAGCATACACTAACTCACATGGAAGCACATTGGTACTTGGATTGCCAGATTCTCTTGGACCTAACCCTAACCCAAGATGTTTTGGTCTTTCTGAAACTAATAGTGGCTCACGCCTTCCATTTTTATCCTTGCCAAGACCACTTTTTCCATCATAACCTTTTTCTTTTATCATGTTGTATCCTTTTCCATATATTGTTACTAGCAAGGGAGTTAAGTCTCGTGGTTCTCTATAAATCCAGGATAGTATATCATCTGTGTCCTCTTGACTCATTTCACCCCACTTTATGAAAACTGTATTTGGAGGAACCCTGAAAGTTTCTTTTGCTTGTATTCTAAAACAAGGTTTGCCATAGACTTGGGGAGACTTGGGCATCTTGGTTATGCAATAGGCCATATTCAACTTGTACTCTCCACATCCTTGATCTTGAATCTGGAATCTTGACACTTGGGGTGATAAATGAAGTGGAAGGTGTTATGGAAGTGGTCATGGTGGTCAAAGAAGTAGGAGTGGAAGCAATGGATGAAGAAGCGAAAGATTTCACGAGTGTTGAGGGATCAATGAATTTAGAAGAAAAATATGTCAGAGCTTCCCTATTGATAGGGACTTGACGTTCCAAGACACCCCATAAGTTGGTACAATATTGGAATGGATCAGGGTCTCCATATATAGTAATCTTAGTTCCTTCAAAAGGAAACTTCAAGCACTAGTGATATGTGGAGGGAATGGCTTTCAAAGCGTGGATCCAAGGTCGACCAAGTAAAATGTTGTATGGCAGATCCAAATCTAGAACTTGACAAGTGGTGTCAACAATGACTGGCCCGATCTGAATTGGGAGTGTAATTACACCCCAAGAGGAACATTCTTCATCATCATATGCCTTGATAACAATGTTTCTTGTGGCGTCTACGCAAGTATCAGAAAAGCCTAGTGCCTTGACCAATTTTAAGGAACCTATATTCAGTCCTGCTTCGCCATCTACTAAGACTCATCTGACCTTATGTTTATGAACAAAGACTTCAATATGAAGGGCATCATTATGGTTGGATTTGGATGACGAATAGTCTTGGTCAGAAAAGGTGATATGGTGGGGTGTCATGAGATATCCTACCATGGCTTCAAATTGGTTGACATCAATAACTTGGGGAACAGAGGATTCTTGCAGTGTTTTGTCTAGGATGGCCTTATGGGCAGGGGAGATGCGTAACAACCCAAGAATAGAGATTTGTGTAGGTGTTTTTCCAAGCTGGTCAATAAGATTAAAGTTTCCTTTAGGTTGGGATTGCTTGTTTTGTGGATGCGATTGCGACTGTGAAGTGGACGGGCCAGCTATTGTTACCTTTGGTTGTCTAGGGGGAGGAGGGCCGGCTATGGTGACCTTTCCACCGCAAGTGGTGACATTGCATTCAGGGACCTTTCTAACGGTGAACGTGCAAACATGTTCCTCAGTTGTTCTAATGTGATGTATAATAGGTCCCCCGGAATAGTCATATGCAATACGGGCATGGTTGGCTCGAGTATTGTTATTAAGGTTTGACATAGAGGGGTTTCCTGAACCATGATCCTACAGTGGGTTCTTGTGTATTGTATGATTTGCATTAGAGGAAAACTATGGCCTTCCAACTTCAATGATACATTTTTCAATAAGGTCTTGTACCAGATTTTTCAATTGTTTACAAGAAGATGTTTTGTGTCCTTTTATTTGGTGATAGTCACAAAATGCATTATCATCCCACCAAGATGGTTTAAATTGTCTAGGGTCATATGGTTTGGGGTCCTGAAGTGTGATGACACCATTTTGAATGCATTTCTTGAGTACTTCGTCAATAGGTTCACCCAAAGGGGTATATGTGCGATTTCTAAGGAATTGTCTTGGTTGTCTAGGCTGCCCTTGAATTTGATTGTTTTGATTGCCTTGGTTATTCTGATTTGTCTGGGATAGCATTAGCAGCATAGGTTTGTGTCATCATTTGTGTGTTTTGTGGTTGTGTCCCTTTTAGAGTAATCATAGGACCCATAGTGTTGACAACCTTAGCATCGACTACACCATCATTGGTAACATGTTTGTTCTTAACCTAGAATTTGGTTTTGTCAGCAGAAGGAGGGTTTGCATTTGTGTTTTTAGGACCGTATTTTAGTCTTCCTTCAGCTATGAGGGCTTGTTCAACTTGGACACCTTGTTAAACTAGGTTTGCAAAATTTGTGCAACAATGAACACGCAAGCCATTTTTCAGTGGGCCCATTAATGTTTGTATGAACATGTCCACTTTTTCCTTTTCAGGTATGTCTATATGACAACGACTCGCTAGGCCCCTCCATTTTTGAAAGAATGGTAAAAAGGTTTCACCTGAATCTTCTTGTGTGAGTTGGCATAAGTTGGTAATGGAGGTGTCTGTGTCAATGTTGTATGTGTAATTTTTCACAATTTTTTTAGCAAGTTCTTTCCATGACTGTATTTTGGGTTGTAGTGTATAGAACCATTCTAGCGCTGGTCCTGCGAGGCTTTTAGGAAATAGTTGCATTAGATATGTGTGCTCATGAGCAATATCCACACAACTTGTTACAAACTCTCTGATGTGGTCAAGTGGATTTGTTTTACCCTTGTATTTGTTGAAGTTTGGAGCCACATAACCATGTGGAAATGGTGGCATGTACAAAGTTGTATCAAAAGGATATGGACATAAGTCATATGGAATTTGTGTCTTCTTGTCAGAGGTTTTCATATTTTCCATCTATTTTTGAAGGTTATCCACTTTTTCTAGCAAGGCGTGTACAATGGGATCATTGGTTGTCTAAAAGTACGGTATGTTCTAATTAGGTGTTTGCTGATATTGCCAGTTGTGAGTGGGAATTTGTTGTTGAGTATGAATCTGGGACGAGTATGTGGGAATATGTAACCCCGCCATGTTTTTCTGTATTTGAGGTCCCTGACTTATTTGATGTCCAAAGGTATGCATTTGCTGTGTCATTTGAGTTCCTTGCCCTTGTTGAAATAATTGTCAGTGTGGCATGGTAGTGTTTGGTCCTTGAAAGTGTCCATGTGGTATATGTGTATTGTGCCCTTTTCCATGTGGGATGTTCATTTGCGATGATGTGTTAATGTTGTATTGAGGGCCTTGAATGAAAACGCGTCGTGAGTTTCGTCCAAAGGGATTAAATACCATAAGGATGTGATGAAGATGTCCCCATTGTCATAGATGAAGAGCCGACCATAGGATTTGAAGAAGTGGTGCCTACTGATGTCGACGCAAAGGTGGCTCGTATCGTTTGTGAAGATGATGTGGGAGTTGTAGGCATGGACTATGAAAAGGTAGCTCCTAGCATTTGTGTAGATGATGTGGACATTTTAGGCATGGTCATAGTAGATGTTCCTCCAGTAGATGTTGCGTTAGTTGAAGAGGAGGTGTTTTGATTTATGGTGCCACTAGATGTCACATTAATGGTGGTAGTAGCAACTTGCATAGTAACAGCAGTGTGATTGGTCGAGGTATTGTTCATGTCATGTTGGGATGTTGTGTTTTGTGTCGTATGATTAGGAGAGACAGGTCATATGGTATTAATGTCAAATCCTTTTGGTAATCTTGTGCCTTGGTCTAAGAGCATAGCGAGGTATCGTTCAGGATCGTTAAGACCAATTCTTCTACAAGTGAAGCGAATTCAAGATTTTGGGCTGCTGCCTCTAAGTTTTCAATGTAAACTTGTCCATTTTGGTCTCTTTGTATGAATTGTTCAAAAAGTGGATTTTGAAAAGAATTTGACATGTTCATGGAAGATTGTACGTTCAAATTGCCAAATGGGTCATCAAAGATCCAGTCCTTGGGATTGGTGCTGATATTTGTGTTGTTGTTAAAGTCTTGTCCAAAGTCTGCCATTTTTTTTTCTTTTGTTGAAGTCTTGTCTCCACCATCAAAGGAAATTGCTCAAATGAAGATAATGACAATGCAAGGATGACACTAGTCTATGTTTTTGTATTTTTGTGTGATAAAGGATGACAATGCAACGGGATGATAATGTGTATCTAAGAAAATGTGTAATGTCGAAAAGTGAAAGTGACGATTAGGACTAGGATGATGAGGTGCAAAATAAGGACTAAGATGATTATGTCAACTAAAGAGGCAACTAATGCAAAATCCTAGGTTCAAAATAACAACTAGGATGAAATAATGTTTTTGGATTTTTTTGAATAAAGGATGACAATGCAAGGCTATGTTTTTGGATTTTTTGAAAATAAGGGATGAAATATGACAATGTTGTCTAGAGAAAATGACTAATGCCAAAGGACAATGAAGACTAAGATGACAAGTTATGACACTAATTTTTTATTTTTGTTTTGTATTTTTGGAGGATGTCAATGCAAGGTGATAATGATGTTTTCCTAAGGAAACTGACCAATGCAAGGTGATAAATTGTTAAGAAAGGATGTCAAATGTCAAGGTGACAATGAGGACTAATGTGAAAATGTTGGTTAAGGAAATGACCAATGCAAAGTCTAGATGCCAAATGAGGACTATGATGACAATATTTTGGATTTTAAAGATATGCGAGGTGAGGACTAAAATGATTTGAATGTCTAAGGTGTGCAAATGCAAAGGTCTAAAATGATTTGGAAGAAGGTTGCCTAACCACCCTATGCTTGATCTATGTCTCAATTTTGGAATATCAAAGGACTTGTTTGAAGGACAAAATGGCAAGTGAGTCTTCCTAACTAGACTTTTGAGTTGGAAGAATCTCACAAAAGGATAATGAATAAAGGAGATAATGATGTCTAAGTCCAATGCTAACCTAATTTTGAAAGTCAAGAGTTTGCAAAGTGAGGTAAGGTTGTCCTAATCCAAAATATGCAAAATGAGATGAGGACCTAAGTTTTTGGTTTATGATTGAAAATGCAAATGGTGAAGCCTAAGGATGAAGCTAAATATTTGCAAAGATGACCCTATGGTAAGATGCAAGCTAAAGTGTACAAGGAATGAGAGATTTGAGAAATTTCATGATTTGGTTTTGACAGAAGACTTCTAGTCTAAGATTGTTGTTTTGATGTTTTATTGAAAAGTCTGAGTTGGCTAAGGTTTTGTGTCTAGATTTGTGAATGTTGTGTATATTGTTTGAAAATTTAGAAAACACTTGACAAGCACGATGTTTTGGTGTACGCAAACATGCATGAGACAAGCACAATCCTAATAGGCCAAGGGTTTGTATACTTGGTATAGCCCACCGATATACCCCGGATTGGTGTTGAACACCTTTCCTTCTCGAGAGCGGATAGCTTAGAAGTTTGGTGGCATTGGCTCCCCTCCACAGCTCATTAACGTCATTCGAGCACACCAACTTCATATTATTGGGTCATCACTTCCCAAGAACTACTATCTCTACTCAAGGGAGTCAGTAGTGAGTATCTTCGGGCATAATGTTGTACCCTGCACTATACCAAGCAACGACTGAAAATGGTTGGCCTCTAAAACAAAAGGTGTCTAGTTAGGGCATTTGTTCGAGTGGCCACACATGGGGTGAGAGATTAATCACCAATTATGTGGCACTCCAGCCTGAAGAGGTTACACTCAACAGGGTTTATGGGAGTACAACTCCGTCCATGTGACACATCCACACTCATGGTACTTGAACTTTCCTCAAGCACCCATTTTATATCCCGGTTGGAAGTCGCTTGGCTTTAGCCTATTACCGGTCGAGTCGTCCCTTAAGGTGAGTAATTTTTCCCTTAAGGCAGGCCCATTTCTAGAAATAATAACCATTTCTCTTACACCTAGGATCACTCGAAAGTGCAAGGGGAGAGGATACTTCAATTATTAAGTCGTGAGGGTGACAAAAAATAAAGTGGGTCTAGTTTTCTAATCACCTAGTTTTCACAAGGTGAGAGCATAATCACCTACCACCTTCAAGCACAGTAAGACAAAATCAAGTACATGTTCATTTTAATGCACCAAAAGAAGTGTTCCTAAACTAGAAATCACAAACACATTGTTTAAGAAATGAGTCTTTGACTAACAGAGCTGCAAAACCACAAATTAGTAGTTTCATAAATGTCTTGGACCAATGAGAAAGCTGCAAAAAAACTAAGTTAGAACAAAAGATTAAAAACCAAACTAAAAGTTAGTAAATAATTAAACTAAAAAATAAAAAGATCAAACTAAACTAAGAAAAAGAAATCAAAGCAAACTAAAAACTAAGAGCTCCATTTTTTTGTTGCTCCAAAAGAAGCAGTTTTTGGGAGCCTCATTCCAAAGCCACACGCTACAAACAAAAGATTAGTAAATCGAAAAAAAAAAAAACTTGAATGAAAACAACAAACTAAAAATAGTGATAATTTTTTCAAAACTAAACAAAATTTTAAATCGTAGATATCTACGGAAAGCTAAGACATAGACCTTAAAAACCCAAAAATTGTTTTACAAAATCCTGCAAGAAAAAAATGTTATAAAAAAAAAAGAAAAATTTGGATTTGAATAACTAAATCTTAAAAGCCGCGATCACTAAAATGGCCATAACTTTCTCAAATCTTAATGAAATTTCAAACCGTTTAAATTTCCAAAAAGCTGAGAAGGAGACCTATAAAACCCATAAATTTTTTAAAATACTTTATACACCCATTTTTCTGTGCTCAAAAGAAGGTGACAGGATTTGATATGAATTCTTGGTTGTAACCTGCAAAACAACAAAAACAAACAAAAACACACAAATTTCTCTACTTCACATTGGGTTCACCAATGTGAGATGGGGTTAGAAATCAAATAAAATAGATAAAGTGATAGCCAACACCTATAAACTATTAACCCACATCCAAACAAGAGAAAACAAAGTAAGCATAAGGAAAATAAAACATTAAATTAAAATACTCCCCATGCTTGAACTTGAATCACTTCGCTTGCTCTCCTATTTCTCCTTTTGCAAATATGCCCTTAGATTTGTAGTGTAACTTGTGCAAATACCTGCAAATTGTAAGTAGAAAGTTGGAGAAGAATAGTTGTTAAGCTGAAAATGGAGAAGGATGGTTGCTTTTATAGACAACCTTTTGAATGGATAATTGAGATTAATCTTCTAAAAAGATTCCAAGATCAATGGATGGGAATGCATGAGAGGGATGTTACGAAATGGATGGTTGAGATTAAGTCTAAGAAAATATGCCAAGATCAATGGTCCAAAATTGATGAACCAAAAATATGCCATGCATGGAAAATCTATGACATTGATGGCTATGATGCCTAACAGCTATGACAAACATGCAAGACATGCAGGCTATGACAGAAATGAATGTTATGACAGGGAATTATGATAGGGAATCTTTGACCAAGTGGTGCATAAATAAGTTAAATAATTTATTAAATTAAGGAAATGGACAAGTGGAAAATAAATAATTTATTCAAATTATTTATTTTGAGAAATGAAAAGAGTAGCATTTAATTAAATTTATCAATTTAATTAAATGGAGAGATGAAAACTAGACTTTAAATAATTAATTTAGATTAACTATTTAATTAGGGGAGGTGGCATGGGATAGTTAAATGATTTTAATAAATTGTTTAACTATGGAAGAATTTAAAGGACCATGAATAGATAAATAATTAATGGTAATTATTTAGCTATAGATGAAAGATGACAAAATAATTAAATAAATAATAATTTATTTAACTATTGAAGAAGAGGGAGAAAATTAGTGACACAATTAGTATATTTAATCGACCAAGATAGAATAAATAGACATGAATTAATTAAATAATTAAAATTATTTAATTAATAGATGAAAATGGACTGGATAACATAATTAAGTATCTTAATTATGCTAGGACGAAAGTGGCAAGAAATGGAGCTTGCAGGCCTAGGTCAATTTTCAGTGTCTACAATGCTCTAGCGAAACTATTACCATTTTGGCTTCAATGTTTCTAAAACAATTTTAATAATCTAATAATAAAATAGAAATGATCCTCAAATTTTCTCTTTAATATGATACTAGATTTGAACCTTCTTCCACCATAAATAAGGCTACTTAGACCTCTTGGGGCCTACATGAAGGGTTTACTTTGTTTCTTAGCATTCACAATTTTGTTGCAATCTCAAAATATTTTGGGATTGAATTTGTACATAAATGTTGATTATTTTAATTGATAAGTTTTCTTTGGTTGTTTGGCATTCATGATTTTGTTGTTATCTAAAAAATATTTTTAGATTAAATTTGTACATAAGATTTGATTATGTTGGCCTCAAATTTGTTTATGAATTTGACAAATAATTTTTTTGTATTTCATCTCTATCCATATAATATATAATAATATCTTTATTTTCCTATTAGCAAAACCAAAGCTAGTTGTAAATAGGAGAAACTAATATCCCATCAAAAGACACCTCTCTATGACATGATAACATAAGACTCCATCCCCCAATGATGGTAAAATTATGAGATAAGACTAACGAACGGATGTTGGTGAAGGCACATGCCATTTGGAGTGTCGTCACCTATCCCATCATTGGAAAAATGTGGTAGTGCCTGTGGGTTTTAAAAATCCTAATTTGGAATACAAAAAAGTCCAAAACGTCACCATTTTTTACATTTGTATTTTGGAGGTTGTTAGGGAGCCCAAAAGGGAGTTGTAGGAATTCAAAGGCCAAAGCAGAGTGACCACTCTCCCTACCAAGGTGCATTTGATAGGTGCAACCAGCTAGCTAGTAGGTATGTATATTTTTTCAAAAATATATGCCATTTTTCCATTCTTCCTAGGAATTATGAAGAATTAAACGGCTATTCATTGTGAAGTTGGGTTTTCATTGACAGGTTTTCAAGGGATTTCCTTGCAAAAAAGGGTTTTAATTTGAAATGCAGAGTTGTTTATGTGCTTTTGTGAAGAAGGTTTTAAATTTTTCCATTTAAATGTTCTCACAACATAGAAATTTTTTAGGAAGCTGAATGAAATTACTAACAACCAATTGTGGAAATATGAATGCCATATATTTCTTGCAATTGAAATAGTAGTGGAATAATGTTTAGATAAACTAGAAACCATGCAAAATATATAACCAGTTTGGCAAATGCAATGTGGGTTCTACAATTAAATGATATATTTTTAAAAGCCCATAACGTTGCCATTTTTAACATTCTCATTTTGAAAGGTTGTTGGTGAGCTCAAAAGGGAGTTGCAGGGGTTCGAAGGTTGGAGCAAAGCAGTCATTCTCCCTACCAAAACACATGTGATAGGCATAAGCAACTAGCTAGTAGGTATTATATCTACCAAAAATATATGCCATTTTTCCATTCTACCTAGGGACTGTGAAGAATTGAATGGCTATTCATTGTGAAGATGGGTTTTCATTGACGGGTTTCCAAGGGTTTTCATTTGGCTTCAGTGTGTAAAGGGTTTTACAACATTGTGTGGGTTGGAGGTTTCATAAATCATGTACTCACCTCCCATTGTGTTTTCCAACCTACAATCATACTGTGCATGTATATTTGGATCATTTAAAGAAATTGAAACATAATTTTTACTCTGCATAAGACTTGTTATAAATTTTTAAGGTTCCTTTCATTACATTCATATTGTCTAAATAACAAAATATTTTCAGACATTCATACTATTTTGTAAAATTCCAAGTTGGAAAATATTGGATGTTATAAAACCTACAACCCACAAATTGTTCTAAAACCCTTTACAAGTAACAACCCAATTGGTTAGTCATCCCTCACCTCAATTTGTTATGTTTTGTGATTGTCTTGATAAAATTTTATGAATTAGATAGTAAGAATGTAATGAAATTGGAAAACACTGGGTATTATGAAACCTGCAACCCACATAGTGTAGTAAAACCCTCTACACATAACAACCCAATTGGTTAGTCACCCCTCAACTTAATCTGGTTAGTTTTATGAAACCCCCACCTACAGCTCCTCCCTGTTCTTCCAACACTTAGCTTTGAATGTACAAAATGAAATAAATGGCATACCACAATTTGTGATTTCCAACTTGCAATTATATTCTGCATTTATTTTTAAATCATATGAGGAAATTGAAATGCAATTTTTAGTGTACAAGAGTTGCTTTAAATTGTGAAGGTGGTGAACTTCACTACATTCTTACTATCTACAAAACTATTTTTTTCATTAGAATCATGTTTTCTACATATAATTTTGTCAAACTAATAACTTCTATTTTCTTACGACACATTGCACCAAAATTGTCTTGTCCATAATAATTTCCTCTAGAACTTCCCTAACATTATTATCCTTTTCAGAAAGAGTACATAGTAATTTGAGCAATATTTCTCTTGAAGCACAACTTTTAACGCATTTCTGATCAATGTTCACTATACTTTGGCTAACTCCACTTTTATCTAATTCAATCAAAATGAGAAAAGTGGAGTTAGCCAAGGTATGATGATAATTAATTGGAATGCATTAAAAGTTGCTTCAAGAGCAAGATTATTCAAATTACTATATATTCTTCCTTAAAAGGATAATAATGTTAGGGAAGTTCTAGAGGAAATTTTGATGGACAAGACAATTTTGGTGCAATGTGTCACAGGAAAATCATAAGTTTTTAGTTTGGAAAGTAACACTTATGAAGCTTTAGAACTAATAGATAAAGCAATTATTATTATTCATAGTGAAAAATATACTGTTGTAGAAGTTATTCATGAATCATAAGTTTTTAGTTTGGAAAGTAACACTTATGAAGCTTTAGAACTAATAGATAAAGCAGTTATTACAATTCATAGTGCAAAATATACTGTTGTAGAAGTTATTCATGATATAATTTACTTGTTCAACTCCACCCATATCATCACCTCTCACTTTCTTTTCCTACAAAAATTCTTGTGCAATACAAAGCCTCTTCAGTTTGTCCACTTGTGCATTGTCATTTTCCCATTGCATATACTACACATGCACCTTCCTTAACCTCTCATGAGCATGAAGGATCTCTTCATTCAATACATTATCTATCTCACTCACTCTGATTTGCTTCTTTTCAAGTATTTTTCAAAGAAGATTCCTTTTTCATTCCATGCATTCTAGTACCTGGTTCCTCCTATTCTGCATTGCCATTTTCCCATTGCACATACTGCATATGCTCCTTCATCAACTTCTCAAGAGAAAGAAAAATCTCTTCAGTCAATACATTATCTATCTCATTCACTTTGGTTTGCTTCTTTTCAAGTGTGTTTAGAGTAGATTCCTTTTCCATTACATACTTTCTACTACCTTCTACTTGAGTTATGTGTTGCCATTTTCTCATTGCACATACTGCACACACACCTTCCTCAAATCCTCAACAACAGGGATAATCTCTTTAGTCAATACATTATCTTTTATCTATCTCATTCAATGTGGTCTATATAAATTTTGAAGATGATCTTCATTACATTATTTTCGTGTACTAAACAAAAGTTCTTCATTACGTTCATATTGTCTATATATAATTGCATGTTGGAAAACACTAGGTGTCTAATAAAATTTATTTGAGTGGTGGCAATCCAATTGGGTTGTTACTGTGTTAATCAGAAAAGTTTTTTATTACATTCATACTATTTTATAAGCATGGAATTCTAGCTAGGAATCATCTCAAGCTTATTATAAGAAATCAAGCTATTAGAGATATACTTTGTGTTCCTTTTAACCTATCTATAGAAGTGTGTGCACATAAAAAATTGGAATATTCTTGGGCAAGCTAGAGAGATCGATTGGGGTTTTTCAATCACAAGATCTCCAAAGAAAAAGATGAAACATAAATACCAAAGATTCATGTTGCATTAAAATCCTTCTATCTACAAGATATGCAAGACATTTTATATGCTTGTTTTTTTCTTCAACAAGGACGATGATATTTGGGTTTATGAGTTCCAACTAGCATTGGGTTTCTATTTGAGAAAAAAAGGAGGCCTTTATAATGGAATTCAAAGATATAATAGTGGACACCATGCATGATCAACTATAGGTGTATTCAAAGCAATACACCTTTAGGTATTCATCCTTTTTAGTTCACATGTTGCTTCATAAAAACATTAATTTATTTAAATCACACATACAATTAACTACTACGGATGAATCCAATGCTCAAAAACAAAATTTGGTATCTATGTGGAACCATGTGTTATCTATGCCATATGACTATTACACATTCTCTAAGTTATTTTTAACTTCTACGCTCTTGGATTTAAATCGTTAAGAGAACCTAGTTAGAATTGCAAATCATCAAAACGAATGGATATGGAAACATAGGCCACCTTGTGATTGGTTCTTTGATGCCAATTTTAATTTTGTGTAGATTCATGGATTTAGGGGAGAGCCTTTTAGGCTCCTAGCCTACTTAACTGATAGAATACTAGCCTTGGAGTTAGCTCAACAAGTATGTGTAATTGATACAAATTTTGGAGCCAAAAGGAAAAGGATAGTTTTCTTCATGATTCCGCTTACGAGGGAATGTATTTATATAATAAAAAGGTTTGTTGAAGGTCTTTTTCTTTAAAGTTAACTGATATTAGTATCGATATAATTTGTGATCATTGGAATTATGATCAAGATGACTAACTCGCGGGTTTGAAAATAACAACGCAATTGGTTCATGAGCTCAAACATAGTTTCTCTAAATCCATCACCTCTCACAAATTTGCAATTTAGTTTTCCACCTAATACATATACACACCCACCATATTCACCTCCATCCCAAAACAAAACAAATGATCTCATCATAAACCAATTTTTGCAAAATGTCACATCCCTTCAACAACAACTAGCAACATTGAACCAAAAATAAAATGGACAACCTTCACAATATATCAAGAGAAACCCCTTGCCATTAGAGATATTGAAAACACAAGTCCCACAAGGTATAGAGATACCTTGATTTGAAAAATGCAGTGGTAAAGGAGACCCTAATAATCATGTGTTAGTATATACAACTTTATGTAGTGACTTCATTTTTGAAGATAAGCTCTAAGTAGCTAAAAAATTTCCTAGGTCCTTGAAAGACACAACCTTAAAATGTTTTTGTTCATTACCGAATAATTCAATCTGCTCATTCAATGAGTTTTTTTTATGCCTTTCTTAATCATTTCCAAGTGCAAATGGGTCCTAATATGGTTTTACCTTATTTAATGAGGTATAAGCAACAACAAGGAGAAAAAGTCGCTGATTTTATAGCACGTTACCAATTAATTTACTCAAAAATCAATATTAACCTCCCTGATGTGGATCTTCAAAGAATGTTCATTGACAACTTGCAAAAAGGCATAAGAGATAAAATTGGGATGATGAGGTTTCTGTCCTTTTCACATTTATGTGTGGACCTCTATGATCATTATAATTCAGTTAATCAATATAAAGATAAGAATCCCTCGAATTGTGCTGACAAGGTTGAATCCATACCTCACAATAGCTTTCAATCATTCAAGAAGTCAAACAAAGATTTTATTAATCCACCTCAAATAACCCTCCATCTTGAGCCTCAAGTTGCTACTATAAAAACAACCCCATACAAATTTTAGGCTAAGGGTAGGAAATTCACCTTGATTCTTGATTCCCCTCATTTGATTATGATGCAACTCTTGAAAAATAACTTAATCACTTTAGCTTTAGTGAGATCTACTGATACAACCAAGCCTTTACATCCAAAGCATAACCTAGATGCCTTTTTTCATTATCATCGACAAATTGGACATGATACAAAAATATGCATGTGTCTCAAACATTCAGTGCAAGAACTCATTGATTCTAATTGCATCTAGTTGGGTGGTATTAATGATCAAAGGAAGAAGTATATTTCCCCAACCAACAAAAATTACAAATATTTACAAAACCAATGCAAAATCATTCAATCACTTTTGTAAAATTTAATGAAGATAAGAATGATGTGATGAATGTTGATAAAATAGAATACATGATGATTGATGATAAGAGTGATAATGAGGATGATCCTCTACATGGAATGATCGGTCTCATTGACATTCAACCTCATAAGGGCAAAACCACTTTGATACCTAACATTTCTTTTACTAATGATGACACACTTAAACATTTTCGTGATGGTCCTCTCTACATTGCTAGTTGTATCAATAAAATACTTGCACAAGGAATACTTATTGATATCACATGTGAAGAGAATGTGATCATAGAGTAATTCTTGTTTATGCAAGAGATTTACCAAGATAATTATTAACAACCAAAATCATGGATTAAAACACATAATGTTTTTGCTGTACTTGTGATAGGTTTGATCACATTTCTATTACAAGTTGGACCTAAACAATTAGATGTATCATTCTCCATCATCCTATTGTCAGACCAATTTTGTGTGAAGCTAGGCTACTCATGATTATGCTCCATGAATGTCATCTCATCGGTTATTCACAAGTGCATAAAGTTTCCTCTTGGAAATGAGATATTTACAACTCATCATAGTGGGTTTCATCCCTTGTCTTTCTGTGGAAAATTTTCATTGGATTTCTTTTGGCCTAGACCTAGGGAACCTATAAAGCCTCATGAAGATTTCATTTTCAAGTCCTATAAAAAATTCAAGGAAAAGTGTATAGCAAAATTATCTCTTACAAATATTCTTGGGTCCATGGTTATCCCTTCTCCTCAACCTACCATTCATGAACCTATGATTGAGCCACAAGCCCTTCCAAGTAACCAATTCAATGCAATTCCTCCACCTATTTCCTATAAAATACCAAGAGACAATAAGATGATCCTCTTTGTTCCTCCAAAGATAAAAAAAAATCTATAGACCTAAAGAGATAATGTTTTCCCGACCCTCAGTGATTCTTTTCGTTCCTCCCCTAAGGGAAGAAAAGAAACCAACAGTTGATAAGATCGCTCCTACACTATCACAACTTGAAAATCATGCTAAACGAAACCAAAATGATAAAGAGTGTAGAATTAGATGTCGTTCTATCATTTGCCAATTGGAAGAAGAAAATAAAACAACACCACCTACATCCATGGAAATAAATCAAGAACAAGCCAAACCTTCACAAAAATAAGACATTGAACAAGAGAAAGAGGTGAAACAAGAGAATTCAAATGTAATAATAATAAAATCTCCTATTGTGATTAATTTGGATAATGATGATGAGATTGCTAAGATTGATGAAGAAGTGCATTATGAGCCTAATGAATCATTTTCCACTTCTATGAATTTAGATGGGGGAAACCATGATGATCCTCCTAATGGGAGTGACCCACCACGTGTTGAACCAAATGATACTCCTAACATGACACTTTTTGTAGTCCCTATAGCTAGTTATCCACCTACAATTTATGATGAGCAAGATTGGGATGCAAATGACCTGCTCTAGGTTGGCTCGCATATGATGTACTAATTTATGTTTTCTTTCTATATTCTTTGTGGCTACTTTCATGTAATGTGATCTCTCAGACTATGCTACTTTACGTGTCTATTATGTTTGTGAGTTTTCTTTGGATGACCCTTGTTACTCTTTGGGTGCAAGGATACAAAGGAAATGAATTTGTCGTGACATTCTTTTGTTTGTATCTCAATTCTTCTATATGACACAAAATTTATCTTTTCTTTGTCTTGTGTTTTCCTTTTGGGGATGACACAAGGTGTTGAGACATTTAGGTCTCTTCCATGTTGACCCAAAATATTGTTTTTTCTCTATATCTATGTGTTATTCCTCCTTTGTATTTTTTGTTCCATGAGTATTTGGGGGATGATGATAGTTACAAGCTCTATTATATCACTACAGCAAAGACATATGCTAACCCACAATTTGTGGATCCCTTAGTATGCCTTTCTATGTTGGCATTGTATTTTGAGGGAAACCCCCTATTATGATGACGTTTATTTGGAAACATATCATTAGCATAAGGTTTTTTAAATAAGCTTCTTTTTATCTTTAGTTGTATGAAATTTTCTACTTTAAAGTAATTGCTCACAGAACGGTGTTTAACAATTTTTTAAAGTGGGGGCATACATTGCCATTATTTTGTCTTCACTTTTTTCATAGGTTGAACTTAGTGATGCTTTGACATTTAAAGATTTTGACATTTTTTTTGGCTTCACTTTGTTCATAGGGGTTGAACTTAGTGTAGCATTGGAAAAGCACATTGATCATTTTGTGGCACCTTATCAAAGTTATCAAGGAGTATACCTTTTGGTATGGTTGACATATGGGAACACACCTATAGACCTAGTGTGACTTTCCCATCTACAACCTTTTATGGGTACACACCTAGTGAATATCAAACTTCACTAGACCTTGTGTGTTTCTCATTTTACCTTAGCTTGGGGCTCACCTAGTGTATATCAGACTGCACAAGCCCTTGTGAGTATATTTTATGGACATTGATCCATCCTTTCCTTTTTTTCTTTTTGGATTAATTTTGATAGTGTATGTCTATGTATCTTTTGTTGCTACTACATGTGTTTCTTTTGTTCCTTTGTTGGTAACTTGTCATGTGATCTTATATCTTGGGGGCTTAGCCAACTCCTTGATCCTTGGTTATCCTATCTCTCTAATAGTTGTACAATTGGACCTCTCTTGACATATATTTCTCTACTTTATTGTGTTTGAGTATAAGTTCATACTCTCACAAAAGTGGGGGCTAAATGTAGTGTAGGAAATTGTATACCTTTACAATTTCACATTATGTTTGGGTCCCTTAATTTATTGGACTTAATTAAGTTTATAATTTTCTAAATTATGCATTCCAAAGCCTTATTTTACCATTTCCTGAAAGGAGAACCAATATTAAATAAATGCATTTAACATTTAAATTTCCATAGATTATGAGTGTCTTGAAAATATAGGCCAGGAGCAATATTAAAATATGTTTTTGGTGGTCTTTTAATTATCCAAATTCAAATTGTAAGTGTCAGCTTTTGGAATCTATTTTTTGGGAAATTAGATAAACATCTATAGTCTTTTTATCATTTGAAATCTAAGCAGCATTCTAAAACACTTTATGAGAGCAATTCAAGAGAAAATATTATTGTCAAGATCATTCCACAGTATTATTATTAGTCATTATCAACAACAATCAAGATCCTAACATCATGTCAAAGTTTATGTGTGGTCATGTTGTCTTTTGAAGGCTAACATGCATATTAGATCCTCAAGCATCCAAGCATTCAAGCATTCAAGAAAATCGAGCAAGAAAGACTTCAATCCTTCAAGAAATCCATTGAAGGTTGGTGAGTTACAAGTATTCATTAATCATTTCTTTCCCTTTTATTATCTTTTTATCAAGGTTTAATTACCAAATTGGGGTTTGACCAAGGAAAACCCCCATACAAACAAAACAAACAATTTTTCCCTCTTTGTGTATGTGCAATTTATATGTTGAAGAAATATTGAAGAGATCTTGAAGATAAATTTTACATTCTTGCATTTGTTGTCATCATTCTTGCCAAGACATGTAAACTAAGTTGCAAAATTTATTTTTGTCACTCCCACAAGTTTGCAAGAAGAAATCAACATCTTAGATTTGACATCGGAGGAGTGTAAAAAGTTTTTTTAGAAGCCCTATTAAGGAACCATTCATGCAAGGGAAAACCAGTCCCTTTGCACATCTCACGATCAACTTTGGTGATAGGTACACATTCTCAGATATCTCCTAGATTTGCCTACAAATTGTTGTTACAATTTGTACATCTTCGAGAATCTACAATTTGCATACTAGTTCATATAGTTCATTTATTTGCATTATTACAAATCATTCCTAATCATTTTTTGTCCCTAAAGAATCACCAACTTGGGTTTGATTAACTCACCTTTCAGGTTGAAATTCAATTTCTTATCTTTGTGGTTGGTGCATTCTAATCAAATCATGAGAAGAGGAAATTTAAACCATAAATCTCTTTACATCAAGGGAATTAGGGTTTTCCCCCCCTTTCTACCCTTTTTAGGACTGAAGGAATATTTTTGATTAACAAGTTTGAATGCCAAATTTGGTTGCATTTTTGGGTCTATTGCTTCTATGAGTAGTTTTGGCATCCAAATGGTTTTTAATTATTTTTTGTCCTTGATGGATCTTTGTGGCCTTTCGGATTTTACTTCAACAACCCCAAACAACTACCACACCTTTCGTTATGGGGATTAAAACTCTATGGATTCTTGAGATGATGGTTCACCACTCCCACAATTTAGTCATCTACATGGATTTTTCATTTTCCACAAACAAGTATGGGATGAGAAATTAAAAAGATAAATAAATACTTTATATTTTCAATGATCTTATTATCTATATATGTGGCACTGATTACGCAATTTTTTTATGTTGATAGTACCAATTGTATACTTTTCTCATCTTGGACAAGAAATATAGTGTTTTTCCCATTGCATGGGTCATCTCCTTGTGAAACAAGGTTGAGGACATTTATGGTTGGCTATATGCAATGCATACCCATGGAAGAGAAGTCAAAGAAGTTTGGAAAATCATTTTATTTTACTGATGATGCCAATACAGAAATTCGGGCCATACAATAAGTGCATGTTTTGGTTGGTTTATATTCCTTTCTAATTTTCTTTCATTTTCAATGCCACTTTCTCACACAAATTAGTGTTAAACAATATCCTTTGTATTCTCTACTAGGATTTTCTTTGGATGTCATTTGTTGCTATACATTTGGCATGTTTGAAGGGCTTGGCTAAAAAATGTACATAAGTACATAGCCAAGGAGAGGGAAATTTCCATCTTTCACAAACTTTGGATGATCATAATGGCCATGGATGATATAAAACAAAACATTGTTCATCTATTGAGCAATTTCTTCAAGGAGTTTGAGGGTTAGTCCCAATTTTTAGAGTACTTCAAGAAGACCTGATGTGATGGAGATGGTCGAATTGGTGAGTTTAAATTTTCTATCACCTCATTGGATTCTCACCATATTATTTGAGGTTACCTCTAATACATCATGGTTTAATTTTCTTGTGCTTTATATTCATAGCCATGTGGGTGAAAAATCATTGACAATTCTTACATGCCAACCAAGATACAAATGTTCCCATTGAGTCATATCATTGCACTATTAGTGATCCAAATCTGCACCCCTAATGCCAAGCTATGAACAAACTTAGTAGGTTTGGATGTAACATGGGACTGCTTTTAGGTTGTGGGTTTCCTATTCAAAATTAGACCTCCAGATTATGGGTTGGCTTTCCTTTTGGTGCCAGCTAACTACTGATTTCTGAGGTAAATGGTAAGAAGTGCATAAAACATGAACATTAACTAAAAATACCTAAGGTGATACACCAAAAACTAACTAGGACTCAATAACAACCTATCACATTCAAAACAATATCATAAAACTTTGCTTACACAACTCATTTTCAAGTGCATTTCACATAAATAATTTATAAAAAGGTTTCTAAACAATAATTTTCAAAGCAAACAAAAGGTCTCACAACTAACAACACTATTGACTAACACATCTTATAACCTATTAACATGCATTTTCTACTAAATAGATGCCTAAACATGAGACAAGTTTGCAAAGGAAAGATAAATTTCACAAAACAAATTGATCAATCTCTAACAACATACCATGAAACATGAAATGAGAAGGTAAAATGCTCTATTTTATTGATTCAAAGTTACTCACTGTATAATAGTCCATCTGAGTTACAATACTGCCCCATGCTGAAAAACAACTCCAAAACCCAAAGCTATCCCTCTGCTGGAAAGAAAGAACTCACTCCAAAATGCCAAAATGAAGATACTTAAGAAAAACCCATCAAATCCCCTCACAAATGTTCATCTAGAAGGTTATGGTCAAATGCAACAATGAGGCCAAAAAAGAACCTTCTAAAATCACTCCAAAAAGTCTTCCAAACAGTCCAAGGTCAAGCCAAGACCA
Source organism: Sequoia sempervirens (assembly GCA_007258455.2). Lineage (NCBI taxonomy): Eukaryota > Viridiplantae > Streptophyta > Pinopsida > Cupressales > Cupressaceae > Sequoia > Sequoia sempervirens. Next base: position 845,393 of record VDFB02292527.1, on the reverse strand, counting down.
TAGTCATGTCAAAAGTGTGACAAAACAGCCTCCAAAATAGCACATTCTTCTCAAAAGTAGTAAAATACACCACTCAAGCACTCTCCTCATGTCTACAAGTCATCATTTTGTCTCCCAACCTTGACCCATGCAATATGTGTGTTTTGAAAACACAAGAATCCAAAAAACAATTTCAAAATAATAACTTGATTAAGTGATTCATAATACACCACTTAATCAAGTTATTTTACATTTTAAAGCAGAATACAAGAGGGAACCACCACCTCTTTTAATTGCATTTTGATTTAAAAGACATAATAAAAGTGATTTGAAAATCACTTAAATTATATCTTTATACTTTGAAATAAGATGCAAAATAAAATGCCATATCTAAATGCTTTTAAAAGCATTAAACAAAATAAAACTCCAAGGAATTTGATCATCATCACTTACCTCTAATCCTGCACTTCAAGGGCACACACTTGGTCAACATTTTTTATTTTCAAAGGAAAAACAAAGGCCCAAATTTGACCTATATGATCATAAAGGGCTTCCACACTTCTTGGAAGGAACATTTTGAAGATCTTCAAGGCATATCACATTTTAAAGGGCAATGCATATTATGCACTTGGCACATTTCACATGTTTGATTTTGAGGGACTTAGCAATTTTTTGACAAGGCAATAAAGACATAAGGCATAAAAATGCCTAAGTCATGGCATTCGACCCCCATCACATTTTAATGTGTTTTCATTTTTAAAAAGAGATGGGAAAATTCCCATTAGCCACCAATAGTAGGGTCAAACCCTAAACAACAAAAGGAGAAACAAAGGAAAAAATCCCTCATTTCACCATCGAGCATTCTAGAGAAAGCCATGTCACTATGAGGGTTTACAAATTGCACAAAAAATGGTGCTTTTTGGTCGATTATGACTGGTTATTGATGAAATCTTGTGCTTTTCTTCATTCGAGTACCAAGGTAACTGATTTTTTAGATTAAAAATCTGTATTTTCAAATTTTTGGCCATTTTTTGAGCTAAGGCGATGACTGTAGACATATTTCTAATCATTTTGTTCCACTATTCTCCTTCCTGTTGTTACTTCTCCATCAAACAACTGCCATTGGTGACTTCATGCACCTCGAATGGAAGTTTTTTTAGTAACAAAACGCTTGCAAATTTCAATGCTTGAGCTCGAGTAAGCTCCCAACTGACCTTTTCATTGATTCTTTCCTCTTTTAGTCAACAATAAAAGCTCAAATGGAGCTCTTCCATTGTCAAAATGGAGTAAAGTAGTTATTTTCTATATCTGAAGTTGAAATAAACAAAAACCTCAATTTCTTTTATGATTTTTTGTGAAGAAGATCTGCTCCTTTGGTGTCACCATTGAAGAGTGAAAGAGGTTTCTTGCTTTTTTCTCTGTATCTGCATTTTCACTGCAAACCTAGTTGGGTTTTTGATGTGTGAATTAAAAAAAAGGTTTCTTGGTCATAGCTATAGAGAAATGGAATGGGTTTTTTGAATAATTTTGTGTTCTCTTTTAAAACTCTATGATGGATTTTCTAGAAAAACACTGTATTCTGCAATTTAATTGCAAAACCCCAAGTGGGTTTCTTGTAATTTGTGAAGAAGATGACCCTTGGTCATGGCTGTAGAGAGAAAATTTGGGTTTTTATGTGTTTTCTGCATTTTTAATTCAAACCCAGATGGGTTCCTTTCAATTCTTCTACATTCATCATTTTGAAACAGATCCAGCTAGGGTCCTTGTTTGGAAAGAGAAACTATTCCTTGCACTTTTTATTTTTATTTTTTGTGAAAAACCCAAGTGGGTTTTCTGGCTTTGATAAAACACATAGATTTGCTACAAATAAAGATGAAATTTGAGCTTCCATAAAAAAAAAATGTTGAAAGTTAGTTTCTCTCTTTTCATTTGCAAATTCTAACAACCCGAATGGGTTCCTCCATGTGAAAACAAAACCAAACCCCTGGACCTTTGTTGAAGGCCATTTTGAGCTCAAACCTAGCTAGGTTTTTCCATATGTAAATAAAACTAGCTTCTTTCCACCTTTGTATTTGAAGTGCCTATCTCATTTGTGAAGAGAATTTGAATTCATGCCATGACCTGTAAGAATGCATTGTGGTTTTGGAAATACTTTTGTTTTTGCAATTTATGTAGAATATCTTCCATAAGAAACCTAGATGGGTTTTGTGCTTACAGAGGGAAAATTTGACCCTTTTGGATTCTTGCATTCCATTAGAAACCCCATTGCACATTATGATTACCCTTTATTAGGCAAGATAGAAAGACAATCACTCCTTTCTACTTTTTTTTGGCATGCATTTTCCTTGGCTTTCAAAATCCATCATAACAACAACATAAGTATTTCCATGACTCTTTATTTCCATCTCCAATATGCTGATTTCAAAGAGATCAAAATGGTTGCCAATATTTTGTCACCATCTTCAAGGTTGTCATTATCTTTGTGCATTTAGAATGTATGCATGGTTGTAGCATAGTTGGCTTCCTTCACTAATTTTGCTTTGAATTTATTTATTTAGAAAAACAAACTCTATGTTGCACACTAGAACAAGCTTTCATGACTACTTGGTTGTCCCTCTTTTGATGCATTCAAATGTTGACCTCCATTTCATTTCATTGACATTGTTTAATACTGTCATTCTACAGAGCTTATGGCTCACTATTTTTATGGTGTTCTATTCTATTTTGTGGACTTCTATCTCTATTCATAGGTGATGATGTGCTCACCATATCATTGTTATGCATACTTTTTCTCAATTTCTGGCATGCAATCTTGATCCATGTTGATTCATTTATGATGACCAAACCCTTGCATGAAACATTATGAGCATATCCACTAATCCCCACTCTCTTCATATGTGATGACATAGTTGTATCATCTTTTCTCCATGTTCCTGTAGCTGTAGACTCACGACACTCTAACACAAGAGTATTTGGTCATGACCTCTACCTCTATTGCATAACCCTGTATGACATGATTGGAATGCTTTCAAGCTTATCATATTCCTAATCCAGAAGATATTACATGATTTTCATTTATCTCATTTTCTAATATGTTTTACTAAAGTCCTCAAGGAATAATGATGAATGACCCTAGCGTAAGCATATTCACCCCTCCAAACACATGAGGGAACAAGTCATGGATCCTTTTATTTTCCATTTCACCCTTTTGGCCATGATCTCATAGGTAGATTATAGAAAAACAACCATTGTTACTTTTCCATGAAAAACAAGTAGCCCCGTCATGAATACCTTCTTATACTAGTATGTGATACTAGTGTCCCATACCATTCATGCACTCAGTGCCTCGTGCTTTCATTACCTTTGAGAGATTGCATTGAAAGTTATAATCATTAGAGAAGACTATGAATTTATATATGACACCATTACCTTGAGAAAATTGAAACTGAAAACCTCATGCACAGACTGTTATATAATATATGTGACTGAAAATATGCCATTTGCTTCCAATGATAAGCATTAGTAATTCAACACCATAAGAAGCACTTGTACCCCCCTACAGGATGCCATTATATAACACTTTCCTAGTCATGATGATCTCTTATCCAGTGTGATTTGCATCAATGATAGCTATTCTTCCAACATCCCTACTATGAGATTTTAATAAGCATTATATAAGGAATTGTTTTTATTCCTAGAGGTGTTCTCCACATAACCGTGATGTGGATATTTTTCTTTTCACGACTTTGTAGCTTAGCCTTTTCCTTGTTTCATGATTCCTATCAGAATGTGATTTCATTAATGCATATGAGGCTACTCCTTGTTGTTTGTTGACTGTACTTTTCATTGCATAGCTTATCATAGTTTATCATTCACTACCAAAGAGAAAACAGGGTTCACTTTCTCCCTTAATGAATGTAATGACTACCCTTGATGTCATGTAGCATACATTCATGATTGCTACCGATATGCATGAGATCATGATTTTATCCATTGTTTTTTTCCTATTTATGACATGTAGCATGCATTTTTCTTTAGGACTGCCCCAACCTTCATGGTTTCCACAACAATGCTTGCTGCCCCACATGTTTGCTACTTAGTTTCCACAATAGTTGCTTACCTTTTGATCATGTGCAACACATAAACTATCTCCTCACTTTGATCCTAGTGGGAAAACACATGTTACCTATGTTGGTGACCTAAAAGCTTACCATCCTATGTGGTGTGTGGTTGTCCAATAGGATTAATGTGAGAGGGGCTTGAAAACACCTTGGATTATTCCTTGTTGTTGCCCCATGCACTTCATGATGATTTCAAGCATGCCTTGATTCCTTCTTCATTATTTAAGAGATGTATAATTGAACTTAATGCATATCTGAAATCACTTACTTCTTTTTCTAAAATGGATCATTGATCCACTTAAGATTATTGAAAGACATGACCAACAAAATTTACCTTCCTTTTAACATAATGGCAGCCATATGACTGATACATTATGAAAGATGAAGTATAAACTCTTGACAACTCAAATTATATGTTGCATATTTTTAATCTGTTAATGAAAGTTGATCAATTGGTGTGATTCCATATTGATTTAATGCATTAATAGCATGTATATATTTGATCAAGTTGCTCAATTTTCTATCCATCTTAAAACATCAGAGGGCAACATGTTGAGCTCTATGCTTGTGGGAGCCACATTTACCCCACATGTTGTCATTAGCTGAATCAAAATAGTAACAAGACTTGTCCTAAATCTACACAAGGAACAAATAGTTAGATAAACAAAGCATATCATAGGTGTGTTTGATCACTTTTTTCTTTTTTCAGGGACACTTATGGTATGTTGCTCATTTAATGCATCTAGAGATTAGTTTATACATGCATAGGTGTATGTTCATGTAAGGTTTGATACTTTTCATTTCTTATAGCATTGCTCTAACATCATTGCTATTTCCATATGCAAGAATTAGGAACAATGAGGAGCTAGGAGGGACAAATATCTTGGATCAGTAGCAGTGCGAGACAACACACCCTAAACCAATCATTCTTAAGAAATGTTTGGTCTCTCTCCTAATATGCACATTTGTATTGTTTTACTTATTCATGTATATGATTTTCTTTATTTTCATTGAATAAGTAAGGTTAGTCTCACAGAATGTGTGAGACAAATATGTACTTTCGTGATTATCAATAAAGATCTCATTTGCAACACATATGGTTCTCTTTCTCATTTGTTGTAATTGCAACATTGGAATAATATGTAATCTGTTTCCTTGAAAATCTCTTTCATGCATATTGATGACTTAGCAGACTATCGTTTATCTTTTAAATGTTTAAACAAAACACAAAAAAAAACACTAAGTTACCTGATTTTAGCTGAAAGCTAAAAAACAGAGAACATTTTGGGCGACATTTACTATATGTTTTCATGCAAAACATGAGACCAGCTACCTAAGCCTATCCATTGGGCACTAGGTCACTCAAAAAACTAACACCACTTGCAAATAACATTGTATATTGTTGTAACTCACTAAACCAACAATAGACACTTGAAACTTATTGAAAAACCAACACTACAAAATGAAAACTACCACCTAACTGTGCAAAAACAATACTTAGAAATAACTGAAAAGCATCTAACTAATGTGCATTAGCACTTAGAGGAAACAAACCTATTCTAATTTTTGCAAGGTAGTTTTTATATCATACCTCAAAATAGAGTTTGAGGTGTATCCCATTGACTAGGATAGGCAGAGCTTCTCCATCCATTGATGACAGTTGAAAAGCATTGTGCTCCTTGCACTTAGTAATGACAAACAAGCCACTCCACATGCTATCAAACTTACTGTGCTTATTAGGCCTCCTCTTTAATTCATCCCATTTGAGGACGACATCTCCTTCTCTGAACATCCTGGTTATTGCTCTTTTATCAAACACCTTCTTTGTTTGGAGTTGATGCAACTCCATTGTTTTCATGGCTCTATCTCTTGTTTCATCTAGCTCTATGAGTTGTGCATAACTGACAACCATTGGATCTTCCTCTTCAAAAATTTCAAGGTGGTTCATTATGTCAAGAGCGAGAAGATCAACTGATAAAGGAAACCCTGCCTCTTTACCATATACCAACATATAAGGGGAATTTCCAATGGACTTCGTTGGAGTTATTCGATCTGCCCACAAGGCAGATTTTAACTTGTGCCAAGTTTTTTGGTTATCCTCTAAAATCCTTTTGATGATTCTGCTCAAGTTCTTATTGGTTGATTCAACGAAACCATTACCTTGAGTGTAATAATTTGATGAGGTATTTAGATGAATACCGTTCTTTACAACCCAATCACTTAACATTAATCCAACAAACACCAAAGAATTATCAAAAACGATTGATTCAAGTACCCTAAATCTGGTTACTAAATCATCATAAAACTTTAAAACAACACTTTTGTTGGATTCTTTCAAATCCATTTCTTCAGTCCATTGTGTGAAGTAATCGGTTGCAGTGAGTACCAACCTGTGACCTGCACTTGAAGGTGGGTTAATGGCACCTATAAAATAAATTCCCCATCTCATGAAGGGTTGTTCTACTTGAATGGGCTACAATGGTAAAGCTAACAACCTCTCTTTACCTACAAAAATGACACATTTTACACACTTTCTCGCCCAAGCATGGGAATCCTTAAAAAAGCTTGGCCAATAATAGAAATCCCTCATTATTTTCCATGCAGTTGTTCTTGGGAAAAATGACCCCCAATAGTTCCATCATGGAACTCATGAAGTACATTGTCAACTTGATGTTGATCAATGCATTTTAAGAGGACACCATTAAGATCCTTTCTAAAAAAAATGTTACCAACACATAAGGAATGGACTACAATCTAAAATACCTTCATTTAGCTTTATCTAAACCTAGTGGACATTCACCAGTTTGTAAAAAGTTAGTCATACCTTGCACCCAACTTGCATTTTTCATTGATGCATTAGCTGCAAGCTCATTATCAACAATTACAATTGCCTTTGTTTCTGCATTTTCTTCATTTTTAGCCTTTGTAGCTAGTTGTTCACATAGCCCTCTACCCCTTACATGCTTTTTTACCTTGATATCAATGCCATACTCCATAAATTTTGTAATCCAGCCAACCCTCTTTTCGTTCAGATCCCTGCTTAACAAGAATTCCTTCACACTAGGGTGAGCAACCATCTAATGCACTTTGCTGTTAGAAATCAAAGGTTTAAATTTTTTCAAGCTTTTGATGGAAGCAAGCACATGTTTCTCTAGAAAAGTATATCTCTATTCATACTCTTCTAAATGTTGACTAAAAAAAGCAATTGGTTGTTCCAAGCCAACATCATTTTGTTGTACCAACATTGCAGAAATGATATCAATGCTTCCAAAAGCATATAAAAGGAAATATTTTGAGAAGTTCAGGTTTACCAAAGTAGGAGCTACTAATAAGGCCTCCTTTATGACTTCAAAACTATTCTTGGCCTCTTTGGTCTAGCTGAAACTGACATTATTTTTCAACATGGCAGTTAATGGTTTCAAAATATTTGCAATATCAAGAATAAATCTCCTAATGAAATTAATTCTGCCAAGAAAACTCTGCAGCCCCTTTTTATGGTTGGGTAAAGGAAAATCCAAAATGGCACTTACTCTTTTTGGATCAATGGTGATCCCTTGTTTTGACACAATATGTCCTAAAATATTTCCTTCATGGACAACAAAGATACATTTTTTGGGGTTGAGAGATATACCATACTACCTACACCTCTCAAATACTTGCTCCAGATGTGCAAGGTATTCATCAAACTTCTTTGAAAACACTGTTACATCATCAAGGTAAATAGTACAAGTTTTTGAATCAAACCTTTAAATGCCATGTCCATTACCCTTTGAAATGTGGTACCAGCGTTGGATAGACCAAAAGGCATCCTTTTATAAGCCATGGTGCCCAATTTTGTGGTGAAGGTAGTCTTGTATTGATCTTCCTCTTTGACTAAGACTTGGTTATAACCTAAATAACTGTCAAGTAGTGAGAATCTTTCAAAACTAGCTACAATTTGTAGAATCTGTTCCATTGAGGGTAGCAGATAATGATCCTTTAACAAGGCTCTATTGAGGTCTCTAAAATCAACATAGCCTAATCTCACCATTTTTCTTTCTAATTGGGACAAGGTTAGAGACCCATGAGGTATGTTTAATTGGAAAAATGATGTCTCCCTCAATCAATTTGGTCAACTCTTTGACCATAAGAGGCTCTAGTTTGGGGTTTAAAGGCCTTTGTTTTTTCCTAACAAGTTTTGAGTTTGGATCAAGCTCTATGGTATGTTGGGAAATGTGGGGATCAAAACCCTTTAAATAGGAATATTCCCATGCAAATACATCTTGAAAATCTTGACAAAGAGCAATGAAGGCTTGCCTATCTACATGTGAATAGATTTTACCAACTTTAAGGAGCTTACCTTTGAAATTTTCAAGCTCCTCATAATGTTCTTCTTTGACCTGCATGCTGGTCTTACTCATTTTAAGTTGATCATCCGTGCTGAAAATGGATTCCAAGGTGACTAGACCCTTGGGTAGTTTGTTCGACTTTAATTGGATGATCTGATCATAATATTGTTGCTTGATCTTATCTTGGTTCACTGCTACAAATTCATCTTCTTGCAACATAAAGCTCAAGATCTATTCATCACTCTCAAAAAATTACCAATGAACGTTATTATCTAGAATAGAAGGTCTGATAACTATTTTAGCATATGGCTGCAACTTTTCTTTCCTAATTTCACTTGGAATATCAACTTGAGAACCTATTGTAGCCAATTTATCAACATGCCTATTTTGATCCCTAGGAATAGAAACCAAATTGAAAGCATCAAACTCTACTATCATATCCCACACCCTATGTCTGTAGGATTTTAAGACATCATTCTTAGTAACATGTAGACCTCTCACCTAGTTGATGATTAATTCACTGTCACCATAAACTTGCAAGCAACCAATCCCTCTTTTCCATGCCCATTCCAAGCCTTGAATCAGATCTTCGTATTCAACAATGTTGTTAGTACAAGAGAAAGCAAATCTAAAAGCATAATAGTATTTGTCACCTTGTGGGGACACAAGCATTGCACCCCCACTAGCACCGTTCTTGCTTCGAGAACTGTCAAAGAACATCTTCCACACTTCACCTTGCTGATCTAACTATTGTTCTTGTTGGAAATAGGTTTCCATTCAATTGCAAATCCTAAGCATTAATTATTTCATGTATCTCGTAGATTCTTGGAATGTGTTCAACAACACTAAGATTAAGATGAGATTCATATTTGATGAAATAATCATGATTATTGACATTTGTAATTAATTTTAAATGTAAGAAGCATGTGAGGGCGTCCATAGTGAGCTCCTAAATAATAGGGACACATGGGACACCCACATGGTAAGGTGACACTCACCTTGTGTTCAGTTAACTATACAGAGTAACAGTTAACACTTTTAAATGCATGAAAATATCCTAGGAGTTAGGATTTGATGTTTGCATGTTTGAAGTTTAGTTAAGTTTAGTTCAAATCAGTTCAGTTCAGTAGTTTAGTTCAGAATTAGTTTAGTTTAGTTTAGTTTAGTTTAGTTTAGTTCAGTTCAGTTCAGTTATGATTCAGTTATCTTCAGTTGCATGCAAGTGCATGTTGCATGCATGTTAGATATTTTGAGTTCCATGTAGTTAGCTTTAGTTAACTTGTAATGCATGGCTAATAACATTGAGTTGTATGACAGATAATAGGGACTACCTCCAGTTAACAAGGGATGACCATTCTTTGAGAATGGTGTCGAGTAAATGTTTCAGTTAACTATAAAGCACTTAAAGCCAACTTGGGTGCCCAAGATGCTTAAATGGATTTACCTCTCATGCATGATAAGATATTTCTGAAGGCTCAGTTAAGTAAGACTACTTAAGGGCACCAACTTTGAGGAAGAGATTTGGAATTATCACCAAAGTGAAGAAGAAGTTGTAGCTTCAATTAGGGACATCCAAATGCATGAAGCACATGTTGTAAGCTTTAGTCTTCACTGAATAACTCAACTTGAAGGAATATGGCATACCTTTTCAAGGGATTGAGCTTGCGCATTGTAGTTAATCACCATTTGGAGATTACAAGGTTGCATATTGTCTCTATATCTCATTCAAGTTGAATAGAGTTTTCATAATTGTTATTGCAGGTGTGAAGAAGATTGGTAAAGACATAAGAAGCATTCTCAAGCAAGAATTGGAGCTATTGTAATTCAAAGATTGAATAATAGAATAATTCTTGGTGGAGTTTTTTCCCGAAAGGATTTCTCCACAGTATATCTTGTATGATCCTTCTAATATCATGTCTAGTTCTTCTATCAACTTCTCTCTTCATTCTATAATAGTAAAATGAATTAATCAAGATAATCATCCACAAATAATTTATGTAACAAAGAAAAGACTTACTTAGAACAAAAATATTAAAGTTTTACAGAGTATTAAGCTAAGAAAACACCTCATTTTTCAATAGTTCCACCTCCTTTTCGAGGTTTGGGATCACTGAATCAGGTTCATGCAACACATAGAAACCCAAACCAGTCTCTTCAATGTTATTATTTGGGCTATCAATGATATTTTCTGCTGCCCACTCATTTAAAAGCATATCTGGTATGCTTTCTTCTTGCAATTCTCAAGCAACAACAAGTTCATTATCATAAAAAACAACACAATTATCGTTAACAACACTTATGAAATATGGTTCAATGTGATCTTTAGCAAGTAACTCAGATTTGATGACCAATTTAGTCCCATATCTCATTTTGAATACCATGTGGGACCAATTTGATGACAAATAACCTCCTATCTTGGCAGTGAAGTCTCTTGACAAACATCAAGCAAAATGAGGTGGTAAGTCAATGACTGAAATGTCTTGGGAAATGGAAAAATTGGGGTAGGCATGTAGGGTAAGGCTTAAACCTTTGATAATGCCTACAGTATTAATGGTTGTCCCATCAAGTTGGACAACTCCTTTCTCAAGAGGCTGGTATTTCAATCATAACTTATCATCAACTTGTTTGGGCATGACAAAACTACTTGCCCTTGAATCCACCATGCAATTGTGAACTAACTTATCTCCTATTATCAAGGACACATAAAATGGGGGTGGTTTGGCATCCTTACTTGGCTGTTTACTGCTATCTTGAGGTGCATTTTTCAAGACAACCTTAACTTGGCCTACTGGAACATCTTTTGAAACACTTAAATCAGCTAAGGAAAATTGTAACAAGTCCTTTTGACCAAGGATAGATAAGAAATCCCGCATTGACATATTCATGTTCATCTTTTTCATGGATTCAATAATGTTGAAGGGTGTGGTTGTGTTTACCTTTTGATGGGTCCTTGCAACAACAGGGTTTGTCTGTAAATGGGTTGGTTGGGGTTGGTTCCCAAGCTGTCCACCACCAATGCCTTGTGAATTTCTTTGCAAAATGTATGTTACTTAAGGATTGGAAGGTCCAACAACTTCTTTGTCTTTATTTTCTGCTTGTCCAATCTTGAAATCTCTCTTTTTGGCTCAGGTGTTGGCTGCTATTGGAGAGCTATCACTATTTACTGCACAAAACTCATCTCCTTTCCAATTCAAGAGAGTTGTGTCACTTGTAGGGAGCTCCTGCTGTTGGGATGATTCACCATTAGACACGTCTTGAACACCCAAAACATTTTGAACCATCAATGCCTGATTGATGACACCATTTAAACATGTAGTTTGATTATGGGCTTGGTTGCAAGGATGCTGCAAGGTTATTTTGGGTAGGTACCATATGTTTGGTTGCATTGATTGGAACTGACTTGTATGGTTGAAAAGGCCTCAGATTCAGATTTTGTCATGCACCTTGAAAGTTTCCTTGATATGGTTGCTTGTTAGCTTGAAATGGCTGACCTTGACCTTGATTTTGAGGTTTCCAAGGTTTGAAACCTTGAAATTGTTGCTTTTTAATGCTTACAAGTTCATTTCCAAAAGTTTGAAGTAGATTTTCAATCTTTTGTTGGCTACTTTTTATCTCTTGTAACTCTTGAGATGGTCCTTGAACAACCACTTCTTGGTTAACACTAGCTAGTAAAGGGGCTATTTGAAGTGTTGGCAAGGTTTTAGGAGAATGAATATCAGGGAAAAAAGACATAGGAGGTCTAGGGGCAATCCTTCCAACTTGTATTAGGTTTTTTTCTACACTTATAACTATGTCATAAGCTAATGGAAAGGTATTTCCACCCATAGATTGTATCAAAACAACTTCACTATTTAAGGCTCTCAAAAAATAAAGAAATACATATTCAGTTGGAGGCCTTGTAGGCTCTGGAATTCTATCCCATGTTCTTTGAAAACAAAAATTGAAGTCCATCATCCATTCATGAGGAGCCCTTTTAATGTGATTTAGTTGCTCCACTAATGACAAATTTTCATACTTGTCCTCAAATTGCTTACATAATACCTCTCCTAATTCATCCCACGTTTTGATGGAATTAACTACTAAACTCCTAAACCATTAGAGTGCTTTACCTCTGAATGATGCTGCTAGCAGCCTCAAATCAACATTTTCTTGAGTTATGTGATGTACCAAACATAGATTTGAAATATCCTTAATGTGTTCAACTAGTGTGGTATGATCTTCACCTGAAAAATATGCTGCACTTTTAAGAGCAGCCATGGGAATATCATCATGTTGAGCCAATTGAAGTGGGATTCCTCCATTAAAGGTGACAAAAACCCGATTTCTTGGAACAACCACCTTTGGTACCAAGTTTTTCTACCTTATAGGGCTGGAAACTCTCACTGCAAGTGGAGTTGAAGTTGTTTTTCTTGATGAAAAAACAACTTTTTTGTTAGCCTACCTCTCCTTTGGGGTGGTGAAAGTTGCAGATAATCAAATGTGACATAATTTCCCCTTGTCTGAATCTTTTTCATATGCTGCTACAACACTAGACTATTGCCAATTTCCACATTCAGAGCTACTAGATATGCTTGTGTGACCTCCTAAAGGTTGATAAATTGTTGGTTGCATATCAAAACTAGCAAACAAATGTATTTTTCTAATCTGAAATGATTAGAAGTGTCCCATCGGGCATGCCAAAACTGTTAGTGATCTAAATCTGCACCCCTAATGCTAAGCTATGAATGAAGTCATTAGGTTTGGATGTAACATGGGAATGCTTTTAAGTTGTGGTGTCCTATTCGAAAGCAGACCTCTAGATTATGGGTTGGTTCCCCTTTTGGTGCCACCTAACTATTGATTTATGAGGTAGAGGGTAAGAAGTGCATAAAACATGAACATTAACTAAAAATACCTAAGGTGATACACCAAAAACCAACTAGGACTCGATAACAACCTATCACATTCAAAACAATATCATAAAACTTTGCTTACACAACTCATTTTCACATGCATTTCACATAAATAATTTATAAGAAGGTTTCTAAACAAGACTTTTTAGAAGGAAACAAAAGGTCTCACAACTAACAACACTATTGACTAACACAACTTATACCCTGTTAAAATGCATTTTCTACTAAAGCGATGCCTAAACATGAGACAAGTTTGCAAAGGAATGATAAATTTCACAAAACAAACTGCTCAATCACTAACAAAATACCATGAAACATGAAATGAGAAGGTAAAATGATTTATTTTATTGATTCAAAGCTACTCACTGTATAACAGTCCATCTGAGTTACAATACTGCTCCATTATGAAAAATTGACTCCAAAACCCAAAGCTATCCCTCTGCTGGAAAGAAAGAACTCACTCCAAAATGCCAAAATGAAGATACTTAAGAAAAACCCATCAAATCTCCTCACATGTCCATCTACAAGGTTCTAATCGGATGCAACGATGAGGCCAAAAATGAACCTTCTAAAATCACTCCAAAAAGTCTTCCAAATAGTCCAAGGTCAAGCCAAGACCATAGTAATGTCAAAAGTGTGACAAAATAGCCTCTGAAATAGAACATATTTCTCCAAAACAGTCAAATGCACCACTCACACTCTCTCCTCGTGTCTACAAGTCATAATTTTGTCTCCCAACCTTGACCCATGCAATATGTGAGTTTTGAAAACACAAGACTCCAAAAAAGTATTTCAAAATAATAACTTGATTAAGTGATTCATAATACACCACTTAATCAAGTTATTTTACATTTTAAAGCAAAATACAAGAGGGGCCCACCACCTCTTTGAATTACAATTGCATTAAAAAGACATAATAAAAGTGATTTTCAAATCACTTAAATGATATCTTTATACTTTGAAATAAGATGAAAAATACAATGTCATATCTTAATGCCTCCAAAAGCATTAAACAAAATAAAACTCCAAGGCATTTGATTATCTTCACTTACCTCTACTCCTGCACTTCAAGGACACACACTTGGTCAACATTTCTGATTTTCCAAGGCAAAACAAAGGCCCAAATTCGGCCTATATGATCATAAAAGGCTTCCACACTTCTTGGAAGACACATTTTGAAGATCTTCAAGGCATATCACATTTTAAAGGGAAATGCATATTATGCACTTGGCACATTTCACATGTTTAATTTTGAGGGACTTAGTAGTTTTTTGACAAGTAAATAAAGACATAAGGCATAAAAATGCCTAAGTCATGGCATTCGACCCCCATCACATTTTAATTTGTTTTCATTTTTAAAAAGAGATGGGAAAATTCCCATCGGCCACCAATAGTAGGTTCAAACGGTAAACAAAAAAAGGAAAAACAAAGGAAAAAAGCCCTCATTTCACCATCGAGCATTCTAGAGAAAGCCATGCCACCATGAGGGTTTGCAGTTTGCACAAAAAATGGTCCTTTTTGGCCAATTCTAACTTGTTATTAATGAAATATTGTGCTTTTCTTCATTTGAGTACCAAGGTAACTGATTTTTTGGATCAAAAATTTATATTTTCAATCTTTTGTAGGCCATTTTGTGAGCTAAGGCCACGATTGTAAACATATTTTTAATCATTTTGTTCCACTATTATCCTTTCTGTTACTTCTCCATCAAACAACCACCATTGGTGACTAAATGTAGCTCGAATGGAAGCTTTTTTAGTAACAAAATGCTTGCAAATTTCAATGCTTGAGCTCGGGTAAGTGCTCAACTGACCTTTGTATTGACTCTTTCCTCTTTTATTCAACAATAAAAGCTCAAATGGAGCTCTTCCATTGTCAAAATGGAGTAAAGTAGTTCTTTTCTATATTTGAAGTTGAAATAAACAAAAACCCCAATTTATTTTGTGATTTTTTGTGAAGAAGATATGCTCCTTTGGTTGTAGCCATTGAAGAGTGAAATTTTTTTCTTCTTGCTTTTGTCTTTGAAAATGCATTTTCACTACAAAACTAGCTGGGTTTTTGATGTGTGAATAAAAAAAGGTTTCTTGGTCGCAGTTGTAGAGAAATGGAATGGGTTTTTTGAATACTTTTGTGTTCTCTTTTAAAACTCCATGATGGATTTTCTAGAAAAACACTTTGTACTCTACAATTTAATTGCAAAACCCCAAGTGGGATTCCTATAATTTGTGAAGATGATGACCCCTGGTCATGGCTGTAGAGAGAAATTTTGGGTTTTATGTATTTTCTGCATTTTCACTTCAAACCCATATGGGTTCCTTTCAATTCTTCTGCATTCATTATTTTGAAGTAGACCTAGCTGGGGTCCTTATTTGGAAAGGGAAACCATTCGTTGCACTATGTATTTGTATTTTTTGTGAAAAAACCAAATGGATTTTTTTTCTTTGATAAAACACATAGATTTGTTGCAAATAAATCTCAAATTTGAGCTTCCATATAAGAAAAATGCTAAAAGTTAGTTTCTCTCTTTGCATTTGCATATTTTAATAACCCAAATGGGTTCCTCCATGTGTAAACAAAACCAAACCCCTTCACCTCTGTTGAAGGCCATTTTGAGCTCCAACCCAGCTGGGTTTTTCCATATGTAAATAAAACTAGCTTTTTTCCACCTCTGTATTTGAAGTGACTATCTCATTTGTGAAGAGAATTTGAATTCATGTTGCAGCCTATGAGAATGTATTGTGGTTTTGGAAATACTTTTGTTTTTTCACTTTCTATAGAATATCTTCCATAAGAAACCCAAATGGGTTTTGTTCTTGTAGAGGGAAAACTTGACCCTTTTGGATTCCTGCATTCCATTAGAAACCCAATTGCACATTATGATTACCCTTTATTAGGCAAGATAGAAAGCTAGCCACTCCTTTCTACTTTTTGTTTGCATGCGTTTAAATTGGCTTTCAAAATCCATCATAACCAAAACACAGGTATTTCCATGACTCTTGACTACCATCTCCAATATGTTGCTTTCAAAGAGATCAAATGGCTGCCTGTATTTTGTCACCATCTTCAAGGCCATCATTATCTTTGTGCATTTACAAGGTATGCATGGGTGTAGCATAGTTGGTTTCCTTCACTGCTTTTTCTTTGAATTTGTTTATTTAGAAAAAAAAAATCTATGTTGCACACTAGAACAATCTTTCATGACTACTTGGTTGTCCCTCTTTTGATGCATTCAAATGTTGACCTCCATTTCATTTCATTGACATCGTTTAATACAATCATTCTATAGAGCTTATGGCTCATTGTTTTTATGGTGTTTTGTTCTATTTTTTGGACTTCTATCTTTGTTCATAGGTGATGATGTGCTCACCATATCATTGTTATGCATATTTGTTCTTAAGGCATTGATTCCTATCATACTGAACTTGGGTTCTTGCTTTTTGCTATGCAATCTTGATCCATGTTGGATCATTTATGATGACTGAACCCTTGCATGAAACATTATGAGAATATCCACTAATCCCCATTATCTTCATATGTGATGACATAGTTGTATCATCTTTTCTCCATGTTCCTGTAGTTGTAGACTCATGACACTCTAAAACAAGAGCATTTGGTCATGACCTCTGCCTCTATTGGATAACTTGTATGACATGATTGGAATTCTTGAACAAGCTTATCATATTCCTAATCCAAAAGATATTACATGACTTTCATTTATCTCATTTTCTGATATGTTTTACTAAATTCCTCAAGGAATAATGATGAATGACATTAGAGTAAGCATATTCAACCCTCCAAACATGTGAGGGCAGCAAGTCATGGATCCTTTGATTTTTCCATTTCACCCTTCTGGCCATGATCTCATAGGTAGATTATAGAAAAACAAGTAACCATTGTTACTTTGCCATGAAAAACAAGTATCCTCATCATGAGTACCTTCTTATACTCGTATGTGATACTAGTATCCCATACCATTCATGCACTAACTTCAGTAACAATGCCTCGTGCTTTCATTACCTTTGAGAGATTGCATTGAAAGTTGTATTCATAAGACAAGACTATGAATTTATATATGATGCCATTACCTTGAGAAAATTGTATCTGAAAACATCATGCACAAACTGTTATATAATATATGTGACTAAAAATATCCCATTTGCTTCCAATGATAAGCATTAGTAATTCAACACCATAAGAAGCACTTGTACCCCCCTATAGGTTGTCATTATATAACACTGTCTTGTTCATGATGATCTCTTATCCAGTGTGATTTGCATCAATGATAGCTATTCTTCCAACCTCCCTGATATGAGATTTTAATCAACATTGTATAATGAACTGTTTTCATTCCTAGAGGTGTTCTCCACAACACTATAATGTGGATATTTTGCTTTTCATGACTCTGTAGCTTAGCCTCTTCCATGTTTCATGATTCCTGTCAGAATGTGATTTCATTAATGCATATGAGGCTGCTCCTTGTTGTTTGTTGACTACACTTTTCATTGCATAGCTTATCATAGTTTATCATTCACTACCAAAGTGAAAACATGGTTCACTTGCTCCCTTAATGAATGTAATGACTGCCCTTGTTTCCATGTAGCATACATTCATGATTTCTACCCATATGCATGAGATCATGATTTTATCCATTGTTGTTGTCCTGTTCATGACATGTAGCATGCATTTTTCTTTAGGACTGCCCTAACCTTCATGGTTTCCACAACAATGTTTGCTACCCCACATGTTTGCTACTTGGTTTCCACAATAGTTGCTTACCTTTTGATCATGTGCAACACATAAATTGTCTCCTCACTTTGATCCTAGTGGGAAGACACATGTCACCTATGTTGTTAACCTGAAAGCTCACCATCCTATGTGATGTGTGGCTATCCAATAGGGTTAAGGTGAGAGGAGCTTGAAAAAACCTTGGATTATTCCTTCTTGTTGCCCCGTGCACTTCATGATGATTTTAGGCATGCCTTGATTCCTTCTTCATTATTTAATAGATGCATAATTGAACTTGATGCATCTATGATTGAACTTGATGCATCTCTGAAATCATTTACTTATTTTTATAAAACGGATCATGGATCCACTTAAGATGATTGAAACACATATCCAACAAAATGTACCTTCCTTTTGACATGATGCTAGCCATATGACTGATACATTATGAAAGATGAAGTATAAACTCTTGAAAACTCAAATTATATGTTGCATCTTTTGAATTTGATAATGAAAGTAAATCAACTAGTATGATTTTGTATTGATTTAATGCATTAATAGCATGCAAATCTTTGATCAAGTTGCTCAATTTCCTATCTCTCTTAAACATCAGAGGGAAGCATGCTGAGTGCCTCCCTCGTGGGAGCCACATTTATCACACATGTTGTAATTAGTTGAATCAGAATAGTAACAAGACTTGTCCTAAATCTGCACAAGGAACAAATAGTTAGATAAACAAAGCATATCATAGGTGTGTTTGATCACTTCTTTCTTATTTTCATGGAAACTTATGGTATGCTACTTATTTAATGCATCTAGAGATTAGTTTATACATGCATAGGTGTATGTTCATGTAAGGTTTGAGACTTTTCATTGCTTAGAGCATTGCTTTAACATCATTGCTATTGCCATATGCAAGAATTAGGAACAATGAGGAGCTAGGAGGGACAAGCGGCTCAGATCAACAATAGTGCGACACAACACACCCTAAACCAATCATTCTTAGGCAATGATTGGTCTCTCTCTTGATATGCACATTTGTACTTGTTTACTTATTCATGTATATGCTTTTCTTTATTTTCATTGAATAAGTAAGGTTAGTCTCACAGATTGTGTGAGACAAATATGCACTTTCGTGATTATTAATAAAGATTTCATTTGTAACACATATGGTTCTCTTTCTCATTTTCTATAATTGCAACATTGGAATAAAATGTAATTTGTTTCCTTGACAATCTCTTTCATGCATATTGATGACTTAGCAGACTATAGTTTATCTTTTAAATGTTTAAACAAAACAAGAAAAAAAAACACTAAGTTACCTGATTTCAATTGAAAGCTAAAAATCAGGTAACATGCACACTAAAAAATTGATACTTATGTGGTCAACAGAGGAAATTCACAAGGAAAATGGGCCATTTATATTACACACTTGTATAGAGAATGGAACCATTCTATAGGAAATTTTTTTTGCAACATTTTGGTTTTTTGACCAACTATAAGATGAAAAATATTCAATCCAGTTTGGAGAGGTAAAAGGAAAATTTGGATTCTAATTGTGTTCTAGATGACACACAACTTGGATGGAACTAGGTGAAAAATAAAAGTTTATGCAACTGGTATGTGGTTAGAAAATTTGGCCACCACCTATATCCTTGCAAGTCTTCCCCTACAGACTCCAAGGGCAGTCACAAACATATAGGTGGCTGCCAAATTTTCTAACCACATACTAGTTGCACGGACTTTGACTTTTCACCTAGTTCCATCCAAGTTGTGTGTCATCTAGAACACAATCAGAATCCAAAATTTCCTTTTCCCTCTTCAAACTGGATTGAATATTTTGCATCTTATAGTTGGTCAAAAACTAAAATGTTGCAACTTTTTATTTTTCCTATAGAATGGTTCCATTCTATATACAAGTGTGTAATATAAATGGTCCATTTTCCTTGTGCATTACCTCTGTTGACCACATAAGTATTGATTTTTTAGTGTGCAATGGAATGAATTAATGGGAACATTTGTATCTTGGTTGGCATGCAGGAATTGTCTACAGTTTTTCACCCACATGGCTACAGATATAAATCACAAGAAAAGTAAACCATGATGTATTAGAGGTAACCAAAAATAATGTGGTGAGAATCCAATGAGGTGATAGAAATTGTAAACTCACCAATTCGACCATCTCCATCACACCAGGTCTTCTTGAAGTACTTTAAAAATTGGGACTAACCCTCTAACTCCTCAAAGAAATTGTTCAATAGATGAACGATGTTTTGTTTGCTATCATCTATGGCAATTATGATCATCCAAAGTTTGTGAATGATGGGAATTTCCCTCTCCTTGGCTATGTACTTATGTACATTTTTTAGCCAAACCCTTCAAACATGCCAAATGTATAGTAGCACATGACATCCAAAGACAATCCTAATAAGGAATACAAAGGATATTGTTGAACATTAATTTGCATGAGAAAGTGGCATTAAAAAATGAATAGAAAATTAGAAAGGTATATAAACCAACCAAAACATGCACTTATTGTATGGCCTGAATTTCTATATTGACATCATTAGTAAAAAAAATTGATTTTCCAATCTTCTTTGACTTATCTTCCACGGGTATGTACTAAATATAGCCAACCATAAATGTCCTCAACCTTGTTTCACGAGGAGATGACCCATGCAATGGGAAAAACACTCTATTTCTTGTCCAAAATGAGAAAAGTATACAATTGGTACTATCAACATAACAAGTTGGCCTAATTAGTGCCACATATATAGCCAATAAGATCATTGAAAACACAAAGTATTCATTTATCTTTGTAATGTCTCAACCCATACTTGTTTGTGGAAAATTCAAAATCCATGTAGATGACTAAATTGTGGGAGTGGTGAATCATCATCTCAACCATCCCTGGAGTTTGAATCCCTATAACGAAAGGTTTGGTGGTTCTATGGGGCTACTACAAGTAAAATAATTTATCCTTGTCTTACACATGCCGCATTATGAAACTTGTGGACTCATATGGATGTTTCTTGGAGTGGGTAGAACACACCTTTCACCAAGAATTTATTACATCCTTTCTAGTCAAGAATATATCTCTCTTAATCAACATGCCACACAAACAAGATCCATTAGGTGTCTCTCCATTATAGCATTTCCACTCACATCCATGAGCAAAAGACTTTCAATATAGATTTTGCATTCTGTGGAAAAAATTGGGGCGAATTGAGAATGCAAGTCTATGCTTGTGTCCTCCATGCAATGAAAAAATTCACCATTCACATCGACATGAAACCTTTCGTTAGAAATAAAATATGCTACATCGAGTTTATCACACATAACCTTTGCAAAGAAGTAGCATCTCTTTTTTATAAACTTTCATATTCTTTTATTTGGTGGATTGTCTTGTCCCTATGGTCATCAGGACCAAATGCACACCAATAGTTGCGAAGAAAGAATCATCTTATCATCTTCAATCAACAAAAAATAAAATATCAATGAAACATACACATGAATGTTGAAAGGTACAAATCATAAATACATAATTGTTATATGATATTTGTAGTTTTTGGTCTCATTCACTCTATGACTCATGGGGACAAATGAAGTCTCCACACATTCAAGAAATTCCTCCCCAAGAATTAAAACTTCAAGTCTACCGAGAAGAATTACTGTAACATGGTCAATGAATGTGTCATCTTCCACATGAATAGGAGTCTACTCCAAATCATAAGAGGAAAAATGAGAGAGTCCATACCCTACATCTTGCACCTCCAACTCATCTATCATTTTCCATAAATTGTTTGTCTCCCTATCCTAGGTAAGGTAGGAATTAGACAAACATCTAAAATTAGAATAGATTGTGTAAAAACATAAGAAATACATTATTCATTGAACATAAAAATGTGCTTGCATTGCTGCCATCAACATGAAATAAATATCATGTTACCAACTTTTTCTAAGAAAATAATGAGTAAGCGATAGATTGAATCAAGTTAGGCATAAAATATGAAATAAATCCTACAAACAACGATGTAAGCCAATCTAGGTTGTAAATCACAATGTGTAGTTCAATGTGCAAGTGGAAATAGACAATGACAATACAATCACAAGACTATGTGGACATTCAATGAAGAGTTCAATTTAGGTGTGGCACACAAACCTATTTTACTTGAGGAAGAAGTTTGTGAAAACCAACCATCTATTTGGCATAAGTTGATATGAGCAGGAAATGCACATCTTACAAAACATGAAGTATAGTTGTGGAGGTTGTGCAACACGATGTGTAGTTTAACTTGCAAATTTGTATGTTGCCTAAAAGTGTAACATGCAAGTTGATATTTAATTGCTTCTATATATGCATCTAAAAGCCACAAAAATTGGAATACAAGTGGGTTGTTTTGTACGTGTGTGTATCTGTTATATGAGAATAAGGGTTAAGAATTCTATCAAATCATTTGTGAAAATCTCTAATGCCACAAAATGTGCTTCTACTACTGCCATATACACCAAAAAATAAGCATGTTGTTTTCATTTGTTGATAAAAATAATGAATCAATAATGGATTCAATCAAGATGCGCATAAATGTGAAAAAAAACTCTTACAAACCATGGCATAAGCCAATGCAGGTTGGAAAACATGGTGTGTAGTTCAACCTACAAGTGGACATATAGGCTGAAAGTAAAATCTAAGCCCTATGTAAAGATGAAGGAAGAGTTTAGATTATTTTTGGTGCACATACCTCTTTTACCTGAGTAGTTAGGTTTGGATATCCAACCTTCCCTTTGGGTTGACTTAAAAAGAGCAACAAAAGAACATCTTACAATTCATGAACTAAAGTTGTACAAGTTAACCAACACAATGGGTAGTTCAACCTGTAACTTTTTATATAGCCTACAACTATAATGTGCATAATAATATATAATTAATTCTACACTTACAAGAAAAATAATAATATGGGAAGATAAATTGGTTGTGGTGCATGTTTATCTGTTAATTGAGATGAAAGGTTAGAGGTCAACCAAAACCTTTTATGATAACCACCAATATCAAGAAATGTTCTTGCATTGCTGCTACGAATGGGAAAGAAATGAGAGGTTTCTTGCATCTATTGAGAAAAATAATGAGAGTAATTGATTGAATCAAGATAGGCATAAAAGTTGAAACAACTCATAAGAATAACAATGTAAAGCATTGTGGGTTAGAAATCATTGAGTGGAAATTAGAGTGTGTAGTTCAATGAGTAAGTCGACATAGAAAATGATAGCACAATGACATATGTATGTGGAAATTAAATGAAGAGTTCAATTTAGGTGTGGCACACAAACACATTTTACATGAGGAAGGATGTCGAAATCAACCACCCATTTTCCATAAGTTGAAATGAGTAGGAAATGCACATCTTATAGAGCATGAAGTAAAGTTGTGTAGGTTGAGAAACATGGTGTGTGGTTCAACCTACAATATGTAGCCTAAAACTATAACATACATATTGATATGTAATTGATTGTACATATGCATCTAAAAGATAGAGAAATTGGAATATAGGTGGGTTGTGGTTAATGTGTGTGTATCTATTATGTGAGAAGAAAGGTGAATAATTCCACCAAAACCTTTGTGAAAACCCCAAATTTCACAAAATGTCCTTCCATTGCTACCAAGAATTCCAAAAGATAAAACATTTTTTGTATCTATTGAAAAAATAATGAATTAGTAATGGAGTGAATCAAGAAATGCATAAAGGTGACAAATTCCTATCAACCATGGCATAAGCCAATGCAGGCTAAAAAATATAGTGTATAGTTCAACTTGCAAGTAGACATATAGACTGAAAGTAAAATCGCATCACTGCATGAAGATAGAACTAAGAGTTCAAAGTATTTGGGGTGTACAAAACTCTTTTACCTAAGTAGGCAATTTGTGATATCCAATAACCTGTTTGGGGTGACTTAACATGAGCAAAAAAAGTGCATATGATAATGAACATGAACTAAAAAAGTGCAGGTTGAACAACATGATGAGTAGTTCAACCTACAACTTTGTATGTAGCCTATACGTGTAGCATGCATAATAATATATAATTACTTCTATAGTTGCAAGAAAAAATATAATAGTTTGGGAAGATACATTGGGTGTGGTTTCTGTGTATTATTTAATTGAGATGAAAGATTAGGAAGTCAGAAAAAACCCTTTATGATAACCTCTAACATCAGAAAATGTGCTTGCATTGTTTCCACTAATGAGAAAGGAATAGGAGGTTGCTTGCTTCTATTGACAAAATAATGAGTAACAAATCCTAGGAACAATGATGTGAGCCAATGCAAGTTGAAAATCACAATGTGTAATTCAACATGCAAGTGGACATAGACAATGACAATAGATTTGCAGGCCTACGTCGATATTCAATGAAGAGTTCAATTTAGGTGGGGTGCAAGAGCCTATTTTACTTGAGAGGGAAGGTTGTGAAAACCAACCATCTATTTGGCATAATTTGATATGAGTAGGAAATCCACATCTTACAGAGCATGAAGTAAAGTTGTGTAGATTAAGCAACATGATTTGTAGTTCAACCTGCAATTGTCTATGTAGCCTAAAAATGTAATGTGCATATTAATATGTAATTTCTTGCACAAATGCATCTAAAATCTAGAGAAATTAGAATACAGGTGGGTTGTGGTGCATGTGTGTATCTATTATGTGAGAAGAAAGATGAAGAATTCCACTTAAACCTTTGAAGAAACACCAAATGTCACAAAATGTGCTTCCATTGTTACTAACTATACCAAAAAAAGAACATGTTCTTTGCATCTATTGATAAAATAGTGAATCAATAAATGAGTGAATGAAGATAGGCTAAAATATGAAAAGGTCCCCTTGGTAGGTGGTAATACATCTTTTAGGTCTAGAAAAAGTTTGTCTAATCCAACCATTTGTTTGACGTAACTTTAAATGAGGATGAAAAGTAGATCTTACACATGAAAAACTACAATTGTGTAGGTTCAAAAACACAATGTTTATTTGAACCTACAAATTTGTTTGTGGCCAAAAATGATAACACATAAAATGAAATGTATTTACTTATACAAATGAATGACAAAATAGAGAATACAACACAAGTTGGGTTTGGTACATGTGTATATCTGGGTAACTTCTTCCCCATATTTTGTTATCAATTGTGAAGATATATCATTCAAACATTCACAATTTTGAAGTCTATGCTCATGTTTTTCTTCTATCTTGACCCTCTCACTGGTACAAAACTTTGAAAAATTTACTTTCCTTGCATAGATTGAAACATTCTTTGAATGGAGATGATGCATGAGTACTCATAGGTTGATTATACCAAAAAAAAAAAATGAAATCTAATGATGTGTTGTATATAACATTGAATGGCAACCATTTGTTTCATCACCACAATAAATATCAATTCAATTTCTTATTCTTTGCATATTTCCTCACAGATTATTGATAAAAAAAATAAGTGAAATTTCAAATACATTACAATAATTAACTAAACATGTGCAACTTAGAAATCATACTTTCTATTCCATCCCCAACTTTTAATACAAATCATATCTTACTGCCAATTATTTGTTATAGTAGTCAGTGTGTCCATTATGAATTGTGTACTCTAAAATTTAACCGATGTCAGTATGGAATAGTGTTTTTACTATTTAAATTTCAGACCTCCACATACCGATATTATAAGCACAAAGATTTGCATCAATGTGAACTAGACCTTGAAACAAATAGTGTTTTTTGAATAGTGCATAGGGTGAAGGTTGGCCCATTCTATAAAGACCATGTTAACAACATGTTTAGAAAGGTCCTATTTGTTATAATACATCCCTAAATATAGGTATATATTGTTTACCTTTCAAATGACAATAACATTTCAAAACTCTATGACTGGTATCATAAATTCCAAGTTTTAAAAGAAGGCATGTTTTGTAACTTGCTTTTTAAAAATGGTTTCCGAAACACACCGTCATTTGCAACCTCAACTAACTATAACTGTTGTAGATAGTTAAAGTTCAAAAAATTATTATATTCTCTATTGTAAGCAAGCAATCTATTTTTGAAACATATGAGGAAATTGAAATGTAATTTTAACTATAACTAAAAATTGTAATAAAGAAAAAAATTCCAAGTAACATAGCCTCCAAATCCAACACTAACAATTTTGTAAAATAATGGTGTCGAGCGGCGTAGGCGGGAAGAGCTCTAGTTCAATAGCTTCGAATGTAGAGGGCGATGGAGGGTTGGATGAGGATGGGGAGGTGCATGTTTGGTGCCTCCTTGTGGTTTGGTTGCTTGCTTTTCATGTGCAAGTTCTTCTACAAGCGGGGTTGCGTGGGGATGGCCCAATTCTTCACCGGTCTAATGTTGGTGTTGAGGCTGAGGGCAACATCCTGGGTGGAGGTTCATGTTTCCTATTGTGGTGGTTCTATTTTGAGCTTCTCTCTATTTTTTCGTGTAATGGGTTCACGATAATGGTTGTGATGTTGGTTGTGGGGGTCTTGGAGATCTCTTTTTCTCTTCTACGGGTTGCAGTCTTAATTGGAGCCTCTTTGCTCCTTAGGTTGTGGTGTATTATGTGGCAACTTGTGGCTCCTATTGGGGGTGGAGGTTGTTCTCCCCTCTTCATGTTCTAGTTGCACTTTACCTCTTTGCTTGGTTTTTTGTGGTTGTTGTTGTCCTTGTAGTTGGTGTGGGTGTGCATGGGGTTCTTTGAGATGGATTGGTGGATGGATGGGCTTATTTTTGCTCCTATTTGGCATAATAGGAAGGCTCATGTGATCTTCATGCTAGCCTGTTCTTCTACTTGGTTCCTCTTGGTTTCCCTAAGCCCCTTCTTGTTGTGTGTCAGGTGGCACTCTTTTGGGGGTGCTTAATTCTAGAGAGGTTTGGTCACTTTTGGTTACCCTCTTATGGAGTGGTGGTGTCTTCTACCAGCTGGATCTGTGGAGTTGTGGCTTATTCTTGGTTTTGATTGGCGTTTTAGGGTAGCTAGATGGTTTTATTGTTTGGCCTTCCCTAGGTTTCTTCCTTGTGTGGGTTCCTCTCTCCCTTTTGGAGCTTGTTTTCTTCTACTCTCTTTGGGTTTGGGCTTCTAGTGGTCTTATGGCCTGTGCTTTACCTAGCTGAGTCTGTTGGTTCTATATGGTCTTTTTGGTGTGAAGCTCCCAGAGTTGGTGATGATTATTTTTATACCGGAAGGTTTCTTTTTAACAAAGGATCCTTTGGGGTTCTAGTGGATGATGCCAATGGCTTTGAGCGAATGGCTTCTTGCCAAGTTAATGTTCAAGATTTTTTTGGAAACCTAGATGTGTTCTAATTTGAAAGTCATTAAGGTGAACCTATGGTATATATTTGAGACTCTTCTCCTCACCCACCGTTTGTTTTTGGTGCGGGGTTTACCATTGGATGTTTCAGATGTGTGTTGGGCTATTGTGTTGGCTTTCTCCTCTACGAGCTTGAGGCCGTTGCTAAAGTTTTTCTTGGTTGTGGTGAATGCTCTAGGTCCTTTTGGCCTTGGTCTATGTTATGGGTGGTTCTCTAGTCTTATTTATAGGCCCTAGATGATTTGGCTCCCGGTGCAAGGCTTTCCAAAGGATGCTATGGTCATTCACTTGGATACTGTGTTGGCTATCACCTCAAGTCTTATGGAGAAGGACCTCCCTTAGTTGTTGCTATTGAGGTGGGCGTTCCTCCTATGGAGGTGGAGGTTGAGGGTGTTGGTGATTTCTGGCTGTAGTGGTTTAGCTGATTGTATCTTCCTTTCTAATAGAAGGGAGCTCACTCCTTTAGAGGCGGAGATGGAGTTGGTGTCCTATCACCAAGTGAGTTTGTGTTATTGGGATGCTGATTTCTATATTATTTTGGGCTTAGATTTGAATGATCTAATAGGAAGGTTTGCTGACGCCTAGTTGCTTCAAGCAATGTTTAATTTTTCAAAGGGGTTTCTGGTCTCAAATAAAAGCAGGTTGTATTTGGGATTTGGGCCCATGCTTATGTGTCTTTTGTAGCCTATGCAGTCATGTTAATTTGTTAGAGGCTGTTGTTGGGCTACTGTTGGTATGTGTTATCTTTTTAACTAGCGTGTTGTTGATGGGTTGATTTATGCTTAGTGTTGTTTTCTTTAGTTTCAACTGTCTTTTTTTGTAAAGGGTTCCATGCCCCTTCAAAACCTGTATTTTACCTCTAATAAAAAACAATTGTAATAAATTTTGAAGGTGAATTTCATTGCATTAAGAACAATTTTTTTTTATTACATTCATGTTGTCTATGAAATTGTAGGTTGGAAAACACTCAGTGTTATGAAACCTGTAAGCCACATACTATTTTAAAATAGAAAAAAATGTAAGAAACCAATTGGTTAGTCACCCATCACATCAATTTTTTTTTATGTGTCTCCCACCTGCAACTCCTCCCCGAGCTCTACACCCTTTAGCTTTCAACAAGTAGAAGGAAATAACTAAACACCCACTATGTAAATTGTAACCTGAATTTTTTTTTACGCATTTTTTTGTCAATCATATTAAGAAATTGAAATTCAATTTTTACTATAAACATGAGTTGTAATAAATTTTGAAGGTGACTTTCATTGCATTTTTATTGTTTTAAGAACAAAAGGTTTTCATTACATTCATGTTGTCTATGAAGTACTAGGTTGCAAAAACACTCAATGTTATGAAACCTACAAGCTACATATTGTTTTGAATCCATAAAACACATAAGGAACCAATTGGTTAGTCACCCCTTGCCTCAATTTGGTTTGTTTTATGTGTCCCCCACCTGCAACTCCTTCTTGAGCTCTCTACCCTTTAACTTTCAACAAGCACAAGGAAATAATTGAAGAACCTCTCTATTTTGCAAGCGAAAATTATTTTTGTACATTTATTTGTCAATCATATGAAGATATTGAAATGCAATTTGTATTGTAACTAATAGATATAACAAATTTTGAAGGTGACTTTCATTGAAGTCTTATTGTCTAAATAAGAAAAGGTTTTCATTACAATCATACTGTCTATGTATAATTGTAGCTTGGAAAACACTAGGTGTTATAAAACCTGCAACCCACATACTATTGTAAAACCCTCTACAAGTAACAACCCAATTGGTTAGTCACCCCTCAACTCAATTTGGTTAGTTTTATGTATCACCCACTTGCAACTCTTCCTTGATCTCTCCACCCTTGAGCTTTCAACAAGAAGAATGGAATAACTCACAACGCACTATGCTTCTGAACATGCAATTATTTTGTGAATTTTTTTAATCGTATACATAAATTGAAATGTAATATTTTTATTTATAAGATACCATTTTTTTTATTAAATATCAAAATAGTTTGACATCGAGGTGGGTTCCTCTGTAACCCAATAGCATTTACCCTCCCATATCAAAAATTACAAACCAACCATTATCATGACAGGGTCATTGATTTTGTAATAGAGATTTCCAGCAAAAGTTCCCCCCACAATTATCAACCACATAAGGTCTAAGATTTTACATTCAATAGTTGAGATTTTCACCCCTTTTCATACCCTAGATTCTTGTTTGATTCAAACATATAATAATTCAGGCACATAAAAATTTACCATTTCTCTCTAAAAAATTAGTTGTCATCAAAATGTGGTAATATATCTGTGTAACTCCATCCATCAAATGCTATAAACCCCATCATTTCCTCCTTTACACAAAAATTGCAGTCACCTTCAACCACCCTTGAAACATCTATGTCTAAAATAATTAGTAAGAAATCCACAAATTCCTCCATCCACTCAAAATTCTGATATGCCTCTAGGTTCAGATAGCACTTCAAATATCTCCAGTGCCACATTTAGCTTGTATCTTGTGCCTTGTTCAATAGAAACTAATTTTATAATTTTATTTTACCAATTAATCCATCCTACTCTTCGTCAGTAGAACCCAAAATTATCTAATACTATAAATTAGTTCACATGTCTAGTTTCTCTTTTATAATTCTTAAAGCCACTTAGATTTTGAAATAAAATCACTTTGAGGATTGGAACTTGGGTCACCATAATAAGAAAACAAATGATTTAAGCAATTGAACTCAATCATTTGATATTAATTTTAATAATTTATTGTTTTATTTTTTAAATTAATTTTATAAGTGTAATTAAAAATAAGAATTTTTAAAATTGATGTAAATTAGAAAAATAATAAACAAAAAATTAAGAAAATTAAAGGGGATTTAAAAAAAAAAATTAAAAAACTAAATTATAAAAATTATGTTTAA
The DNA here is from genome assembly GCA_007258455.2 of Sequoia sempervirens. NCBI lineage: Eukaryota > Viridiplantae > Streptophyta > Pinopsida > Cupressales > Cupressaceae > Sequoia > Sequoia sempervirens. The sequence continues at coordinate 815,079 of VDFB02292527.1, read as the reverse complement.
AAAGTTAGTTTTAAATGTCAAGAAAGGTAATTAGGAAGTTGAGCCAAAGAGGGTGGCACATAATGAGGATCATGTTTATAGGTTTGACTAAATTCAATTCAATAACTTGATGAATCTGGTGCCAATTTTTTTGGTTAACCCCCTCTATATATTCAAAAAAACATCAAAATATAGACCATACAAAAAATTCACTCTCTGAGCATCAAAATCTCTTCCTTTAGGATTCAACTTTGTTGTTTAGGTAATCCTCTCAATTCTTAGCCTCTATCTTAGGTTCATCTTCACTCGCCTAGTTCTAGACTGCATCCTCCTCTCCTTGGGAGGTATCCTTTTCATCTCGAAAGGAAAAATCCATAGTCTCTCCTTGTTTAACCAGTGATTGCTTCAAATCCTCTTTGTTATATTCTTTTGCTTAGCCAATGGAAGCCACAATTGCATCAAGATTCAAGAATGAAACAAACCTAGCATCCTCCTCTTCATTTGAATCCTTCTCATTTTTCTAGCCACCCCCACCAATGAACATGGCACCTTGTTTCAGGTTGCACTGACACATTACTTTCTTCTGAATCTAAACTACCAAGAAATTCTTCAATGATAGAATCAACTTCATCATCATTTGAAACTCCCACTTTAGCCTGTCTCTTCACTAAATAAAAGCACCCAGCTCTGGGATCAAACACCCAATTGTTTTCCATCTCTACTCAATACTTATCCATGAATTTGATACCAACTGTTGAATTTAATGATAACAGAATATCAATGTTATTAGATTTCCCCAATCCATAAGAATATCAGAGAAGCTATTTTTGGATTAGATTGTGTAAGATTTTTTGGACCAAATTTTATGTGGTTCAAAATAAAATAAAATAAATGAATAAACAAAAGAAAAAGATTGCAGAAAATAAAATGAATGAACAATAACACGCACTAACAAGAACATGGGATTTTTATAGTGGTTAGTCTTATAGACTACATCCACTTTCAACAGGGATTCTCTATTTTATTAATTCTCAATACAATAAATAATATTCAAGTAGTAGCAACTTTTATAATTTAGTCTTATCTCCAAAATGGAAAAATTCACCAAACGGTCAATTTCTAAACTAGCAAATGCATGCCAAAAAGAAGTTAGTTATAAAAAAGGCATACGTTTCAAGTGTGAGAGAAACTGCTGTTATAATTAGAATATTTGGCATTCACTAAACTGAACACCATGCTCTTTAATAACCTTCATATCATATATCACATCTTTCAAAATGTTGCATTGCAATATTTAGATAGCTTTTATCTTGAAGTGCAAGCCAATGAGGGAGAACACAAAGCACTTAAGATCCTGCACAAAAGAAAAAGGATTAATAAGTCAATATCAACTAGTACTAACAAAAAATGATTCATACAGGGAAGTCCAAAAATAAGATAGTTGATAATTCCTATAAAAATTTAAAACCTTTGAAAAAAGAATATGACACTCCACATGGAAGGAATATTTGAAAGAATTCAAAACTTGTTTCCTCTCAAAATATGTTGATTTGGATGAAAAATAAATAACATTTATGCAAATTTTAATGTGATTTGATGTTGTAAATGTATGATGAGTGACAAATTTTTGTGGGGCCATCCACAATTTCCAAATGATGGCAAGGGGAGAAATCAAATCTAAACCCTAGGGAAGCCTGCTAAGCATCAAAATATTACACTCTAAGCATTCTCCATTGACATACTTTCTCTTGATAAGCATCTGAATTTTCTTTATAGTAACAAGTCAAGTGATGTGAAAACATTTTCCAACATATTAGAATACATCTTGCAAAATCATCAATAAGAACTAACTGGTACCTGGTTCTTGTTCACTTGCATAAAACGGGCATAGACAAGATGTTTTTGTATGCAGTCATGAAAACACTCTCTTTCATTTTGATGCTTGCAAGTGCAATGAACAAACCAGTTCAATGTCATTACTTTTTGAAGCAATTTTAACTTTGGGACACCTAGCATAACTAGAAAGATGGACACCAATTTTTAATTAAAATTTGGTGGGCACTCTTATTAAAAGACTATCAGTCTTTCTCAATGTAGAGGATCAAATCGCTCTATTAGATGGTTTTCTTCCTCGAGAAATAAGGCTTTATTGGCACTAAATATTCCAATGTAGAGCTATCACTTATCATTGTACCACCGATCTCATGCCAACAATGAAAATGTGCAAATCTTTGACTCAACTATCTACTATAAGGAAGAAAGCAAGACATGAAAGTATTCTTTAGGTTTTGGGCTTGACTTTGCATGATCAGAATGGGGATATCCAAGCTGAAACTGTTCTAGCTCTCATAATCCTTGCATTCAATTTCTATGATAATTACCAAATTATGTGCAAAAGGCTAGAGTTATTAGCACAAAAATTTAGCCACAATTTACAACACCTATAGTCTAACATGTTGTGGCAACTACAGAAGACATAATTATCTCTAATGCTCAATTAGATATAGTTGCAAAAATGATAAAAGTGGTGAATCTCTACGATTATTTATTTTTTCCTTATTTGCACTGTTGTTTGATCAGTTTGACATTACAAACATTTGGGAAGGAGTACTAGGTTCTTGATCAATATGAGTGTGTGCTACTTTTCAACAAAAATTGAAATAAGAATGATTATTACTTAAAGTTGAAGAATTAAAAATGAATTATTTGACTAGCTAAAGGAAAGGTTTGTCACACATCCACACTTGACATGAGAATTCAAAGAGGCCATTTTTGGCATACCAAGTGTAGATCTTGTACATCAAATGGCTCTGGAGTTCTTCCAATGTTTGTAGCATAACAGAAGAATGATCTACTTTACATTGATTGATATTCAATAGGTCGTAGTTCCTGAAATCAAATTAGCCAAAAGGAAATACAATGTACTAGATCTTAACATTATTGATATAAAGATCTTGTGTGTAGATAACCAACCATTACAAAAGGATGCACTAATTTGTCTGGAAAAGTAGATCAAAATAATTGGTCCCCGTCTTTGTGTTTTGTCCAAAAGAATTGCTTGCATGGAATTTGTTCTTTGAATATTTGGTTGGGATTTTTGTCTCAAACCCCAATCATGTCCTCCTTCACTAGTGGTTGCACACAAATAATCTCTTAAGAAAGTGCAAAACAATTTTGATAGAGTGGTAGAACCTTTACAAGAACTTGTAGTTGTTAGAATTGTGAAACAAGCACAAAACCACAAGCCACAGGATCAAACAACAAACAAAACGTCTTTCACTCAAGAGATCTGCAAACAAATATATGCAATTAACTTCAACAAAAAAAAGTTACATCAGAGAGAAAAATTTCAAGAAGATATGAAAGCTACAGATATTCTCCCATCAATAATTACAATGAGATCAATCCTTAAGAAAGGAGATCACACCTTAAAAAAAATGCTAGTGTGCACACTTAATAATTAATAAATAATTAATTATTAATGTGCCTAAGTTTAGCTCAAGTAACTAAAGTGATAAGCGACTTAATTAATTAACCAATATGATTAAATTAATTAAGTAAAACAACTTATTATTCTAACACCCCCCCTTAAGATGAACTTAGAAAGTAGCTAAAACACTAAGAAAAAGATGCATGAAAGCAAAGATGGGTCCCAACAAACAAGGCCAAGTAACGTACCCATGTACAAATAGAAGATCTCTATAAAGTGGAGAAATAGATAAAACCTCGTGGGAAAAAACTCTACTCCAAGAAGGATCAAAGGTGATTGAAGGTCTGAAAAGCCTCCAAATCAAGGAAATGTCCAGAAAAAGAAGAACATGTAGAACATCACAGAAGCATGAAGAAGCTAAAAACTCTGTCGAAAGATGACTACTACGATGCCGAAGAACCTTCTCTGAAGATAGGATGATTAGGATCAAGAAGACAACAATTTGCATGAGTGCCCCCAATGACACTACTTGAATTAGATGACAAACAAAGGCAAACACCTGGAACTCAAAGACACAGATGGCACATGAATCTGTACGAGTGACCCTAATGACACTACTCAACCAATGAAAGTTAAAAATACAAGTGCCAATAGTCTGAAGAACACTGATCAACTGAGAATGGAAAATTCCTTCCAAGGTGAAACCAAGGAAGCATTAGCACGAACAATATAATACCCCCCATAATGCTAACTAGGAAAGCCTGACATATCCACTGAAATGTTGTGTAACACCCTGTAATGCATGAAGGAGAAGAAACAAAATCTAAAAGTGCACAAGAAAGCACTTGCAACTGAAAAAGTGGTGTGAAAAAACAAAGCACACATGCATGAGGCTAGAATCATATGGATCCACTATTGTCGTGGAGGGACACTCACTGGACAAAGGTGTGATGGCAAAAACAAAGGCACTACAAAACCCCTCCATGGCACTTTATAATATAGTGCAAGTACAAAATATGGAACAACCTTATGTGCAAAATCCCCCAAAATACATGTACAATAGTGTGACATTTTATCCTAGTGCGTTTACATAGAAGATTGCTTGCAAAAGATGTCTACAATGTCTAAATAGGACAAAAAGTTGGAAATACATATAGAACAACCAACAACGAGTCATTCCAAGCAAACAAAAAGTTTCCAGGAGCTAAAACGTCCAAGTAATCCACCAGAGTGTGAAAACACAAAAATATGAATAAAATGTACCAGGAGAACAATTTGGAAAAATTGCATGGATGGAACCGAAGAGCTCTAAAAGATGGTTCCAATGCAACTAAGATCGCGAAAAATGAAGAAATTGGTCAAAAGATATGAGCTCGGGACTGAAAAACAACTTCTTTGACTTCAACTGACTGTAGAATGCACTAGCAATAGAAACAAGTGATGAAACCCACACCATTGGAAAGTTTGTGGAACCAACTTTCCGATGATATCTTGTTTTCCAAAAAATGATATTGTATGCCCAAATTATGGCCTTTGGAAGAAAACAACTCCAAAGGGGAAAAAACTAGTGTTGGATTAAATTTGACAGTCATATCGCCGTTGCAGCAAAAATACAAACCTAAATTTGATGGCCAAATGGTCGTCACCGTAGTTGCATAGGTGGGCTTGTTGTAAAAGTTAAAAAAAAAAAACTAAAAAAAAAGGTTTTAAGGGGGTAAAGGTACCCCTACGCAAGTCGTACGTGTGCACCTGTGTAGGAGTATTGTCCCCACATGGGGTTTGGTGGGGGTAGGCCCACGTGCCCCCCCACCCAATTTTTTTTTCAATTTTTTTTATTAATAGTTTTTTTACATGTAAATAATTTTTTTAATTGTTTTTTATTAAAAAAATAAAACAACTTATTACTCTAACAGTAGTAAGGAAAAGATAGTTTCTAGTTCTACAACAATAATTGCTTGAATTTTGACTTTGTTGCCCCACCTTCCTCTACTACTGCTAATGAATCAAATGCCTCAAAAACTATGTTCCACCAAGTTTTTGGGACAAAGACAGTAGGGAAAAGAGGGGCACATTTCGGGGACATATTTTTTGGAGGCCATTTTAGGGGACAAAGAAGGGGACGGTTACTCAAAATAGGGAAACTTCAAATATTCATATGATAACATGATAAGGCATTCATCATATACATTATAGATCCTTATTTACATAACAATTACAAGAAAATGCCCAAAGCATGCAAGTTTCAACTACAAAAGGAGAACATAGAAAACATCCTACTTCCCCTAAACTTGCAAAGAACTTGTGCAATCAATAAGACTATCCTTTGTCTAAGGAATGTGATGGTTGACACAAGGGAAAAGGTCTTAGCTTTGTATTTGGAGTGCAATCAATATGCCTATCTCCCTTGTCTAAATTGTAGTGGTTTACACAAGCAACAAGTTCTTTACTTTTTATTGGGTTACTTTGTACGGTGTTTTGGAAGCAGGTTGCCTCAATAAGCCTTAAATCTCCGCCATTCTATGTAACAAACCTGTGATTTTGTGACTACAAAAACAAGAAAAAATTATATTTTTGAATGCTAGAAAACCACCAACTTGGGACTTACAAGTGGAGTTTGCAATCCTAGGTATTGTTTTTCCTAATTTTATTTTGGAAACCCTGCTACTTTGCTAACTGCAATGGCTGAAATTTGTTTTCAAATCTTCCAAATTCAACCCTAACAACATATGACTGGTATACACCATAAAGGATATTGAAAATATGTTGTTTTGTAGGTTGAATTAGGACTGAGAGTGGCATGCAGACACACAAAAGAACAATAGAATATTTATTAGTTGAACTTGGGCCTTTTCTTTTTCTTTTTAAATTGAGTGTAACTGCAAGGGAACAATTGGTTGTCCTTGGAACAGTTAGGGGATGCCATTGATGTCCCCAACCATATCAGGGATGGCCAGTTGTCCTTGTAAAGTCCCCATGTTTCCAAGACATCAAGGGTGAATCTTTCTGATTGGGGACACTAGGAGGGCATTTCCAACGCATCCCTGGTATAGGAACGTGTCAAAAATGCCAAGGACTTGTCCCTGGGGAACATAGCTTAAGAACCATATTGATCTCTATAAGTTTGGGAACAACTATGACAATTATGTTGATGGACCAAATCATTTCAGTTGAACTGTATAGTATACAACTTCCATGGAGTTAACAATGTTATTGATAACCTATGTCACAAGGTTTGCATTCGTGTTCAACAACAATAAAATTTGAATTAAGTTTAGGAAAGTTAAAATTTACCATTAAATTTGACTAATATAAATTTGTAAATTATTTTTAAAATAATAAATATTATATTAAATTTTAAATATATAATAATAAGTTTTAAAATATTAAAATAAAAATAAGCTTAAGCTTTTAATTTAAATATATTAAATAATTAAAATTTTGAATAAAATATTTAAAATACTAAATGTTAAAATTAAAATAAAAAATCAGTACATTTTAAAATCAAATTTATATTTACTTCCTAAGTCATCACTCATTCGGTATATAGAATGTACAATCAAATTCAATACTCATTCTTTAAAATCGAATGTACAATCGAATAAACGTTGCCGAAGTCGCCACTCAACAAAATAGTAAAATTTGTACCACTGCACTCAGTTTTCAGAAGTGACTGCAGCTTAAATTTGTGTAATTACATTTCAATGTACTCATTTTCCATAAGTGTTTGCAGCTATTGCAAAGGATAATTTTGCCAATACATCATCTAAGAATCCGATACTCATACTCAAATCACCTCATCACTATAAGTTGAGATACACATACGTAATAATAAATATTTTGCAGAGATTGATTTAATAACCCTGAAAACAGATTTCTAGCCTGCTGAAAACAGTTTCTACCAGTCAAATTTTCTAGCGTCCTAAGTAGACCTGCTGATAAATACAACTTGGTAGCTTAAGATTTGACTCATATTTCTTTTATATATTTTTTTAAAAAAGGACATCCATGCTCACTCATCAGGTCATCAAGTTAACTAATTGAAGCTTAATTGAAAGGTAGATCTATTGATATGATATTTTAATTTAACATAACCCTCTCTGCAAAAAGCTAAACAAATAAACATACCTGAACAAGATAATAAAAAATACGAAGGCCTTCAGGATCCTTATCAACCAATGACCCTATTTGTCATCTTCCTTCATGATCTACAGTATTTAGCAAAGTTTAATTAAGGTCTTCCAGATTATACTTTACAATAAATCACATGCAAACTCTAATAACTTTTTTAAAAACTGGGTTTTGCAAAATTTACCATACTTTATTACAGGGTTTTTCACTTTAAAATTTACAAAAATTCACATGGAAGACCTAAAATTTAAAAGTTAAAAATCTTTTTTTTCAGAAGGGCACTAAACTTTAATAAAGTGCATGCACACTGAGATTAACAAAAAATACACACAATCCCTGAACACGAATTTTAATAAGAATTTTCCACATTAAAGTTTACAAAAATTCACATCGAAGCCCTAATACATTTTTCAAGGAGTGAGCTTTGCCTCATTTACTAAACTTTAGTTAGATGTTGCACACTAAGATTTACAAACCAAACTGTAAAACCTCTTTCCTCGAACTGGTTTGCAGTAATTACCAAACCAGGAACACTAATTAGTATTTTGCACATTATAAGGTTTACAAACAGCAGCACCAAACCCGAAAAAAAAAAAAGGATTTTGCACCACATACACATTTTTAAATGGGGTTCTGTGCATTGGGGTTCACGAAAAGATCAAAAAGAAAATCAGCACCCTATTTAAAAAATTGCAGCATTTAACAAACATTAATATGGGTTTTTCTCACTAGACATCATTAATAGAAAGGAATCTGTTTGGTAGTATTTACGAATTTCACTGATGGAAAATTCACAGTCAAGTAAAATTCACTGTCAGTAAAATTTTGATTTTATTAAAAATATTAAGGTGAATTGCTTGCGGTGAATTTTACTTTCCGTTGGTGAATTTTCTTCAATAAATTGCTGGCAATGAATTTGTTGGATGCCAGAAAATACCAATAACAAATAAGAAAATTGCAAAAAAAAAACCCAAAATTCTCTATTAATAAAATAATCCCACAAACTACCTATAGCTTTTTCATTAGCCGCACGTTCGAGAGAAATGCATTAATACCCATAAGTCACTGAAAACATTAAGGTAGTCTCCCGCCTTAAAAAACAGGGACTAAAAATTACTTTCAAATACCTAGCGTTCAATGACTACAAATCTTGCGATATTTTTCTACTTACACGCATCAACCTCTTCCAATTATCGTTGTACGTGCGTCCAAAATATGGAAATAGTTATTTTGATGTTTTCGAAAAATAATTATTATTTATTAACCCTAAAAAGTAAATGTGATCTTATTCTTGACCGAGTTTTTTTAATTAAATCCTTGCTACCGCTGACGGTGTCCTACCGTACTTAGGTAGGTAGTTGATGTTTGTGGCTTCTTCCATATCTTCTGGGCGGACTTCAATTTTGGTGGTCGAAGTTGCGAAGGAAAAGTATGCAAGGTAGTATTCAAATTCTCTAGAATGTAATCAAATGGTTCAAAGCTACTAGAATGCAATCCAAATGGAATATGGTCTTCGGGGTAAATGATGAGAGTAGTATATGGGTTGTTAATCGTTTTTTTATTGAATAAGTTTATCATTTATAAAAAAATAATATTTCACATATTTTAAAAAAGGAAATCAAAATGGTTGTAAGTTTCTAGAATGCAATTAAAATGGAATATGGTCTTGGTGGTAAATGATGACAATAGTATATTTGAATAATGGGTTTGCGAATGTTTTTGTTTTTTTTTTCTTTTTTAATGAATAAGTGTCTAATTTATCATTTATAGAAAATAGTATTACACAAATTCACAAAAAAGGGTGGATGAATATAAAATCGCATCTTAAGAGTCCATACAGAGCTAAAGCTCAAAACATAAAACATAAGAAAAGCTAGCCACTAAAAAGCAATATCAATAGCAAAAGGGGGAGGCCAAGTCTTAGTCACTCAACTTACCCCATATAAGGTCCAAAGAATCCATGGGAAGGTCCCAACCCTTGTCATCCTTATCTTTATTTTCATTTTTTTCATCACGGGCTGGTGAAATAGCAAGAGCTAACTGAGGAATCTTTTTGGAATCAAACTAGCTAGAGGCTCTATCAAAAGGCCCTTGAAAATTCCCCCCATTGAAGGAAAGAGGTGGAGTGCCAACAAGTAGGTTGCAACCAACCCCATTGTCCACGATCTCTTTTGGTAGGTGAAGGATAAGCCTTCAAGTAAGTAGCATAGCTGCCACAAGCAAAAAGGCTCCATCTCTGTCAACACCCATGATAAGATGAATGGCCTTGAGAGGAGGAGAGAGATGAGGGAACTCTGGCCACAACACAGGTGGTATTTTTATGTGGTTGAGAAGCACCTATAAGTAAGTCACTTCTAGTGTAACTTTATTAGCTTGCATGTAGAGATCTATAATAACACATTAGAACAAATTATTGCTTTAAAAATTTAGACACAAAAAATGACTAATGCATTTTTATCTTTACATGTTATCATTATCCTTATCATTTCTTCTATCTATATTAATTATTTAATTAAGCTAATATTTCTCCCCTTTCATTCATATAATAATTAAATAATGTTTAATGATTTAAAATTATATCTTTTTATCATATCTATATTAATTGAATATTTTTAATTATTTAATTAATTCACCACTTATCATTTTCCCTCCAACATTAATTAAAATCAAATTCAAATTTATCTTTGGTCCTCTATAGTTAAATAATTTTCAAGAAATATTTAATTAGATAACGTGCTCATCTTTTAATTTAAATAGATTAAAATAATTTATTTAAATTTAAATTAATCTTTCCCTTTAAAATAAATAAATTATTATTTATTTAGTTCTCCAATTACACCTTTAAAAATTAAATAAATTTATTTATTTTATCCATCTAACTTTCCCCCATTTATCAAAATTCAAAATGTAGTTTCTATCCTATCTTGAATTTTCCTATCCATCAATATCTTTCTAATTAATCTCCACCATTGATCAAATATCAAGTGAAGCATATAAATGCAAAAATTTCATTCATTCATATCCCCTAGATCATGATTATTATTAAGAGCACTATCATGCTATCACTATTATGCACTATCAAGTACTATCGAGCATTGTCATTATCAAGGAAGTAAGCTATCATTATCATTATCAAGAATAGGTATCATTTATCTTTTCTCATCTATCATTATCATTGCATCATATCATTATTATTCTTTCATGGTTATTTTACTTTGAAGAGCAACCCACAATGAAGCAATTCAAGATCTTTACTATGATGACTTTGTTTGTTATTCATTTTTGAGCAAAGATCTTGATCTTCATTAAGTGATTGTTGGAATGTGAATTTTATACTTTCATTGTAGTGTTACTATTCATAATTCACATTTTCATCATCCACATTTTGGCACACTTGGTGGGACCCACTTCCTTGATTTTGTTAAATTAAGTTAGTTTACAAGAAATTTGGTTTTAGAAGGTTGCAAGTGCAAATTTGCACATCTCAATAGTTTTTTCATGCCATTGAGCCAACCCGTGATGCTTCTGAGTAGTTTGATGTGATAAATTAGATGAGGTATTAAGATGAAGTTGAGGAACTAGATTTACAGTAGGAGTGTAAGTAAGTACATGTTGTGAAGATGAAGGTAAGATAGTGAATGATGTAGAAGGGAGGTTGGCCATCATGCTACTACCAACTATGTGTGTCAATGTTTGATCATGTGAATGAAGGTTACCCCACATAATTTTAAATTTTGATGTGTGAGGTGCTTGCCATATGAGTTCATTTAATTTATATGTTTCAAAACCAATTATAAGTTTAAAATATCATCTTTGTTCACACATATAAGGCATTCCACTAAATCTAATGTCCCTATATTGTTTACAAAGTTTTTGATCCTTAGATAATATTTGGCTTGTGACACTAATATTCCTTGTTCTTTCATTTGGATTTTGAGGGGTTGGTTGATTAGAGGGTCCACCTTATGTGGATAAAATCATGCTATTCATATCTAGGCATGCCTAATATATATGGGGGTTGTTGTACTTTTATTTTTTGTTTTTGAATGTGTGATGTGAATGAAATGAATGTTGTGGTTAATGTGTCAAAGTGAGTTATGGTTTATTAAAATAGTTGTGGCAAAGTGACCTTACATCAAAGGGAAATGATTTAATTTGGACACAAACATGTGGATAAAATGTTTAACTCCTAATTTTACAAGTCAAGATCTTATGTGTAGGAGTTCAATATCAATTTCCTACTTATGATAAGCTATGTTCCTAAGCAAGGAGAGGTTGGATTAATTTATAAATCTTTGGGTTAATATGTATAAATTGGTTTAGATATGTAACTTGAGATATGAAATATTCTTGATAAAGTACTATGTGGGTGGGTGTAATGAAAGATTGAGATTTTTATTTGTTTCTAAGATATGGTTATTGGATGTTGAATACAATTTAAAGGTGAGATTTGAATGAAAATGATGGTGGAAATATATTTTGATGTGATTTGAATTTTTACCTTTGATCTAGGGTCGATGATGTTAGATGAACGCTTATGTGAAAGGATAAATAAAATTATGTTTAAACAAGTCTATGTGGTGTTTGATGGGTGAATTTGGGTGTTGTGGATGCTCAAAGGTTTTGGACAACAACCTAGGGTGTGGATACACCAAACTACATATAAATCTATCGAAACAATGTTAAAGGAGAATTTTCCATAAGAACTGTATATATCAAATAAGCTAGGTACATGGTATTTTAGGTTTCAAATATGCTAACATAAATTTAACATTTTCATATCGATGGAAGTATAAGGCAAAACTACTAAAATAGTTTTTGAATACATTACATTAGGAATAAATACATTGATCCAAAGTTTGTAGTTTTGGGCTTACTTGGAAGATATGCTAAAAAATATGTCAGGAACGTACTTATTTAGACTAAAAATATGCTGATCTAGGATGGGAAAGTTTGGAAAATTATCACTTGAAGTGTTAAAAAATAGAATAATAAGAAGACACATGTTAGACTTAGATGGGTTTCAGATTATAGGCATTCACTAGTTTCCAACACGGATGCAATGCAAAACATAATAACAACCTATATTATTCAAGTGGGACTATCAAACCATGTAGGATAGTAAATATATCACATTTGAGGTACAACTTGTCTCATCCCTTTTAAAGGACCTTAGGTTGTAGGAAAAATAATGATTTTCGGTTAGAAATGAACGTGAGAGAAATGATAAAATTATTAATTAAATTATAATAAAGCAAAAAAAAAATAATTGATCAAATGTAAATGATCAATTATAGAGGAAATAATTAGAATTGATTGGGTGTAAATTTTAAGTTTCTACATCCATATGTTGTAATTTAATATGCAATGAGGTCAAACAAAATAACTCGGGGGCATATATAACCCTTAAAAATATATTTTCAAAATATAATATATTTGATAAAAACTAATAAAATTATATTCACACACACACATATTGCATATGTACACACACACATTTATACATACATATATGTATGTATATACATACATCTATGTACGTACATGTACCAAAATCACTAGTTTAGATCATCTTTGAATTCTTGATAGTTTGCACAGTGTAATTGTAAGAATATTAGTAGTTATTTTTGGATTCGATTGTGTGTAAGTTTTTTAGATCAACGTTTCGGATCACACTCCGTGATCCATCATCAGGATAGAGAGCTCAAGGATATGAAAAATTGATTGTAAGAATAACATTGATTGTAAGAATATGTTAAATGCTAAAAAAATATTGATTTTTGTGGTCCAATAAAGTTGAAATGTAGAACATACTTTTGTGCTTTCACACTTATTGACTTGGTAAATTAGTTAATATGTTTTTCATCCCTAAATAATTCCAACTTATTGACTTGATAAATTAGCTAATATGTTTTTCATCCTTAAATAATTCACATGAATGAACAACATTATTATGGAAGGTGTACAATATCTTTCCAACAAGTTTATATTACATTAGTCCCACAACTTAAAATTCAAATTGATGTGTGACATTCAATGTCACTCTCTCATTACCAAAATCCAATTAAATACCACATTAAGTTTAATTTATTTCAATATTTTTCAATTATCAATCCTCAATCAAAAAATCCGAGGGTTAATCTTTGTTTAATTATTGCCTAATTACAAAAGTCAATATCTGATTTCATTCTTATTTGCAATCGAGAGCGTTAGAGGACCCTTTCAATGCAAAACAAATTGTTGAATTTTATTTTTCAAGAAAGTGGAAATTCGACCCCTTTCCTCTGTATTCTCTTTGTTAACTTTCAAAAGTTAGACTTTAATATTACGAAGTTTGTGTTTTTTGTTCACCGTAGGAAGCTGCTTGTAAACTTCATATGGTAGTGTAGACCCGTATCTTTGCACGTTTTTGTAGAAATTTATTTTCCTTTTTAAATTGTTGAACTTTTTCACCAAGCTCGCATTCATACTTTTCTCCACTGATTTGCAGTATTTTTCTCTGATCACGATAGATATTTGTTTTCACTGAATAAAATAGTCTTGAAGACTTGTCAGCACCGAGCGGTTGGTATTTCGCAAAGTCTCCTGCAGTTATCCAGTCAACCATGCAATCTGCTTTTTATTTCAGGCGGTTTTTCATTCGTTAACATTATGTTGTTGTTGTTGTTGTTGTGAAGATTGATAGCCGGTTTTGCTTACACAGGAAATTTTGTTGCAAATGCAAATGGATTGTGGAGTGTTGTTTCGCATTATAATTTGTCTTTGTTTGGTGGGGTTTTCTGCCGCAAAATGTGATCCTGAAATGTGTGGGTCAATGAGTGTGAGTTACCCTTTCTGGATTAACAATTCTCATTGTGGATACCCTGGTTTCCAGATCGAATGCAGGATGGACGAAGACACTGGGATGTTCGCTCCGTTCTTTACTGCTTTTCTAGGTTATCATACTGATGAGATTCCTGATGGTTACTATTACAAGATTATGAAGATCGATTATATGGGTTATTAGCCGATAGGCTCTACTTCTGGGATCGCCAGTGCATAATTCGTCTGAAAACTTGTCTCACGCCTGAGAACAGGAACGGCCGCCATCAAGCAGTGTGCGGTTCACTGCAAACCTTCCGGTGACTCAGCAAACTTGCTGTTGTCTGGTCAAATATTTGCCGCTTTGGAGAATTGGGCAGCTGTCAAACGAAGGGCACAGATGTTGCACGGGTATCCTTTTCTTGCACCAGGCACCACGCAGGCCAGAAAATATTGCATGGGATGAACGACACTTCACAGGAGAAGTTCTTCTGCCTAAGACCACCGCTGTCGATCTTTTCAAAGCCTTCAAGGTTCAAAAGCTCTACACCAGCACTTGTTTGTGTTTGAACAGGTAACATTCGTACCTCTTGTTGATTTAGCTATGCGTTGTTTACCTTTTTTCAGCATTCAAGAAATCTAGGTCAAGGAACAGGGGACCCTGTTTGATCTTTTCTGAGTTTCTTGCTATTCCCCTGATTTTCAATCACGACATGCATTGATGAGACCACATTCCATAGACCACATTTCTTTGTTAAGGAATTTTGTCAAAGTTCACGTTTTGTATATGCCTTCATTCCATCGCGGGCAGGGCTTCTTCGATTTTACATCCGCCAATAGCATTCACTTGAGCGGCACTTTCTGTCAAACGTTTCACGTGCCCTGTCTTTTTTTTCGCATGACATTTGTATATTGTTTATGTTTACTCTTTCATTTTGATATAGAAAAATTCATGCTTTGTCTCCCTTTTGGTTTTGATTGGCTCTGGTCTCTGAAGTCTTTGTTTCTTCAAGATTTTGGTGTGTTTGAGACTCCAGCGTTTGTGGTTATAATCCAATGTCACTTGAGTTTATTGAATTATTCTATTTTTTTACTACAGAGATGGAATTCATGACCAGAAAATAAATGGAGCCCATGTCCTTGGGGTCTAGTGATGCTATATAGTACGGCTTTTCTTCATCGAGTAAAGATCATGATCCCGAGTATCCACATTAGTTAAAAGTCTCAGGATTATTAAAGTTGTATAATTTGTGGAAACTGAACGAATGGTTAATGGTTTTGTTTGGCAAAGAATAGTATGCCGTTTTGTCTTTTTGTTCTTGGGGTCAGTAAAAGTGGCATGGCTTTATCCAAAATGAACAAATAATCAGTCTTTGGCAAATAAACTTATGCTGACTCCTTTTTCTTTTGATTTCCTACTCTATGGAAGTTGAGTGATCCTTAATCCTCATATTTCACATGGTGCTTTGGAATTTGGTGTCATTAGATGCCATCATTTGGAAGGTATGTTGTGGAATTTTAAAGAACATAAGCATGGTTTCTGTGAAGCTCTGCTTTTTTTCTCTTTAATTTCATAATTTTTGCAATCTTCTTAGCAAAGATTATTTGGCAGTTTGTTGTTGCCATTTGTATTGATTGTTATTGAAGAGAACCAACGCGTAACAGATATTTCCTGTTTCTAGCACTTAAATTTGTTTTTGGCTCTTTTTTTTCCTAGCGTTTGCTAGAGATACTAAACAAATTTGCTTCTATTTTGCAGGGCTCACCATTCTTCACTTACTTGTCTGATCTTTCACCTATTAAGCCAATTAAATCAGCACATGTGGCACAGACATTCTCTGAACTTCATTTCCCCCCTCCACCAGCTGTCTTCACCTCTTCACGCGTTTCTTCCCAGAAGGAGTTAAATTTCTTGAGAAGGTAATGCGTGCAGGTCAATTTTGCAATTAGCACATTAGCATGATGGGTCAAATATGGATAGTTGCGAGGAAGGTCATTTTTGAAATTCCATCTATAAAATTATAAATATTATTATGATAAACGTTTCAATCCTTACTCATATATTAGTCATTATTTTTTATTCTATGTTTGTTGTTCAACTATAGGGCTTCCCCCCAAGACACAGGAGAAAAAAACAAAACTTTTAAGACATCTTGTGTGAAAGTTAAAGACTTTGTCGTGCCCGTGTCTGATTGTGATGTGCCAAATTTCCTTAGTCTTGTTGCAGGTCAGGTTACAAATCTTGATTCACTTTCACCAGACAAAATAAAACGTGATGACAATAGCATAGCCACATTCCCTGGCTGTAGTCCATCAAAGATCGTATAATAGTTCTTGGCTGATCCACCAGAAGGACATTATACAGTGGCCATGCTCTTGTCTCAACCTGGAAAAATTTGGGACAATAGGCGGTTAAAGCAAGTGAAATATCTTGTATTTGGTAGCAGTAGGAATGGCACAAAAAGTAGGATTGATAGAGAGAGAAAAGTTGTCATTTGTGATAGTGACTCTGTAGTAGAGAATAGAGGATTAGATGAGCATGGATCGAGTGTTTACGAAAGTGTCTTTTTATGCTGTAATGGAGATCTTCATTCTGGAGGAGGAATTGGGGGTCAAGAGATTATTGATGAGGAACATGAGCGTCTGAACTTTGAAAGAGATCAATGTCTAATTGATCAGTCAAAATGGCATTTGCCTTGTGATTTTCCAAAATCATCAATAAAACTAGAAGATCAAAATGTGACCCAAAGACATCCTAGAGACAATCTACACATTTATAAATGAACCTATGTCCAATGATACCAGCTCAATTAAAATGGATGCATCCCAGGAAGGTTGCGAAGAGAGTACATATCTCTCAAATTCAATGTTGAGATTGAACCCTTTTTGGCATAGAAGTGCCCATTCTAATTTCCTCCATATCTGCACTGAAAGTACAATTGATCTGGAATAATATATGGAGTCATCAATAAAACTAGAAGATCAGAATGTGACCCAAAGACATTCTAGAGACAATCTGCACATTTATAAATGAACCTATGTCCAATGATAGCAGCTCAATTAAAATGGATGCATCCCAGGAAGGTTACGAAGAGAGTACATATCTCTCAAATTCAATGTTGAGATTGAACCCTTTTTGGCATAGAAGTGCCCATTCTAATTTCCTCCATATCTGCACTGAAAGTACAATTGATCTGGAATAATATATGGAGTCATCAATAAAACTAGAAGATCAGAATGTGACCCAAAGACATTCTAGAGACAATCTGCACATTTATAAATGAACCTATGTCCAATGATAGTAGCTCAATTAAAATGGATGCATCCCAGGAAGGTTACGAAGAGAGTACATATCTCTCAAATTCAATGTTGAGATTGAACCCTTTTTGGCATAGAAGTGCCCATTCTAATTTCCTCCATATCTGCACTGAAAGTACAATTGATCTGGAATAATATATGGAGTTATCAAATTGCAATCAAACAATAAAAAAGAGCCGAGTCATACTCAGGTCAAATAACTATCTCTATCAGATGTCGTCACATTGTTTAGTGATACATGTTATAAATATAAAAAGTTTCTTTTTTGAATCCCACTGCTTAAAAAATATGAGCATCACCTGATGCAAGAGATCTAAAAAAAAACATTTCAAGCTAGTGAGATCAATCATATGAGAAGCCCAAGAAGAGGAGACAGAAAATTGATAAGTTTAGCTCAAAAGACAAACACCAACAAAAGCGAAATGATAGTTGAAGGAGAAAGCGATGGATCTCTCCCCTAGCCTTTTGAAAAATCAAGTTGTAGAGGACCAAAGTCCTCCTAATTGAAGAGATATGATCCACATGAATTTATAAATAACAACGTATATGTTAAAATAGCAATCAAAACATAACAACTTGAAGGCTGACAATCAAAAAATAATGCTCTTACACATTTAGAGACAAATAAATGGTGCTCTTTGTCTCCATCACCTTTAGCTGCCCTTGATACATGAAGGGACACTGGACTCGAGCATAAATAGATGAATTCCAGGATCTATATGAGCACCAATGCATGCAGCAATGTAGAATAACATTGTAACCAGTATTTCACAACAGCAAAGTGTAGAAAACTGTCAATGGGCGAATTTGTGGCCACTATGATCTTTTACACAAAATGGGAGCCATATCTTTTAGCCTGTTTCTGACTTCAACCAGAATCAAAGGATGGTCCACTCCAAGCAGGTTATTCTGCACAATATCATTTGTGGGATTTCAGTTCAATAATTCATTCTATCTTTGAACTATGGCTTGAAATACAACTCTGTTCTTATTTTGAAGTAGAACAATGTTCAAAACTTCAAAGGTCTACTTAATAAACTCACCATAAACACAACCTAGGGTATTACAGCTCATATTGCTATTAAAGCATTGTTTTTCCTTGGTAGTTTGCTAATTGTGTTGTTATATGACATCATTTACTCCAAAATAGAAAAACACCAAAAATATAAGAGGGAATGGAAGATTCCAATGCTTTTTGATTGTCTAAAAAATAATGAGATCAATTTTATGAACTGACCTTTGTAATAATACCATATGACACACAGAGCTCCATTGCTGCATCATATTGTCATTCCTCCTACAATATTCACAATAAATGCAACTTGTTCCTATTCAAACCCATATTAAAGAAAAACCCACAAATTTTTACACAGACATTCATATCAAAAATTTCTAGTTTATTTTCATCCCATCTATTAAATAACTTGTAAATCAACAGACATCGCATAGCTAACATTTAACAACCACAATCTAGAAAGGGCCCACGCAGCATAACATGGAAATCCCCAGCAATGTAGAGGGAGGGTGCTGACATATAGGCATGCACCCAAAGGCTACTTTTAGATTAGAAACGTTTTTCGTGCATGGAGAGCCTCATAAACCACCTCTTGATTGAAATCCATATGTCTACACACTAATCAGAGTCTAATGTCATCTTAGGGGCACCTACCTCGCAATTTAAATTAATGCTCTAAACTCCCCCACAAAAAATGATGCACACTATCACCAAAAATTCTCAAGCATGGTAAATAGATATGCAGTGAAAGTTCTCAAGCATGGTAAATAGATATGCAGTGAAAGTATGTTTGCGTGAGGTTGTAAGCTATGTTATTTCATAACTACTCTTAAAAACTTAATCTCCTTAATTGCTAAATAAGTTTTAATTCTGAATGATTTTAAGCATCTTTTAGATATAGGCATATAGCAGTAGCATCTGTTAAATTCCATCGCCAGTAGCATATAAAATCTAATTTTATTAGCACACCACATTATATATGAGCCAAGTTATGCAGGCGCCCTATTTCAATGTTGTGCACGGGATAGAATACCCATATATTGTAAGTTGGATATCTATTGATGGGCAGACTTACATCAAATATCATTAGTGTGTTTCAAAAGGTTTACAGAGGTTAATATATGGGATGATAATGCAAAAGTGACAGAACCTACATGCTAAAGCTGTAAAATATGACGTTAATCTGTAAGATTTATGGTGAAATATGCAGAAGAAAGTAAAGAAATGAGAAAACAAAGGGAAAGGAAGTTGCCAGGAACAACTCTTTCAAAACACAGTTCTTTGTTCAGAAGAACCCAGTCCAGCCTGTATATTCAAGTCAAGATGCCCTCCAAGTAATCATTTCTTGGTTCAAATTTATAATTAGGTAGCCCATTTTGTATGGTGCTGGATTTCTGTTTATCTTACCAATGTTCCAACCTTATATGTGGGCACTATGCTCTTCGTAGAACATGCATGCATGTGTTGCTTAACTTCATCTTATATATCTTAAAAAGTAGCATAAAGTACACATTCTCCACATTTTACTTCCACACCTTCAATTTTCTATCGGCGTTTTCCTTGAACCCCCCATGGGTGCAAGTGCTAGTCTTATCATAGATTCGACCTTAATCTTTGCTCAGTCGTGTTATGAAAACAGTAGTGAGTCACGTTTCTTTCAGCCACCTAATGGGGGCCTTTCACCATTTCCATGTCCAATAAGTTCGTGGCTATTGGCTGCAACACGGTCGGTACATACAGATATTTTGATTATGGAGAGGCGAGATGTGTATCCACATGTGACTCTCAAAGTGATCCACCATACTGCCGCTATGGCTGTTGTGAAATTACGCTACCAAATAATTGGAGGTGGTTTAATTTCACCGGTGGAGGTGTATTTGATGAGACATGTGGCTTCTCCACCATATTGGACCCCTCCACCTTCACAGTAGTCGACAATAAAACAAACCTCTTTTGGGGAGAAGGAAGGAAGGCTGAGTATGGTCTCCGCCTTAACTGGGGCATCGGCCTTCAGAATTGCTCCACGGCTAAAGCAACTGCCAATTATTCTTGCTCCTCCAAAGCAGAATGCCTTGACTCCCCTTCCGGAGAAGGGCACATTTGCAGAGCCTACCTGGATATGAAGGAAATGGTTACTCTAATGGCACAGATTGCTCAGGTATTATCTCCGCACTATGATTCATTAGAACAATGATTAGTTTTTACGTGTTCTCTTTCATTCCTCTTTAAAATCTCAAGGCTCCTAACGGTAATGATGATGAATCTTAGACATAGACGAATGCAGTCATACAAACTCGAGTATGTGCGTTGGACGAGAGGAAGGAGGAATATGCCATAATTTGGATGGTTCCTACAACTGTTCGTGTGCAAAGGGTTATAAGGGAGATGGCT
The DNA here is from genome assembly GCA_007258455.2 of Sequoia sempervirens. Lineage (NCBI taxonomy): Eukaryota > Viridiplantae > Streptophyta > Pinopsida > Cupressales > Cupressaceae > Sequoia > Sequoia sempervirens. The sequence goes on along the minus strand of VDFB02292527.1, from coordinate 794,017 downwards.
TTCGAAACGGGACAAGATGTGTATCCAAAAGCTCTAACTCTCTCAAATCTACGATCATAGGTGAGCATACGGCATGTCTTTGTAAGTGTTTTCTTTATATTTCAAACAGCATAGTCAGTAAAATTTTCTCTTTTTGGTGAGAGCGCAGGCTCTGTTTCTTCATTCGTTGGAGTTTCTGTAGTAGCTTGTGGACTATTTTGGTGGCTGAGCATACGTCGTTTGAAACATGCAAGAGAAAAGAATTTCCGGCAGAATGGCGGGATACGGTTGCAGGAACGAATCGCTTCCATGGGAGGAAGAAAAAGCCTCAGAATGTTTTCTGAAAGAGAGCTGGAAACAGCTTCCGACAATTTTTCAACAGAACTGGAAAAGGTGGCTTTGCAACTGTGTACAAAGGAGTTCTTGTGGACGGCATGCCTGTGGCAATCAAAAAACCCAAATCAATTTCCGATGAGTTTATCAACGAAATTATAGTTTTGTCCCATATTAGTCACAGAAATGTAGTGAAATTGCTTGGTTGCTGTATGGAAACTCAATTCCCATTGCTTGTATACGAATTTGTGCCAAACGGGACAGTTTTTCAACATCTACACGCGGCAGACAAGCAGTTGACATGGGAAACAAGGCGGCAGATTGCCATCGAAACGGCAGAGGCGATAGCATATGTGCATCTTCAAGCCTCTCAGCCCATTTTCCATCGCGACATAAAATCCTCAAATATTTTGCTAGACGACACATTCACACCAAAAGTAGCAGACTTTGGTATTTCTCGGCTACGCCCTTCGGATGAAAGACATCTGAGCACCATGTTTGCGTCGGGCACTCCAGGTTATGTGGATCCTGAGTTCGTGAGGACCAACCAGTTTACAGACAAGAGTGACGTTTTCAGCTTCGGTGTAGTTTTGGTGGAGCTTCTCACGGGCCTGACGCCGTTGCTTTCTATACAAGGATCTCCGTGTGCTTTGTATGACCATTTCCTGTCCGCAGTCAATGACAATCGCCTCCCTGAAATCTTAGATCCTAAAGTGGTGAATGAGGAAAACCAAGAGCATATGGAGAATATGGCAAGGTTGGCAAAAGCATGTTTGCACGTGAAAGCAAGAGTAAGGCCGTCCATGAGAGAGGTGGTGGAGGAACTTGCTTGGATAAGAGGGCGAGCTGCCACAAGACAGCCGGGGCTTTATAGAGATGTGAGTCTTACAGAGCACAAGGGTGATTCAAAGCAAGCAAGGCTAAATTATCATACCCTGCCCGCCACATGTGATACTACTTGTAGGGATCCTGCCGAGGGTTATTTTTACACTTCCACACCTGTTCCTGCAATTTCTTCAGAGGGCCCTTCCACTGCGTTGATTCAGATTGAGATGTCAGATACCTATGCGCGATGATCAAGGCAACGCACGACAAAGGAAGCAAGGTAGGAAACTCTTCATTTCTTGTTCTTAAAAAGAAGGAAATTAACCCCTTCTCTAAGGAGGTGCAGTTGAATTGCTGACAGGCATTCAAGTACGGTTATATTTGTTGTTTCTAGGAGGTCGTGAGCATTCTCTAGCTGGTTGATTTAAAATCTATTATTTTGGTGGCCAAAGTCTATTATTTTGGTATGATGCAACAAATCATTTTTCTCTAGTTTATTCTTATTACCTGTGTACATGCAGGCGTTTCGCAAATAACGGCGATTGCAGTTACCATATGTCCAGTCTCCTGCTACAATTACATTATGCAGTGTGTTTATTAATTATAAAACAATGTACAATAAAAGGATTAATGGTGTTGTGTAAGTAAATATTTTATTTTATTTTTTAATTAAAATATTATAATGCAATAATTTATATTTTTTTTTTTGTGGTCAAACAATATGAAATATTTTTTATAATATATATAAAATATGATTGTGATATATTAGAAAACATGTGTTAAAATTATATTTCAAATATCTTTTGTTTATTAATATACATTTAAGATTAGAAAAGTTCTTGGAAAGAAATGTCCAATTCAAGAAGATAGTGTTATGTTTGAACATGTAAAGATAATAAATATTTTCATACATTGTTGAATTATGAAATAATATAATTCATATATTTCATTTGGTAAAAATATCATATATGTGTAGTAGAGAAGTTTCTAATCAATTAATAATATAATTATATACATTGATTAAGTAATCAAATTTTTATGCATCTTCTTGTTTATGGTAGACATTTAAATTTTTTATTGCATGTCTATTTTCATGGCATGAAGAGAGGCCGGAGAATGGAGCGAGGAAGCGAGAGATGAAACCCTAACGCACCAGCCTATTTTGCAACTACGTTATTCAAGGATAACATTACCCGAGGCTGTATTTCTACAAGCAACCACACTAGGCAGCAAGTACGGTGGATTCTTCTTCAGAGGCGTAAACTAGGGCATGGTGTCATAGGCGAGCATTCATTACATGACTAAAGGTAGATTGGCTAATAGTGCTCAAAATAGGACCATTTCGACTCAAAGGGGTTATTTGGAGCTGTTGCATCTGAGAATAGTTCTCTATTAAAATTTAGGGAAGCCGATAGGCAAGCTCGTTTGTTTTTTAAGCGATTAAACCCTGAATTGCTTTCCAGCAACACTGATCTGGAGCAGCGTATGGTTTCCAAACACATAGATCCTTGTTCTGCTATTAGGGCAAAAGAATCTAAGCAAGGAAAGGTCACGAATATGAGTGGGGAAGAAGAAAAGAGGTGTCCAACACAAATGAAGAGCAAGTGTGCAACCAGGCAATTGAGAGCTGTGAAAAATAGCGAGTTAATGATTTCTAACTCAGACATGGAGGTGCCAAAAGAAAGTCATGAAAGATTAGGAGAAAAACCCTCCATAGAGTCTGCAGCAAATGAAACCATTATGGAGACTGCAACGACAAACCAGGCTATTGAAGATGACGAATTGTTGTAAGATGCTTCAATGGAGGAACAAGGTAAAACCTTAGAATTCCAACTCCCTGATGATGTTGCTGAGTACATTGTAGAATCCCAAAATAGAACTATTTTGTTTTTCTTAAGAGGAATTCCAATTGAATTAGAGTTTTATAAATGGGAAAAAATGAATTGGGAAAATAGGGGTTGGGAAATTGAATCAATAAGGGGGCTTGGTAAAGTTTATGTCTCTTGCATTTTTAAAATTATTGATCATGCATAAGCAGTGTTACAATATGGTACATGGGTAATTTATGGCCAAGTATGTTATCTTCAAGCTTGGACCTTTGATTTTCATTCTAAAGGCCCTTCCTGTTCACGCTATCTAATGTGGTTGAAACTATCGTATTTGAATTTAGCTTTTAGATCATTCATCAAAGATATTGTGGCTCAAAATGGTAAAGTAATATGGTGTAAACAACCTTTAGATAATTTTCCCAACCTACGCGTTTATCCAATAGTGTGTGTGGAGGTGGACTTGAATAAGCCATTGCTTGAGAGTTTTAAATTGTTTGGACCTAGTTTTGAATTGGAACAACCAATAGTGTATTTGAACAAGCCTAATGCTTGCTTCTTTTGTTGACAATAAGGTCATCTTATTCGAGATTGTCCTATTAGGAAGAACAAGCCTCTATTTTCCCAATCTTCTTCTATTCTAGTTAATAAAGTTGTTAAACAAAATCCTCCCCCTTTGTCATTTCCCAAAACCTCTTATGTGTCTCCCTCTAAAAACAACCCCTCTCCTTCATCTACTCCTTATTCTCCCTCTATGTTGCCGAATAGTCTTCACCTTATAAGGAGGCAATTATTTTAGATGAGTGGAGAGTTGTGAGGAAGAGAAAGGAGCCCTCTCCTCCTATTGGCATCCCACATCGTCCTTCTCGTGATCCTACCCCACCTCATTCTAGAAGTTCTTTGAATTGTCCTAATAGGACATCTCTTTCTCCTCCTAAATCTTGACAAAGATCAAGGTCACCTTCATCGGGCTTGGATGAACACCTTCATCAAGAGCATGCTATTTCTCTCTCTATTCACTTTGAAGTTCTGCCATAAGAAGATGATAATAATATAACAGGTTCATCATGAACTACAAAATATAGGGCTTTCCCTCCCTCGACGCAAGTTTAGAGTCAAAGAGACCTTACTAAAATGGAAGCCAAAATTTTTATTCCTTCAAGAAGAAAAAGTTGTAGATTATGATCATAGACATCCATTAATGGGTGACATATAAGGTGGATGAGTTCAAGATGATTTCAAATTGGAGGAAAGTATAGTAGATGAAAAAATTAGATAGTGGAATGAGAAGAAACTCTTTGACCCATTATATGAGGATTTTTGGGTTGAACTATTTGAATAGCTTGTAGTATGGTTTAATCAAAGGGTGGGTGAAAAAATATTGGGGACCAAAAAGTGGCCACCCCACTTTTTGGCCCCATCAAAGCCATAACACAAGCATATTATAATGTGCTTGTGTTATTGCTCATCAATGCAATAATGCAAGCACATTATAATGTGCTTGTGTTATTGCTAAGTGAAGCAATAAAAAAGAAAAAAACATATTTCTATTACTCATTTTTTCACAAAACTCCTTACTCCCAGTTTGCAAACCCTGTAAAGCACGCTTGCATTCTAGGAGCCTGGCTTGTTCTTCACCAAATCTTTGTCAAATCTTCACCAAATTTTTGCCAAGATGCCAAGGAGGTCAAAGGAGTAAGTTTTTTTAGTTTTTAGTATCAATTTTGTATTAAATAAGTAGATTGAATATGTTTTTTGATTAAAATTTATTAGGAATTGCCAATTCACCCCCAAATCTTAAAAATCCCAATTCATCTCATGATGAAATCCCTCCTAAAGAACAACCTCAACAAACACCTCCTAGAATTCCTCATCATCCTCTAGGAACACAAGAAAACATTTGGGGAAAATTGAAAAATAACAAAAAAGAAATTGAAGAGTTAATTGCAAGGTTGAGAGATCCTACAGGATCAAACTCGCATAGGACCACTCTCACTCAATAATTACATTCCATAATATCTCATGTAGAATCAAATAGCAAGAAAATAAATAGTTGGTCCGATAAGAGGAAATAACTAAAAAAAATTATGGAAACAAATTATCATATAAACAAGTTAAAGACAAAAAATTGAAATATGACTTTTGTGCACTCTTCACTGACCCAAGAACAAATCAAACCTTGTACACAGTGCATGTAAGAGGTTCCCTATCCATTGGTGCCACCACCAAGGGATAAAGGACAATTTTTTGGATAGGTGGTGGATGGTTTTTGACCATCCTCCACATGAGGTTCTCTATTGTGAGTTTGTCCTCAATGAAATCTCAAACTATTTTGACATGTGGGAGTTACAGGGTACAGGTGGGGACTCCACACATAATAAAGTGGGGGCATAATTTGACCCTCAACGGCCAGTGATATCACTCGCTAGAATTGACTATGAGCACGTGACTATCCCTTCTTTTGTGAAGGATAGTGTTGAGGTGGATACCTTACAGTTGATTAGCTCACTCACCTAGAGCCTTATACAACATAATAGGCCTCTAGCATACCTAGGATGAGGCAGGCGAGTCTTCCAAGCATCCAATTCCACCTCATTTATAACGATCTTGTAGGTCACTCTGTGTTTATGATCCTGAGGATAGTCAGGATGCATGTGCTCGGGCTACATCTATAGTAGATTAGATGGTAATGATAAAAGCTCTCATGAGTGATATATTCATCTTTGATAGTTAGGTAAATGTCAACAAGTTCATTTAATTCAATTTATTAAATTTCATTTTGAAATGCAAGATTAACTAAAATAGTAGAAAGATTATAATGAAATTTCAATGCCATAGTGTTCACCTTGTTGCATGAAGTTTGTCATTGATGTCAAAGGTTGAGTTGTCATTGATGTAAGCTAGATCACATGATGTTAAAGGTTGTTTACAGGGTATTGAGTTCAAAGATATGATGATGTCATGGTGTTGGTCATTTCATGTTGTTGGCACCATCTCATGTTACATATCTTTCAAAGGTGTTGATACAAATTGATGCTAGTCATCTCATGGTGTATACAAAGGTACATAGTGGTGCAAAAGTGACATTGATAAGTATTTGTCAAAGGTACTTGTTTGGTGATCTTCAATGTTGTTACTTCCTAAAAAAGAAAGAGGTGTGTGGAGTTGATGTTGATGCATTCATTATTACTAGGTCCTTGATGTCACAATTTAAGGTGCTTTTTTATTCATGGTCATGATTCCTATTCAAAGAGTTTGTGATGTCCAAAGTTGGAGATGCACAAGGTATTTGATGTCACTAGTATGCAAGTTGAGGATGCCAAAGATGACAAAAGGTTTGTTAATTAGGGTACATGTTCATTCATCAACTCATTCATGTTTCTTGATGCATATTGATGCAAAGTACTTTGTTGATGCAAAAGTATCATAGAGTTGCTTGATCATTCAGAGTATTGCTTTAGGATAAAGTAATTATTGATCACTCATATTCATCTCATGGTGCTTGTATTGTGTTGATACTCATCTCATGAGTTGATAGCCTTGAAGGCATGCCATTCATATTACAAAGGTTGATGGAAAAGTATTCAATCATAAAGTTGCTTAGTTATTCAAAGTTGCTTTAGGTTGTCAAAGTACTTGGTATTCATTTATTCATAATTCAAATCCCTAATGTTTATGCTCGTAAGATTGTTGCTTCTCTTCAGCTCATAGTCAAAGGTTCAAAACCCTAAAGCACATTCTGCCTCAAAGCTTATCTTTCTTGGAAAATTTCAGAGGCATAGTATTTTGCATCAACGACTAGAACATATGTTGATTTGCAGTGTTCTAAGATATATCATTAGTGGTTCAAGTTTATTGGACAAGATTAGGGTTTTATTCATTGTTGGTATCTTGTTTCTAAAACCCTAAATAAAAGCTTTTTGTGCAAAGTTATTAACAAATTTACTTTTTGTTATATTTGTTCATTGTCCAGTGATAGCAAGTCATTTAAGTAACTTTGTTAAGGGTTTAAAAACATTGTTCAATCGACCCTTCTTTATAGTGTAACAGGTCAAGCAAGTTGTAAACTTTGCTTATATCATAATTTGAATGAAGATCGAAGGCCGTGGTTTAAAGTTGGTAGTGGTGGGAGTACAAAATCAAAGGCTTGTATTTAAAACTTGTGAACGGTTATTTCCATCTACTTCAAATTGATGAGAAGCTTGAAAGTCACTTATTTTTGCAATTACTTGAGTATGAACAAATTAATAGTTAATTTTGTGGCGCCAAATTGAAGGTATATGTTCTAGGTTGTAAGTTTTTGAATACCAATAGTCAGGGGTTTGTATTGGAGTTTTTTTTTAAGATGGAATGATTTTGGTTTGATCTAAATGAGACCTTGGGTTTATTGGAGCTTGATTGAAAAGAAGACAATGTATGAGTTGGCATAATAGTTGATAGAAATGTTGTCTCAATTATTTGTTTATTCCAATAATGATTATAGTGATAGAAGTCTGATTGGAAGTAAGAACATTATGAAGATTTGTATGATAGTACTGTGAATGTATATGTGAAGACATGAACTTGTAAAAGTCTCTTTGAAGACAACATGATATTTACAAATGAATTACAAGTGACCTTAAGATGATCTATAATAGTACACTTTGATGTTGGGTGATCCCACAATGGTGGTTTACAATTTTTGGCCAACCGACACTTAAATTATTATTTTTAACTAAATATTCACATTCGGCACCTATAGTGGCTAAACCGTGAGGAATTTGAAGATGATGCAAACTAGAGTCTCATCACATTTTGTCTATAGATTCTAAAAATATTTTTTTCAAAATTTTTGGAATCAAATTGCACTTCCTTTCCATCTCCCACGAAAATGATTTTTCAAAAACAACATTTTTAAAAAGTGACGCACACCGTATAACACAACTTTTTTCCATGAAGGATAAAATTATAATTCTTTCAATTTAGATTTGTAACTTTGATATCTAGTGCTTCCACTTGGTTAGATAGTTTTATTGATTTTTTTTAATCAAGTTTCAAAGACAAACCAATTACAATTAAGACATAGTGCAATATAATGCATAACTTTTTTGTATATATGAATTCAAATTTTGTTTTTGTTGGATCAAGGACTTCAATATCTAGTGCACTCATATTTTTTAATTTTTTTTATAATCTACTATTTTTCCACATGTACGAACAAAGACCTTCATTTTTGGTGAAGAACCTATGTTTAATAAAACTAAAAAAACAAATACATAATAAAATCAAAACATACAAAAATTATATTCGTTGGATAGCTCATCTCGAGGACTATCTGATTCCAGAAGGGTTTCTAAAGACTTCTCCATTTTCATCCTCAACTCGAGCTCCAAAGCATAAAAAAATAGACTTTTTTGTGTCTCAGGAGGGGGATGAGGGGCAAGGGGGGTTAGTGAATCCTCTTCAAGGGGTTCCTCAACCCCTTTGCTATGCATTTGTTTTATTTTTACGTGTAATTTAAATGGGTTAAAAACCGTTCGGCAACCCATGCTCGGTCGAACCAAGAGTTCGTCTAACCCCCAAAATCACTTTTTGCTTTGGTGTCATTTTTGTGAGTTTTCCTTCGTACTTGAATTGTAAACCACTATTGTGGCTTCACCCTATTGTATCGGTCTAGTGCTTTTGTTGATGAAGTGAATATGTCTTATATGTGAAGATATGATTGCAATCATCTATGTAATAGGGTTATGTAGCGGGATAGTCATTGTCTTTTTATTGTTCTTATTTTCTCAAGCAAGCCAAATGTGTATCAAAGTTTGTTTTGATGATATAGGGGATTCATGTAAAAGAAGGGTTATATCTTGAAATTTTGTATAGGGAGATGGTGTTTGTTGAATTGATACAGAGATAGAGTAGTGATATGTATGGAAATAGAGTAACCTTTTGGTTTTTCCTCAATTTCTTCTGAAGTGTTTGCTAATGAGGCAGGTTGAGTAGCCAGTGAGGCTTGTTGTATTACCAGTGAGGCAGGTTGAGTAGCCAATGAGGCTTGTAGTATTGCTAGTGAGGCTTATAGTATTGTCAGCGAGGCAGGTTGAGTAGCCAGTGAGGTTTGTTGTGTTGTCAGTGAGGCAGGTTGAGTAGACAATGAGGCTTGTTGTATTGCCAATGAGGCATGCAATATGTAATCAACAAGGTTTAAATAGCCAATGAGGCCTAATGAAAATTTTCCAGTGGTTTTTCACCCTTTTAGGGTTTTCCACTCATAAAACTTGTGTTATGTTTTCTCTTGGTGGTGTGCCATAGTGTGCTTGATTGATCATCTTTGGTTTAAGTCTTATATTTTGATTTACATATCTTTGTGACTTCCTCAACATACAATATCTGGATTATTTGAAGTATTTTGAATAGGGTCTCTTTGAATAATCGAGTGAAGTTTTGAAATTGTTTTTTTCATTTGACCACTTATTCACCCCCCCTCTTAGTGGTCTTGTACTCTAACAAGTGGTGTCAAAGCGTTAGGTTCCTTGAAGAAGTTTAATCAAATTGGGTTGATCTTGGTGGTGGAGTACAATGGCAAAAAGTAAAAGAAACAAAGGAAGAAGAAATACCTAGAAAAATGCTAAACAACAAGCACCACCTAAACCAAGTACAAAGAATGACGAAGAAGCAATTATATGAAATGAATTACAAGCTGAAGAGGATACAAGGTTAGAAGATGATTTTGTAGTTGAGAATGTTGATAAAGAAGGAGACCACTTTCTGAGTGACTATGAACAGGATTATGATGAAGATGAATGTGAAATTGATGTTGAAGGTGAAATCATTTGTTCCCTTGATGAGATTAAGAAACTCGGAATGGAGAATCAAAGATTAAAGTAGCAGCTTCAAGAAGAAAATGTGTCCAAGGCCAAGACACTTTCAGCTCTTCAAGAAGCAAAAAAACTGATAATAGATTTGAAGGTAAAGTTGCAGAAGTTAAGAAAATAGAAGAAGTAAAAAATCAGTTTAAGGTAAAAGAGGTTGATTGTGAAAGATATTTGTTAGAGATAGTTTCTCTGAGAAAGGAACTAGAAAAAGCATCTTCCCAGTTACACAAGACACTTCAATTTGAAAAGAGTATTGAGTGTTTATATGAGATGTTGAGCAAGCAAAAACATCACAAGGATACTACTAGGTTAGGTTTTGAAAAAGTGCAGAGTTCTAAGATCAAAGAAACACCAATGAAGAAAATAAATCTAAACTATTATTTTGTTGCTCTTAAGACTCAAGAAAAGAAGAAGACAAAATAAATTTATGCCCCTGCACAAGACAACAACAATTAACAATGTAACAATGTTTTGATCTACGCTCTAGCAGAGTACTTGGCTAATGAAGGTATACTGGAGTGATCTGAATTCCTCCAAATTTGAAGTATTGGTATTGTGGTTCTGTGAACATTTTCATTGGTGTTCATGGCATACTGGTTAGTATTATCAAGTGTTGCGATGGTATGCAACTTCAATTTTTGAATGACAGTTTGCTATTGTTTGTTCGGGTTTCTTTATTTCAGTTTATTATGTAGGTTTCTCCAACTACACTAGCATAAGATGATCAGATCTTTCTAGCTCGAAGGTTGCATGAATATTGATGATTATCTGTACATGTTTCACATCTTGGTCTGCATGGTGTTTTTGGTATCTCCTCGATGATGTAAAGTCAAACAATGACAATGTTGATGGTATTGATACTATTTGGGCTGGCATGATTTATTTGTTCCATCTGCGGTTGATCCTAATCAAATAATCTTCTTTTGGAGGTTGTGTTGTGTTGCAATTGGGCCCTAACATACCATGCATTGATCCATAAGTCCTTATCTCTTCATGATGAATATAATTGAAGTTGAACCATGCTATATCATTTGATTTATCAAAAGGTCATCTTGGAGCTGACCGATTTGAGGTGTTGAGTTGTTGTGGAGGATATTTATACAAGGACAAATAATTTGCGAAGGGTGAGTAGTGTGTTAAATATGTGGTAGAGAAGAATGAAAAAAAATTAAGTGTCTGAAATCAGTGTGAAGGGCTAATTTTGCAAAATAGTGACTGCAACTTCATCGTGTGTTAGATGCTTCTTCATAGTAGTTCATAATATTTTTTCTCATTCTAATTTTCATGTGTCCTTTTCTAATATAGTGAGTCTTATCAGGTCCTTTGTATCTTTCTCTAAGGTTGTATTCCTTAGTCTGCAAGTCCATAGGCAATGAACCTTATAACATTACAATCCTTGTTAGAAATGAGCTACATATATTGCGAGTTAATCCTCATCGTGGTTTTTCCCTCATTGGATTTTCCACGTAAAAATCTTGGTGTCTTTATGTGATGCATTTTTTCTCTTTTGTTCTTTCAGTTAATGTGATGTGTTGTTAATCTACAAATGAGAATGGTTAAGTTTCGATATATGTTGATTCACCCCCCCTCTTAGTGCATCATTATGTTCAAAAAGTTTTGTTTTGTGATCCCATGCTCACAAACTTCTTACTTGGTGTGTTTGATGCAGGAGCATCTAGTTCTATAGGTGATCTTACATCACCTGGAAAAATATTTATTTTATTTTAATGTTTAATTTTTGAATTTTTTGTCTGGATTGGAGCTTCAAGAGCATCTTGTGTATTATTTGAAGGATAAAACCTTCATTTACGAATAAATTTTGGACTTTCATTTCAAAAATTAGAGGCAAACAGTGTGTTTAATGTGATTTTAAAATTATTGTATTTTCAAGGTTTGAAGGGTTTAAGGGGTCCATTGGCATGTTAGAGGGAACTTGAAAATAATAATTAATGTTCATTTTATCAAATTTTTTTCCTATAAAATTTTTCATAAGGCAAGTGACCTTTGACATTCCATTCTTGTCTTATTGGGTGCTTAAAATGGAGGGAAATGATAATGATTTTTGGAAAAATAATAAATTAGTCTTCAATTACCAAAGGAGCGCGAATTGGTTTTGTATTTTAACAACACATTTTGGAAGCAAAACTATGTCTTTATTTCATTTTTTGTGAAGGAATTGCAAAGGTCAAGTTGAGGGAAATGAAAGGGCATACTTGGGTGCCACTTTTCGGTGCTTGCAAAGGCACGTAAGTGATTTTTTTTACGGATCTATGACAATTGCATTTGAATGCATAATATTTATAATTGTAATTCCAAATTATTTAAACGAAATTAACACACGAACATTAATTAAATAAACGTAGATAACAAAGTGATGAAAATCAAAATAAGAGAGAAGAGAGGAAATGCAAACAAAGTTGATAACAGAGTTCGTCGTAAAAACGACGTATCCGGGTCCCTCTCCAATGAGTGGACCGATCCGATTAATTCTCCAGAAAATTAGTACAAAACTCCAACATTGTGTCTCCTTGGTTTACAAGAAAATTGAAAAAGCTCCTCCAAAGTGCAAGGAACAAACTCCTAGAAAGCATGAAAGTCAAGCAAAATTTCACCAAGGAATTTCTCTCTAAGTCACCACTTACTCAAACTCCTAAGCTACGCCCCCTTTTATACAAGAAATTTACTCAATTTGGCGTATAACCAAATGACTTACAAAATATTGCCCTATCTCCCATTTATAGGCAAAATCCCACATAATCTTTATTAGTCCCCCTTTATTTGAAAATCTTTAATAAAGGGCTTATATATTACCCGAGCCCTTAAAACCCTTTGGAAATCTTTAATAAAATCTTCAAATCTCATAAGGGTGTCGGGTTTTCTTAATTAAAGGTTTATTTGTTTTATGTTTGTTTTTTTTAGAAGATCTTTTTAAATTTATTCCCCTTAATTATATGGCTTAGCAACTTTTGAGGAATTAATCCATTAATAATAGGGGTTAAATAAGGTTTAAATGTCTCTTATTAGCTTTGGCAGGTATTAAAAGCAATTTGTTTTGCTTTTAAAATGGCTATAAAGCCGTTGGTCTAGCGGTTATTATAGGCTGCTTGTATTGGGGAGGTCAGTGGGTCAAACTCGCCAGCCTCCCTTTTATGTGTAGGCTTAAACGGACTTTTAAAGTCTATAAATAAATTCACCCACATACTTTATCCCAAGGAGCATCCATGGTGTAATGGTGGAAGGCTTGGGTTGTAGGGAGGAGGTCATGGGATCAAATCCCATAGATCAAATTTTTGGTCAACAAATCAATAACTCTACACTGGTTGATGTGGATGGGGTGCCACGTGGCACCTTGTGAGAGGGCCACGGTCAAAATTTGATTTATTGTAAGCCATCACATGTTAGATCATGATTGTGCCACATGTCGATTAGTGATTGGCCAAGACCGATGAGTTGTATGTTGAATGTACCATGACGCCGACCGCATTCATGTTGACGCCATCATGGTCAACTTTTTACCCAATCAGGACTACTCGTAACTCGGAAAACGAAGTCCAATTCCGGAAACGACCATCTAAAGCTCGAAGAGCTCTTCGTGTTGATGCTTTGACCACTTTTGAAGACTTTAAATTTTGACCTTTTTGGCCCAAGTCCCTGAGTCGATCAAGGTTTGACCAAGCATATCTTGAGCGTCAACTCCAATTGACTCATTCAAGTTGCATTGGAGTCAGGATTCCTTGCTCTTTCTGATGATGCTGATTCTGGAGACAAATAATGTAATAACACTTCTTTCCCTTATTTCTGATGCTAGATTTATTTGTTTTGTGATCTGATTTTTTTGTGTTTTTTGAAAATGCTTATAGCAAAATAAAATGCAAAACATAAAGGAAATACAAGCAACTATGAGATCAACTCCTCCAAACTATGTTTTATTGCTCAATATTCAAGAGAATAGTCTATTACAAGCATACCTGAAATAAATAGATGACATGCAGCTGTTGTTATTCACTTCCAGCCAAAAAAGCAACTCAATACTAGTTCGATTCTCCCTCTGCAGGCTGCCTTTTTGATAGCAGATGGTATAGAAACCCCTTATGCACCAAGAAAATGATGTAGTCTGACCCAAGGAGGGCTTATTTCTACAGCTGCTATTCAAACCCTTCAACAACCAATAAAATCTCCACCAGCACACCTATAGAAACCCTACATACCAAGTTGAGATGGCACAACAACAATAATTAACCTTCTTCAAGATATCTTTAATGCCCTTTAAAATCTGCAAGTAGATTAACTTTGAAAACCCTTTTGAAATCCCTTGAATACTATAGCAACACTGTAGCAACACTATTCACGAGTACTGTAGTGATTTACTATTCATGGCTACTGTAGCGTTTACTGAAGCGGGTACTGTAGCAGCCAACAATAAATAATTTCCACAATGCATCTGCAACGTTCTTTTTAACCAAGCAACCATATAGTCTTTAGATATTCAATAAATCTTCAACCCTAGATGAAATTCTTCACTTTAAAGCTCAAATAGAACACCTGGATGATGCCCTCGGAATGCCAAATTCAACAGGTATTGCACTGCTTCAAATGGCTGCAAACACTGAAAGAAGTATCGTTCTCCAATGGCACGAAGATTGAAAACCCTTGGCTTCCACTCTCAGACAAAAACTTCATCAACAACAATCACAATCCAATACCTCCAAAATAACTCCCAAATAAAATATATAGACCTTCATGAGAAATTCGAATTTCTCCAAAAAGGCAATTTAATAATATTAAAATATCATTTATTTGCATCTTTTAATATTTCCTTCGACTTAGGAGTTGGCGCTAAAAATTAATTCATTTATTTGGCCCCCTTTTAATGACGTTTTGACCCTCAAGTTATAACATTAAGTTATAACAAAATATAACCTTTTAATTAATTAATGTTATTTGAGCCAAATAACATTAATAACTTCTTAAATTCATCATTTCTCAACACGCCATCTGAACTGGGGACTCATCTGATAATTCTCCATTCGATCACATGCCTTACTAAAAATAGTAAGGATCCCATTCTGTCCAAGTCCGACTTACTATAAATAGTAAGTTGAGCCAACTGAGTCCGGAAGCCTCGAGCGAAAGCCAAAGCTACAAGTTTTGAACACTGGAGACGATACAATCCCCTAGAAGACCCTCTAACCAACCCCATTAGCCTACGAGAGTCAAATTATAGGCTAATCTCCTCTGACAACTGATGTCAACAAAAAGGGGACATTACAAATAAGAAACTTCAGATCATGACGAAGATCCTCTGGATCAGTAAGAATATATAAATACATCCATTAATGGTTTAAAATTCATAAACCAATAGCAGCAAGGTTGGAGAAAGAACTTGCAAGTTGCTCGTGAGAGTTGCATAAGAAAGAGTGTGGGAAAACGGCTTGTTAAGAGAAGAATAAAAGAAGAGAAAAGGGATTTTGTAGGTGTTAACGGTAGCCATGAGAGATTCTTAATGAGGAGAAAAATCAGGTTTCAAAAGATAAGTGAAGCCAAGAATTTTTTAAGACATGAGGATTTGAAGACTTGTAGACAAGATGTGTCTAAAAAAGCTTGTAAAAATTTCTAAATTTTATTCAATGTTGAATCCTCCATATATGTAATTAATGTTGAGGAATTTTCATGTATGAAGGTGTATGCGTGTTGAAATAAAGATATATTTCATATTCTTTTTCCATTTATATGTTAATGTGGATTGGATGACATGTTAAGACTACAAGATTGGGTAATTGGATAAGGCCTCTCGATCTTGACTACGTCACCTAAGGATTTTAGAATGACAAACGTGTTGTCAATAATAGTAACCCTTGTTTTTAAGAAAGAAACTTAATTATAGGATGGATATATTATCAAAATAAAATGGCTTTGAGAATGACCAATTTAATATCCTTTATATTTTCTCTTCAATGACACAATGGAGCTTACTATTATAATAGTGACTTTAAAAAGGACAACTTTGTTTCCAAGTGTTCTACTCTAGTAATGGACTTTATGTTATCTTCTTTTATTTTTTATTTTTGCAATAGGGGACCTACCACTATGATGATGTTTTTCCTAACCAATGGCACAATAGAACTAAACTACTAGATTAGTGACTCTCCTAGGATGTGAATTTTTTCCCTATTCAACATGTGCTTATTCTTTTATTCATGAAATCAAAATTGACCCACTATTGATAGATTAGTGGTCTTTTACCAATGGTGCAACAGTTTAAATCTATTAGATTGAATACTCATAAATAGTGAACCAATTGTTGATTGCTAAAAATGATCAAAAAATTCTAAAAACGGGTTGATACTTTCTTTTTAATTATCATTTTGAAATGGATGAAAACAAATGATTACACAAAGCTTGCAAAGAGGAATCTTGACCATACAAATCTATCAAGAAAACATTCAAGTGTTGTCATATACTAAGGAAAATAAATATTAAGAAGAGAAGCCAATAGGATTTGAATGAGAATGGATATAAATGCTCTACAAGTTCCACATTTCATCATTACCTTATTCCCTTTTTTTCATATATCCCATCTATATATATTATATTCCTCCTTATCATTTCCACTATCTTCTTGAATTTCTACCTATCTATTGATCTTATAAACTTAGGAGGCATTTGCTCTCTTTCTCCCCCTTATGGTTTCTATTTTTCTCTTAGGGGCATGACATCAATTTTCTCCCTCATTCAGTATCACTATTTCTAGTTCTCTTTATATCCAATCTTATCTCTTGGGGGTGTGACCTTGATGTCCTGTTTCTTCATCTCTCAAAAACTTCCTTATTAACTAGTATCCTCTCTCTATCTTTACCATCACTATAACCTTTTCTCTTTGACCATTTGGAGGCATGAACTCACTTGTTCCCCTTGTGACCTCTTTTATCATCATGTTGGAGGCGTGATCTTGGAGTCCCTCTCTTCCCCTTCTTTCATCATCTTTTCCTCTTATCCTCTCATCAAATATTTACATTCTCTTTTCTCTCCTTATACTTTATCCTTAAATTGATGGGTTCATAACATTTTCACTCTCTCACCAATCAATTTATGGTGCAACATATATTCTATATCACTCAAACTCATTCCTATTTACTCAATCCTAATCATTACCATGATGATTATCCTATTCTATCAACTTTGGGCATAGCCTATCTTCTTATCCAATTGAGTGGTTACCATATAACCATTCATGACACTATCATTCCCTCAAACCAATTACATTTTATCAAAGATCTATTCTCAACAAATGGAAAATATCTAATTTATGACATAGTTGATTTGACCAATTATGAAAAATATTTTTCTTTATCAAATTCTATAAATTATTGCAAAGGCCTCACCATCTTTGATTCCAATAGAGATGTCTTTAGAGCATAGACACATACATCCTTGCTTCCAATCCACCTTATTCTCATGGATACCCAATGTAGACCATGTCTCACACTATGTTGCAAGGTAGACACATCATTTTTGCATTCTATTTTGCATATTTTCATTGTGTAAACTAATCATATGGTTGGATACCTTCCTTTGCAAGTTCCCAATGTACACTAGAGATGCGAAGGCAATATTAGAGGTAATTTGGATGGTAAAAAACCCTCTTCATTGTGATGAGGTCAATGATTTTAGCAACAAAAGAGTGCCTCATTGGTTTTTTTCTTTCTTTTTTGCTATCTTTGTAATAATGGTTTTCTTAAATATTCTAGTAAAAGGATTTTGTGGAGGTGAAACACAAGTGTTGCAATGTGGGGATGATTCTTGATAGATATTTTTTTAGTTTATGTTGTGAGTTTTTCTTTGATCATGCTTTTCATGATGGGTTTGATTATCCTACTCAAATAGATCCCCTTCATGATAGTGACCATCCTTATGTGAGAGGATCACAAAAAGGATGAGATAACCGCATGAGCCTCCTCTACTACCCAATGCCAAAAGATGAGGAACTTTTCTTTTTTCTTTTTGTATTTGTGCATAGCCTAAGAATCAAATACTCTACAAAATCTATTATAAAACCAATCATGAATGTGTAGATTTGGCATAACTATATGTTCAAATTTTGTCTTCTCCTCGTAATTGAGCATTGCTAATGCTCATTTGTCCTCAACACTACACTCTTTGTTTTCCTCTATGATAAATATAGAATTCACATGATAATGCTTGCTTCCACTAATGATACAACCCAATTACTCAAATTTTGAATCTCCTTGGTTGATGGTCCCACTTCTCCTCTTCGAGGAATATGTTTCCCTTGTTGCACATACTACGCAATTACATCTCCTTCTCCTAGTCAAAGGGCACCTCCATTGTTGATCCTTAGCACTTGGAGCCAATAGTAGACCAACAAATGGTCCATTTTCAAGTTCCACATTTGTTGTTTTCTTTAAGATTCAATCATTTATTTAAACATAAGAGCCTTATCATCAATTTTGATAAGATGTCTCTTATCCTATTTATTCTCCTTAAGAAAACTTTTAGAATCAGAATTAATAGGTTTAGACAAGTAATTATTCTCATAAAGTGATTGTTGTTTGTGATCAATTTGTTTTGAAATTCTTGCCAATTTAGAAACCGCGTTATCATCCTGTTCCTTATTAGAAGGATTAATGCCATTTTCTAATTCTGATGCACTCTTTGAACTATCTTTGCTATTCCAAAATTGATAAGAAAGACATCATTATTATGAAAATGGAGAGGAAGATGACAAATAAATGCAACAATTTGATGCGGACTTGAACATTGGTGATAATTTCTTCAATGTCACTAGACCCTACCTATAATTTATAAGATTTGATCACAATCCAAGTTGATGAAGATATTTAACCATAGAATCGACTCTCAAAATGCAAATATAAAAAATACAAATTCATTGAAGAAAATTAAAAGTTATAAAGAAAGCTTGAAATATATATACATCAACACCAAATCCTAAATATCAACATACCTACCCATTACCCCCATAAAGAAGCAAAAGTTCCATTGATATTTTGAAATGCATTTGTAGACTCCACAAAGATTTTCCAGCCCGAATAGAAGACACATATTCATTTGACAGTGCGTACAATTTGTTTTCTCCTTATAAAAATTGGGTACAAAATTAGTGGATGGATTTACAGTTGTCACCATTTCATAGAAGATAAGTAAACCGCACTCAAATGATTTAAATATTTTGGAGGGAAAATACTCACAGGCGTGGAGGAAAACTATCTAAACGTGTGGGAATTTTGTTTGACATGCTATTTGTATTTTATTATTATTTTTAAAATATTTTTTAATTCTTAAATTATTAGTTTTTATATTCAATATAGTTTAAAGAAAATAACATGAATGAACAACATCAGTGGCTGTTAGTGCATTGGTTTTACATACAGGGCCACTACTTAAGCCCAATTTATAGCTACTAGCTTTCTACCTTGGACACATTTTTGCAGTCTTGGACTATTACAAAAGTAGTATTAAAAAAGTAGAAAAAATAGAATTAAACAAAAGTGCTATTATCTTTCTTTTCCTTTTTGATGCCACTTCTCACAAGATTGTAGGTCTCTCTATGTTCCAGCCATTGCTGAATCTGGTTGTTGTTTTCTATTTTTCCCTCCTCCAATAGTTTTTGAAATTTCTCCTTTGCTACCTGGATGATGATGGAAACCTGCACATAAATAGAGTGTAGAGTGAGTTTTCTATAAAACTCAGTAAGATCTCTTCTACAGCCCTGATAGATTTCTTTATTCCTTGCCTTCTAGATAAACCATAATATTTCAGTTGATAGAATTAACCAAAATAAATTACTAGTTTTTCCAAAACCATTACATTTTCCCATTATAATTTCTAATTTTCTTTCTTCTCTAGTTTGCCCAGCTTTTAACATGTCAATTTTAAAGATATTCCATATTTCTTTAGCAAAAATAAATAAAAAATAAAATATGCATTACAGAATCATATTTTTTATAGATATTACAGACAAGTGGATTCTTGTTGGAGTCCACATTTGGTAATCTTTGCATCAAAAGCAACCATCTAAATGCTGCCTTCTTGGGCTCCAAGGTGTTGTTCCAAATATGCCTGAAAATGAGTTTCCACTCTTCATCATTTAATTTTATTCTCCACTTTTGATTTAAGCTTTCTGCAAGTTTTGAATTGTTATTCAAAAGACCATAGATCTCTTTTTCTTTTAAAACTGCAATGCTATTATTTTCTAGCCAATCAAGATCATGCACATTATTTTTCCTACCATTTACGTTAGCAATGGGGATTACCACATTTTTTTTAATGGTTTCAAAGGTTATTTTCTGAGATTGTGGCAAGTCAAACTCAATTCTCAGGGTATCCCAACATTTCATTCTACCCTCTATCAGGATTTGGTCAAAGCAGGACATACCTTTTTTATTCTAGGATTTAGTAAAACATCCCTGCAGTAAAGCCAGTGGCTTGTCCTTGTGGAATACATTCCACCATATGGATCTTTCCAAGATCTTATTGATATTAATGTCAACTTGACACTTCTCAATAATTTTATCTTTAGAGGATTCCCAAGCTTTCCACAAGCTTTTAAACACCTTGGATCCAATAGGGGTTGTTACAAACTTTCCAAAGACCAAGTCACAAAGAGGAAGGTGCTTCTAGGTTTTGGATTTTTTAGGTGTAGCCAACTTAATATTGTTTCTAACCAAGACTTTCCAAGGCCCATCACCTATGAGATCCTTACAGATCCACTTCGCAGCTAGGGCTAAGCCTTGTTGTTTTAAGTTCTTGAGTCTTAGGCCCCCTAGCTACTTGTCCATACAACAAATTTCCCACTTTATTGCATGCATTTTCTTATTGCCTTTGCCATAAAACTATAAGAATTGTCTGATTTTCTTTTGGATTTCCTCAACTTGATAGCTATTGAAAAACCAAACCGAAGAGTAGTAAATGTTATAAGAGGCTAGGATTTTTTGGCATACTTGTGCCCTTCCTGCCAGTGAAAGGTACCTATTATTCCAATTGTTTAACTTTTTCTCAATTATTCCTTTCATCCACTCCCACATGTCTCTCAAGTTGGGGCTAACTACAAAGGGGATCCCTAGGTATCTTACTATTTTATTTGGTCCCACCCATTGTAGGCCCAACCTTTCAAACCAAGGGGGTTGGTTTTCCTCCCAACTAAGCATGATAGACTTGGATCTTGATATCCTAGAACCTGTAGCCTTTTCCAAGAATTCAAGTTTTCCCATGAGATGACTCACATTCTCTTCTTCCAACTTTATGATAAGGGTTGTATCGTCTGCAAACTAGAGGTTTATTAACTCCTCTTTATTTGGAAGGATAAGGCCATTTACTTTGGGGGTTAAATAGTTAACTCTAAGGATAAAGTGCAAAGCATCAACAACTATCACATATAATATAGGGGATAGGGGCAACCTTGTCTTACAGATCTCTGCAACTCAAACTCCTCCATCAAGCAACCATTTATCTCTATTTGCGCATTGGCACCTTTCATAAGAGTTTCAATAATTCTACAAAGCTTCTTTGGAAACCCAAAAGCTTCAAGGACCATCATTATGAATGGCCACTCAATCCTATCATAATCCTTTTCAAAGTCCACAAGGAGCATTCCCATGTTTTTCCCTAACATTTTGGCCCATTCCATTGCCTCCCAACTTGTTAGGAGGTTCTCAAGGATGTATCTCCCTTTGATAAATCATGTTTGCATGCAGTTAATTATCTTTGGAAGTAGACCTACCAACCTTAGTGCTATAGCCTTTGCAAAAAATTTGTAGGAGACATTCAACAAAGTTATGGGTCTCCAATTTTTAACAAGTACCTTGTCTCCCTCTTTAGGGATCAATTTTATAATACCTTTATTAATTTTTCTGCCTAGAGAGCCCACCTTAGTTGCTTCTGTGTATACATTGAGGAGTTCCTCACTCACCCAATCTATGTTCTTTTTATAGAATTCAATGGGGATTCCATCCACCCCCGAGGCCTTATCATTGTTTAGTGCCAGGATTGCTGCCTTAACCTCATCCAGGGAGAGGTGCTATCTAGTAGCCTAGCATCTTGTTCAAACAACTTCTTAGGAATTAGTTTCCTACAATCATCTCTTGCCTTTTGAATTTGTGTGTTATTTCCTTATGAGGTAAAAAGATCTTTGTAGAATTGGAGAAAGCTATTTTGGATAACCTCAGGATCTTTGCTCAAGCTGTCATTATGCCAAATCACATTAACCTTCTCTTTAGCTTCTTTTTTTTTAGGCATTTAAAGAAGAATTTTGAACCTCTATCCCCTTGAGAGGCCCAAATTAGCCTTGCCTGAGTTTTGAGGCCTTGGTCCTTTAACAGCTGAATTTTCCTCAACTCCCCCTTCACAGAAACTAGCACCTCATTTAGGCTTGTATTTTTGGGGTTGTCTTGCAGGGTAGTTTCAACCACTACGAGGTTCTCATGCAGTAAACCCTCTTTTTTCCTTAGATCCTTTGCCTTCTTCTGTTCAATTGTTTGGAAGATTTTCTTCCAGGCTTCCACATTGGTGTTCCATCTTTCAATGTACAAAAGCCCCTTGTGCACCCATTTGTTAATCTCTTTAACTATAAAAATGGTGTCACAACAATCCTCATTCTCCAACAGCTTTGTATTCAACAATAATTTTGCCACTTTTTTCATAGTGGCAGGCTGGTCTTTTTCCAATGTTATTTTTATCGAGATTGGGTGGTGGTCTGAGAGGGTCCAAGGAGTCACTTTGACCCTAGTATTGGACTCATCCACTATATCAAACTGAAATGCTTCCTTATTTGCATATAATCTATCCAGTCTGCTATATATTCCTCTCTCTCCCTTTTGGAAGTTGCACCATGTGAACCATATACTTTTTTTTTCCTTTCTTAGACCTTCTATGGGGTCAAAGAGCTGGAGTTTATTTTTCATTTTAAACTAGAAGAATTTCTCATTGCCTTTCCATCCCATATCACTCCCATCAGCCTTATCCTCAGTTCTTTCTATCATATTGAAGTCTCCTCCAATAATCCAGAGGACCTCTTGTAGTCCGCTAAGCCAATCCCATAACATACACCTCTGCCTATAGTCATTTGAGGCGTACACTAAGCATATGCCAAATTTAAGGTTATCTTTCTCAATCAATATCCACACAGCTCTATTACAAGGAGATAGGCCCTGATTAGTAACCCATTTAGTCCACTTATTTGCAACTAGTATTGCAGTACCTCCTTTCCCTTTTTCATGCTTCGTAGAAAAATGGATTGAATCTTTCCAGATAAAGTTCAGGCTTGTCTCAAGCTGGAAGCCTATTGCTTTGAGTTCTTGGATCATAACAATGTCCTTTTGCTTCACTTGGTTTAAGAATCTCCTTACATTATACTTCCTATCTAGGGACTCAAGTCCCCTAATGTTCCAAGACAAGCAATTAAGAGTCATCTGATTCCATTGTTTGGGGCCCATCATCTGAGCTCCTAAAGGAGTCAAAGCACTTAGGGAGGGTTGTCTTTCCCAACTTACTTTTCTAGTAAGGGATTGAATCCTCCTTCTACTTCTTTCTTCTTCCCCTCCTTTTTTGTTTAAGCATCTTACTCACCAGGCTGCCTCCTTTTTCCTCTTCTTTCACACCTTCCTCTAGTTGGGGTGTGGTAGCACATCCCCCTTGGCTACACTTCCCCATTGTGCCTTCCTCATTGGTTGGGGTTGCAACATCCCCTTCTAGATTCAAGCTGTTTAAATAGTCTTGGAAAAATTGCAGGGTGTCTTGGTTTAAAGGCTTGAAATCTAAGAGGTCAAAGGCCCCCTTTTGTTTATCTTTTTTATTAGCCCCCTTTTGCTTATCCAGTTTAGAGATTTTAATGTCAATTATCCTACTGCTACTATGGGTGGAAATTCCCTCCTTGTTCATGACCTTACAAGGGGAGGTAGTTTCCTCTCTTGGTCCTATCATCAACAAAGGGGGGGTATCCCCATCCATAATAGGAGTAAAAGAAGTTTTACCAGGTTCAGAATCTTTATAGGCTGCCCCAGGGGTAGGGACCAGTTTTAGACTTTTATAATCTACACCTTGGCAATCTTTTATCTTATCATTCCTTGGGTCAACCTCCATATTAGAGGTTTTTGTAAGAATTGGATTCTTTTTCAAGGTTTGAGCCTGCTTTTCTTTAGTATTATGACTATGCTCCCTTAGGTTCCTCATTATCTTTTTGTTTTTTCCTATCTGCTCTCTCATCTGTTGCATGACCATTTCTTGTGCACTTAGCTTGCCCCCAAGGGAGAGGTGGCCACCCCTTCTTTGGTGGTCCTCGAGCACAATTTTGATTGGGGGATTGATCCCACCTGATAATGGGTTTGAATCTACATCTTCCCTATCTTCATTTCTTTTATTTTCAATATTTGGCATCCCTTGAGTTGGGGAATTTTCGACGATCACCATTTTTTCTTCACCAGCTAACATCAGATTAGAAGGATTATCCACCCTCAAATCTTGGGGTGGGACTCAAGTGGTTTCCATAAGGATCTCTACCCCCCTAGGTTTAGGGTTTTTAGATTCTTGACTAGATTCCAGGTTTGAGCCCACTCCCAACTCATTAGCATCAGGGAATGGCTTCTTATTATGGTTAGTATCTTTCACTTTAGCCCTCCCTACAAGGTTATTTCTTAGGATCGGGCAATTTTTCCTTCTATGCCCTTCTTTTTTGTAGAGGAAGCATGCATTGGCACCTCCCAAGATTTCTATCTTACAGTTTAGAATTGAATTTTTTGTTTCTAGTTCAATTTCATCAGGGATTTCCACCCCAGGGGTGATAGCTAATAGGGCACGAGCGTCCATATGAAGGAGAGTGTTATTTGTTTCCTCAACCCTAATGGTTCTTCCATAATGTGAGAGGAGTTGCGGGATAACCCTCTAAAGTATAGGGGGCACATTATTATTGTTTATCCATCTTGGGTAAGATAAGGCTAAGACTTCCTCATTTAAGACATTCGGTGACCAAGTAACCGCCCAAAACATAGCATTTCCAACCGACCAATATTCCTTGTCAGTGGCCTTTTTTTGCATTTCTTTATCTCTAAAAAAAATCAGAAAAAGCCCTTTTTGAATTAATCTACAGAATGAGTGTTGAATTCCCATTTTTTTATTCCAAACATTCATTAGCCATCATCAAAAAAAAATTCTTGGGAGTTTTATTACAATCTAAGGCAACGAAGAAAATTACGGTATTTTAAGTTTTCTCCTCATTATCTAGAACCTTTGCCATTTCCTCATTTGGGATAAAGAATCTACCCTAGGTTTGTGGAAGAGACCTTACCTCCTCCAAGCTGAGATTTGAGTGCCTCTCGCCCTACCATCGCTTCACGATGAAGGAAGCCGTCATAGGCACATTGCTCCTTTCATTGCGGTAATATCCTTGAAGGACTTGGCACCATTAAGTTTTGACCCTCGCGGCTTCTGGCTTTTTTAGACCATAGGGGGTTTTTTGGTCTTGGGCGCCCTCACCCATTATGGCATGATTCAGCCGAGGTTCTCTGCTATAGATTTACCAAAAAAAAGAGACAACATTCGAAAGCAAGGCCAGGAGAAACATAGTTTGACCTCTTGCAGTGAACAATAAAACAAGCACATTGAACGAAACCTAAACAAGTTGTAGAATAAGATCACGGAAAGGAAAATAATTCCTTAATGGCTTAGAGCCATTTGGAGTTGCCCTCAAACACGAGCCTCCTCGGATGGAACGCCCTCGCCATTCCTCTTCGCTATTTTTTTTCCATTAACTTAATTTTTTATTTTTATTTTTCAGTTCTTAAATTATTAGTTTTATTCATGTTTGAATATGTAATGAAATAATTTTATGTTTAAAATTTGAATTCAAGTTAAGTTAGTTTCAATTAGATATGTGTCAATTTGGCATTAAAACTTTCAAAATATTTACAAGTAGTTCATTTATAAAGGACATCTCTTAAGTCATTATCAATCATCATATATTCTTATCATTTAACCATTCTCATAATCACTTACCCTCAACATTGTACCTTTTGAAATCACTATTGCCCCTATCATTGTGAGATGCTACATTATTGGATTTCAATTGCATTGCCTCTTTGTCAACAAATTCAAAAACTTTAGTTTCACACTAAGTCATGACATCCCCCCTTTGCAATTTTGTTCAAGTTCCAAGTTCCAAGTTATCTTTATCACAAGCATCATTGTAATTAGTATTATTATTGTTATTTTCTAACTTTCAAAATCATTACATTAGATCCAAGGGCTTGTTATAAGATCATTGTTTAGTAAGCTCCCAAAGATGTTTGTCAATACTGCTAGTCTTTTATTGCATATCCAAACACCCAAGTGATGTAGGAGCATCCAAGTCCATAGGCAATCTGGCATGAACCAAAAACATTGCAGGTTTTCTTTTAGTTTCAATTTAGTTTTGGTTTAGTTTTGGGTTGTGCAATTGGTTTTTGGGTAGTTGCTTCAAGAGGATTTTTAGAGAGAATTCGAGCAAACTAATGATATCAACTTGTAGAGGAGCCTAATGGGTATCTAAAAATCAAATTTGGTGAGAACTAGGTGAAAAATGACCAAGTTATGCTTATGCAAGTTTTTGGTCTAATATTGAACTTTTGTGAACATTTTTTGTTGAACCAACGCTTATGCAGGTTTTTGGTCTACTATTGGACTTTGTAGAGAGTTGTTGTTGAATGACTTGTTTACAATTGATTCCAATGTATTTTCCCTCACAACTGATACTAATGGATTTTGCATTTGTGGGAACTTTGGGGTCATCTATCTTTTCAAAATTTCGTGTCCATATGACTCTTTTAGGAATTCCACATTCAATTGGAGTTTGTAGGTTTGTCATGGCCATCAAGATTTGTGGGTAAAGATCTAAACATTAAAATTTTAATCAATTGGTTCATATGAAGAGTTTTGACAATGATGTCAACAAGACATAAACATGGCATCAATAGTGTGATTATGTAAACATGGCATAAGCATGGAATTAGTAGGGATGAGGGTTACTTTTCAAAAGATAATGTAAGAATGATGTAATGATGAAGTCACGTGGTATGGATTGTGGAATTTTTCTTGCCAATTGAACATGCATAATTTCCACTTGCTATTAGTTTATGGAACTTCTACTTGCTTTGGTTTGTGGAACTTCCACTTGCTACTAGTTTATGGAACTTCCACTTGCTATTGGGTTTTGTTCATTTCTACAACAATTTAGTTCCTATAACTACCAAATCTTGAAACCGTTGAACATCCTCAGGCCTGGAATATAAAAGAGAATCATGGTCTTCATTTTGAGAGATTTTTCAAAAGGGGAAGAGCTTTTAGAGGAATATTTTGAGGAAGAAATTTTTTTAATAGAGGAGTATAATTCCCCAGTCATGTAGACTCCAAATTCCAAGTTCAAGTATTCTATAGAGAGAGTGATGTTTGTGTTGTAAGCTCCAAAGAACTCATTTTTTAGCATGTTGATAATATTTTAATCCATTTCTAATAATTTTTGGAAGAGAATAAAACATTTTGATTTTGTATGTTGGAAGTGTGTTTATGATGCAAGGTTGGGTAGTTTGATAGGACCCCCTAACCTTGACTGCATTACCAAGTGAATCTTTGTAGATACACAATGCCTTTGAATGTAAGGAAATTGCAGAAAACAAATAAATGCATTAAAAATAGAATTCAAAACACAATTACTCCTACCAACTAAACCTTTGATTAAGTTCATGATACATTGATATATGTAGTTGCCCATTCTATTAGCATAAACTTATCATTCCTTCGATTATAGAATGGACAAAATAATGTTGCGTTAAAGATTGATTATAAAATGATGAATAAGAGGTTCAATTAATAAAAAAATAGAATAGAAATGAAAGGATGGATTAAATCTTGGATCACAATTTCAATCTAAGATTGGTGGAATTGATGAGGGCGGGGAGGCTGCAAACTTAGATGACTTGAAAATTTTTTATTTATTTTTTGGTCTGTAATATAGGTTTTTATTATTAAATTCAAAAT
>VDFB02292527.1:633751-766067 GCA_007258455.2 Sequoia sempervirens | reverse complement strand
AAAAGCCACAAAAATTGGAATACAAGTGGGTTGTTTTGTACGTGTGTGTATCTGTTATATGAGAATAAAGGTTAAGAATTCTATCAAATCATTTGTGAAAATCTCTAATGCCACAAAATGTGCTTCTACTACTGCCATATACACCAAAAAATAAGCATGTTGTTTTCATCTGTTGATAAAAATAATGAATCAATAATGGAGTCAATCAAGATACGCATAAATGTGAAAAAAAACTCTTACAAACCATGGCGTAAGCCAATGCAGGTTGGAAAACTTGGTGTGTAGTTCAACCTACAAGTGGACATATAGGCTGAAAGTAAAATCGAAGCCCTATGTAAAGATGAAGGAAGAGTTTAGATTATTTTTGGTGCACATACGTCTTTTACCTGAGTAGTTAGGTTTGGATATCCAACCTTCCCTTTGGGTTGACTTAAAAAGAGCAACAAAATAACATCTTACAATTCATGAACTAAAGTTGTACAAGTTAACCAACACAATGGGTAGTTCAACCTGTAACTTTTTATATAGCCTACAACTATAATGTGCATAATAATATATAATTAATTCTACACTTACAAGAAAAATAATAATATGGGAAGATACATTGGTTGTGGTGCATGTGTATCTATTAATTGAGATGAAAGGTTAGAGGTCAACCAAAACCTTTTATGATAACCACCAATATCAAGAAATGTTCTTGCATTGCTACTACGAATGGGAAAGAAATGAGAGGTTTCTTGCATCTGTTGAGAAAAATAATGAGAGTAATTGATTGAATCAAGATAGGCATAAAAGGTGAAACAACTCATAAGAATAACAATGTAAAGCATTGTGGGTTAGAAATCATTGAGTGGAAATTAGAGTGTGTAGTTCAATGAGTAAGTCGACATAGACAATGATAGCACAATGACATATGTATGTGGAAATTAAATGAAGAGTTCAATTTAGGTGTGGCACACAAACATATTTTACATGAGGAAGGATGTCGAAACCAACCACCCATTTTCCATAAGTTGAAATGAGTAGGAAATGCACATCTTATAGAGCATGAAGTAAAGTTGTGTAGGTTGAGAAACATGGTGTGTGGTTCAACCTACAATATGTAGCCTAAAACTATAACATACATATTGATATGTAATTGATTGTACATATGCATCTAAAAGATAGAGAAATTGGAATATAGGTGGGTTGTGGTTAATGTGTGTGTATCTATTATGTGAGAAGAAAGGTGAATAATTCCACCAAAATCTTTGTGAAAACCCCAAATTTCACAAAATGTCCTTCCATTGCTACCAAGAATTCCAAAAGATAAAACATTTTTTGTATCTATTGAAAAAATAATGAATTAGTAATGGAGTGAATCAAGAAATGCATAAAGGTGACAAATTCCTATCAACCATGACATAAGCCAATGCAGGCTAAAAAATATAGTGTATAGTTCAACTTGCAAGTAGACATATAGACTGAAAGTAAAATCGCATCACTGCATGAAGATAGAACTAAGAGTTCAAAGTATTTGGGGTGTACAAAACTCTTTTACCTAAGTAGGCAATTTGTGATATCCAATAACCTGTTTGGGGTGACTTAACATGAGCAAAAAAAGTGCATATGATAATGAACATGAACTAAAAAAGTGCAGGTTGAACAACATGATGAGTAGTTCAACCTATAAACTTTGTATGTAGCCTATACGTGTAGCATGCATAATAATATATAATTACTTCTATAGTTGCAAGAAAAAATATAATAGTTTGGGAAGATACATTGGGTGTGGTTTCTGTGTATTATTTAATTGAGATGAAAGATTAGGAAGTCAGAAAAAACCCTTTATGATAACCTCTAACATCAGAAAATGTGCTTGCATTGTTTCCACTAATGAGAAAGGAATAGGAGGTTGCTTGCTTCTATTGACAAAATAATGAGTAACAAATCCTAGGAACAATGATGTGAGCCAATGCAAGTTGAAAATCACAATGTGTAATTCAACATGCAAGTGGACATAGACAATGACAATAGATTTGCAGGCCTACGTCGATATTCAATGAAGAGTTCAATTTAGGTGGGGTGCAAGAGCCTATTTTACTTGAGAGGGAAGGTTGTGAAAACCAACCATCTATTTGGCATAATTTGATATGAGTAGGAAATCCACATCTTACAGAGCATGAAGTAAAGTTGTGTAGATTAAGCAACATGATTTGTAGTTCAACCTGCAATTGTCTATGTAGCCTAAAAATGTAATGTGCATATTAATATGTAATTTCTTGCACAAATGCATCTAAAATCTAGAGAAATTAGAATACAGGTGGGTTGTGGTGCATGTGTGTATCTATTATGTGAGAAGAAAGATGAAGAATTCCACTTAAACCTTTGAAGAAACCCCAAATGTCACAAAATGTGCTCCCATTGTTACTAACTATACCAAAAAAAGAACATGTTCTTTGCATCTATTGATAAAATAGTGAATCAATAAATGAGTGAATGAAGATAGGCTAAAATATGAAAAGTTCCCCTTGGTAGGTGGTAATACATCTTTTAGGTCTAGAAAAAGTTTGTCTAATCCAACCATTTGTTTGACGTAACTTTAAATGAGGATGAAAAGTAGATCTTACACATGAAAAACTACAATTGTGTAGGTTCAAAAACACAATGTTTATTTGAACCTACAAATTTGTTTGTGGCCAAAAATGATAACACAAAAAATGAAATGTATTTACTTATACAAATGAATGACAAAATAGAGAATACAACACAAGTTGGGTTTGGTACATGTGTATATCTGGGTAACTTCTTCCCCATATTTTGTTATCAATTGTGAAGATATATCATTCAAACATTCACAATTTTGAAGTCTATGCTCATGTTTTTCTTCTATCTTGACCCTCTCACTGGTACAAAACTTTGAAAAATTTACTTTCCTTGCATAGATTGAAACATTCTTTGAATGGAGATGATGCATGAGTACTCATAGGTTGATTATACCAAAAAAAAAAAATGAAATCTAATGATGTGTTGTATATAACATTGAATGGAAACCATTTGTTTCATCACCACAATAAATATCAATTCAATTCCTTATTCTTTGCATATTTCCTCACAGATTATTGATAAAAAAATAAGTGAAATTTCAAATACATTACAATAATTAACTAAACATGTGCAACTTAGAAATCATACTTTCTATTCCATCCTCAACTTTTAATTTAAATCATATCTTACTGCCAATTATTTGTTATAGTAGTCAGTGTGTCCATTATGAATTGTGTACTCTAAAATTTAACCGATGTCAGTATGGAATAGTTTTTTTACTATTTAAATTTCAGACCTCCACATACCGATATTATAAGCACAAAGATTTGCATCAATGTGAACTAGACCTTGAAACAAATAGTGTTTTTTGAATAGTGCATAGGGTGAAGGTTGGCCCATTCTATAAAGACCATGTTAACAACATGTTTAGAAAGGTCCTATTCGTTATAATACATCCCTAAATATAGGTATATATTGTTTACCTTTCAAATGACAATAAGATTTCAAAACTCTATGACTGGTATCATAAATTCCAAGTTTTAAAAGAAGGCATGTTTTGTAACTTGCTTTTTAAAAATGGTTTCCAAAACACACCGTCATTTGCAACCTCAACTAACTATAACTGTTGTAGATAGTTAAAGTTCAAAAAATTATTATATTCTCTATTGTAAGCAAGCAATCTATTTTTGAAACATATGAGGAAATTGAAATGTAATTTTAACTATAACTAACAATTGTAATAAAGTAAAAAAATTCCAGGTAACATAGCCTCCAAATCCAACACTAACAATTTTGTAAAATAATGGTGTCGAGCAGCGTAGGCGGGAAGAGCTCTAGTTCAATAGCTTCGAATGTAGAGGGCGATGGAGGGTTGGATGAGGATGGGGAGGTGCATGTTTGGTGCCTCCTTGTGGTTTGGTTGCTTGCTTTTCATGTGCAAGTTCCTCTACAAGCGGGGTTGCGTGGGGATGGCCCAATTCTTCACCGGTCTAATGTTGGTGTTGAGGCTGAGGGCAACATCCTGGGTGGAGGTTCATGTTTCCTATTGTGGTGGCTCTATTTTGAGCTTCTCTCTATTTTTTCGTGTAATGGGTTCACGATAATGGTTGTGATGTTGGTTGTGGGGGTCTTGGAGATCTCTTTATCTCTTCTACGGGTTGCAGTCTTAATTGGAGCCTCTTTGCTCCTTAGGTTGTGGTGTATTATGTGGCAACTTGTGGCTCCTATTGGGGGTGGAGGTTGTTCTCCCCTCTTCATGTTCTAGTTGCACTTTCCCTCTTTTCTTGGATTTTTGTGGTTGTTGTTGTCCTTGTAGTTGGTGTGGGTGTGCATGGGGTTCTTTGAGATGGATTGGTGGATGGATGGGCTTATTTTTGCTCCTATTTGGCATAATAGGAAGGCTCATGTGATCTTCATGCTAGCCTGTTCTTCTACTTGGTTCCTCTTGGTTTCCCTAAGCCCCTTCTTGCTGTGTGTCAGGTGGCACTCTTTTGGGGGTGCTTAATTCTAGAGAGGTTTGGTCACTTTTGGTTACCCTCTTATGGAGTGGTGGTGTCTTCTACCAGCTGGATCTGTGGAGTTGTGGCTTATTCTTGGTTTTGATTGGCGTTTTAGGGTAGCTAGATGGTTTTATTGTTTGGCCTTCCCTAGGTTTCCTCCTTGTGTGGGTTCCTCTCTCCCTTTTGGAGCTTGTTTTCTTCTACTCTCTTTGGGTTTGGGCTTCTAGTGGTCTTATGGCCTGTGCTTTACCTAGCTGAGTCTGTTGGTTCTATATGGTCTTTTTGGTGTGAAGCTCCCAGAGTTGGTGATGATTATTTTTATACCGGAAGGTTTCTTTTTAACAAAGGATACTTTGGGGTTCTAGTGGATGATGCCAATGGTTTTGAGCGAATGGCTTCTTGCCAAGTTAATGTTCAAGATTTTTTTGGAAACCTAGATGTGTTCTAATTTGAAAGTCGTTAAGGTGAACCTATGGTCTATATTTGAGACTCTTCTCCTCGCCCACCATTTGTTTTTGGTGCGGGGTTTACCATTGGATGTTTCAGATGTGTGTTGGGCTATTGTGTCGGCTTTCTCCTCTACGAGCTTGAGGTCGTTGCTGAAGTTTTTCTTGGTTGTGGTGCATGCTCTAGGTCCTTTTGGCCTTGGTCTATGTTATGGGTGGTTCTCTAGTCTTATTTATAGACCCTAGATGATTTGGCTCCCGATGCAAGGCTTTCTAAAGGATGCTATGGTCATTCACTTGGATACTGTGTTGGCTATCACCTCAAGTCTTATGGAGAAGGACCTCCCTTAGTTGTTGCTATTGAGGTGGGCGTTCCTCCTATGGAGGTGGAGGTTGAGGGTGTTGGTGATTTCTGGCTGTAGTGGTTTAGCTGATTGTATCTTCCTTTCTAATAGAAGGGAGCTCACTCCTTTAGAGGCGGAGATGGAGTTGGTGTCCTATCACCAAGCGAGTTTGTGTTATTGGGATGCTGATTTCTATATTATTTTGGGCTTAGATTTGAATGATCTAATAGGAAGGTTTGCTGACGCCTAGCTGCTTCAAGCAATGTTTAATTTTTCAAAGGGGTTTCTGGTCTCAAATAAAAGCAGGTTGTATTTGGGATTTGGGCCCATGCTTATGTGTCTTTTGTAGCCTATGTAGTCATGTTAATTTGTTAGAGGCTGTTGTTGGGCTACTGTTGGTATGTGTTATCTTTTTAACTAGCGTGTTGTTGATGGGTTGATTTATGCTTAGTGTTGTTTTCTTTAGTTTCAGCTGTCTTTTTTTGTAAAGGGTTCCATGCCCCTTCAAAACCTATATTTTACCTCTAATAAAAAACAATTGTAATAAATTTTGAAGGTGAATTTCATTGCATTAAGAACAATTTTTTTTTATTACATTCATGTTGTCTATGGAATTGCAGGTTGGAAAACACTCAGTGTTATGAAACCTGTAAGCCACATACTATTTTAAAACAGAAAAACATGTAAGAAACCAATTGGTTAGTCACCCATCACATCAATTTTTTTTTATGTGTCTCCCACTTGCAACTCCTCCCCGAGCTCTACACCCTTTAGCTTTCAACAAGTAGAAGGAAATAACTAAACACCCACTATGTAAATTGTAACCTGAATTTTTTTACGCATTTTTTTGTAAATCATATTAAGAAATTGAAATGCAATTTTTACTATAAACATCAGTTGTAATAAATTTTGAAGGTGACTTTCATTGCATTTTTATTGTTTTAAGAACAAAAGGTTTTCATTACATTCATGTTGTCTATGAAGTACTAGGTTGCAAAAACACTCAATGTTATGAAACCTACAAGCTACATATTGTTTTGAATCCATAAAACACATAAGGAACCAATTGGTTAGTCACCCCTTGCCTCAATTTGGTTTGTTTTATGTGTCCCCCACCTGCAACTCCTTCTTGAGCTCTCTACCCTTTAACTTTCAACAAGCACAAGGAAATAATTGAAGAACCTCTCTATTTTGCAAGCGAAAATTATTTTTGTACATTTATTTGTCAATCATATGAAGAAATTGAAATGCAATTTGTATTGTAACTAATAGATATAACAAATTTTGAAGGTGACTTTCATTGAAGTCTTATTGTCTAAATAACAAAAGGTTTTCATTACAATCATACTGTCTATGTATAATTGTAGCTTGGAAAACACTAGGTGTTATAAAACCTGCAACCCACATACTATTGTAAAACCCTCTACAAGTAACAACCCAATTGGTTAGTCACCCCTCAACTCAATTTGGTTAGTTTTATGTATCACCCACTTGCAACTCTTCCTTGATCTCTCCACCCTTGAGCTTTCAACAAGAAGAATGGAATAACTCACAATGCACTATGCTTCTGAACATGCAATTATTTTGTGAATTTTTTTAATCGTATACATAAATTGAAATGTAATTTTTTTATTTATAAGATACCATTTTTTTTATTAAATATCAAAATAGTTTGACATCGAGGTGGGTTCCTCTGTAACCCAATAGCATTTACCCTCCCATATCAAAAATTACAAACCAACCATTATCATGACAGGGTCATTGATTTTGTAATAGAGATTTCCAGCAAAAGTCCCCCCCACAATTATCAACCACATAAGGTCTAAGATTTTACATTCAATAGTTGAGATTTTCACCCCTTTTCATACCCTAGATTCTTGTTTGATTCAAACATATAATAATTCAGGCACATAAAAATTTACCATTTCTCTCTAAAAAATTGGTTGTCATCAACATGTGGTAATATATCTGTGTAACTCCATCCATCAAATGCTATAAACCCCATCATTTCCTCCTTTACACAAAAATTGCAGTCACCTTCAACCACCCTTGAAACATCTATGTCTAAAGTAATTAGTAAGAAATCCACAAATTCCTCCATCCACTCAAAATTCTGATATGCCTCTAGGTTCAGATAGCACTTCAAATATCTCTAGTGCCACATTTAGCTTGTATCTTGTGCCTTGTTCAATAGAAACTAACTTTATAATTTTATTTTACCAATTAATCCATCCTACTCTTCGTCAGTAGAACTCAAAATTATCTAATACTATAAATTAGTTCACATGTCTAGTTTCTCTTTTATAATTCTTAAAGCCACTTAGATTTTGAAATAAAGTCACTTTGAGGATTGGAACTTGGGTCGCCATAATAAGAAAAGAAATGATTTAAGCAATTGAACTCAATCATTTGATATTAATTTTAATAATTTATTGTTTTATTTTTTAAATTAATTTTATAAGTGTAATTAAAAATAAGAATTTTTAAAATTGATGTAAATTAGAAAAATAATAAACAAAAAATTAAGAAAATTAAAGGGGATTTAAAAAAAAAATTTATAAAACTAAATTATAAAAATTATGTTTAAAAAGTTAGTTTTAAATGTCAAGAAAGGTAATTAGGAAGTTGAGCCAAAGAGGGTGGCACATAATGAGGATCATGTTTATAGGTTTGACTAAATTCAATTCAATAACTTGATGAATCTGGTGCCAATTTTTTTGGTTAACCCCCTCTATATATTCAAAAAAACATCAAAATATAGACCATACAAAAAATTCACTCTCTGAGCATCAAAATCTCTTCCTTTAGGATTCAACCTTGTTTTTTAGGTAATCCTCTCAATTCTTAGCCTCTTTCTTAGGTTCATCTTCACTTGCCTAGTTCTAGACTGCATCCTCCTCTCCTTGGGAGGTATCCTTTTCATCTCGAAAGGAAAAATCCATAGTCTCTCCTTGTTTAACCAATGATTGCTTCAAATCCTCTTTGTTATATTCTTTTGCTTAGCCAATGGAAGCCACAATTGCATCAAGATTCAAGAATGAAACAAACCTAGAATCCTCCTCTTCATTTGAATCCTTCTCATTTTTCTAGCCACCCCCACCAATGAACATGGCACCTTGTTTCAGGTTGCACTGACACATTACTTTCTTCTGAATCTAAACTACCAAGAAATTCTTCAATGATAGAATCAACTTCATCATCATTTGAAACTCCCACTTTAGCCTGTCTCTTCACTAAATAAAGCACCCAGCTTTGGGATCAAACACCCAATCGTTTTCCATCTCTACTCAATACTTATCCATGACTTTGATACCAATTGTTGAATTTAATGACAACAGAATATCAATGTTATTAGATTTCCCCAATCCATAAGAATATCAGAGAAGCTATTTTTGGATTAGATTGTGTAAGATTTTTTGGACCAAATTTTATGTGGTCCAAAATAAAATAAAATAAACGAATAAACAAAAGAAAAAGATTGCAGAAAATAAAATGAATGAACAATAACACGCACTAACAAGAACATAGGATTTTTATAGTGGTTCGTCTTATAGACTACATCCACTTTCAACAGGGATTATCTATTTTATTAATTCTCAATACAATAAATAATATTCAAGTAGTAGCAACTTTTATAATTTAGTCTTATCTCCAAAATGGAAAAATCCACCAAACGGTCAATTTCTAAACTAGCAAATGCATGCCAAAAAGAAGTTAGTTATAAAAAAGGCATACGTTTCAAGTGTGAGAGAAACTGCTGTTATAATTAGAATATTTGGCATTCACTAAACTGAACACCATGCTCTTTAATAACCTTCATATCATATATCACATCTTTCAAAATGTTGCATTGCAATATTTAGATAGCTTTTATCTTGAAGTGCAAGCCAATGAGGGAGAACACAAAGCACTTAAGATCCTGCACAAAAGAAAAAGGATTAATAAGTCAGTATCAACTAGTACTAACAAAAAATATTCATACAAGGAAGTCCAAAAATAAGATAGTTGATAATTCCTATAAAAATTTAAAACCTTTGAAAAAAGAATATGACACTCCACATGGAAGGAATATTTGAAAGAATTCAAAACTTGTTTCCTCTCAAAATATGTTGATTTGGATGAAAAATAAATAACATATATGCAAATTTTAATGTGATTTGATGTTGTAAATGTATGATGAGTGACAAATTTTTGTGGGGCCATCCACAATTTCCAAATGATGGCAAGGGGAGCAATCAAATCTAAACCCTAGGGAAGCCTGCTAAGCATCAAAATATTACACTCTAAGCATTCTCCATTGACATACTTTCTCTTGATAAGCATCTGAATTTTCTTTATAGTAACAAGTCAAGTGATGTGAAAACATTTTCCAACATATTAGAATACATCTTGCAAAATCATCAATAAGAACTAACTGGTACCTGGTTCTTGTTCACTTGCATAAAACGGGCATAGACAAGATGTTTTTGTATGCAGTCATGAAAACACTCTCTTTCATTTTGATGCTTGCAAGTGCAATGAACAAACCAGTTCAATGTCATTACTTTTTGAAGCAATTTTAACTTTGGGACACCTAGCATAACTAGAAAGATGGACACCAATTTTTAATTAAAATTTGGTGGGCACTCTTATTAAAAGACTATCGGTCTTTCTCAATGTAGAGGATCAAATCGCTCTATTAGATGGTTTTCTTCCTTGAGAAATAAGGCTTTATTGGCACTAAATATTCCAATGTAGAGCTATCACTTATCATTGTACCACCAATCTCATGCCAACAATGAAAATGTGCAAATCTTTGACTCAACTATCTACTATAAGGAAGAAAGCAAGACATGAAAGTATTCTTTAGGTTTTGGGCTTGACTTTGCATGATTAGAATGGGGATATCCAAGCTGAAACTGTTCTAGCTCTCATAATCCTTGCATTCAATTTCTATGATAATTACCAAATTATGTGCAAAAGGCTAGAGTTCTTAGCACAAAAATTCAGCCACAATTTACAACACCTATAGTCTAACATGTTGTGGCAACTACAGAAGACATAATTATCTCTAATGCTCAATTAGATATAGTTGCAAAAATGATAAAAGTGGTGAATCTCTACGATTATTTATTTTTTCCTTATTTGCACTGTTGTTTGATTAGTTTGACATTACAAACATTTGGGAAGGAGTACTAGGTTCTTGATCAATATGAGTGTGTGCTACTTTTCAACAAAAAATGAAATAAGAATGATTATTACTTAAAGTTGAAGAATTAAAAATGAATTATTTGACTAGCTAAAGGAAAGGTTTGTCACACATCCACACTTGACATGAGAATTCAAAGAGGCCATTTTTGGCATACCAAGTGTAGATCTTGTACATCAAATGGCTCTGGAGTTCTTCCAATGTTTTTAGCATAACAGAAGAATGATCTACTTTACATTGATTGATATTCAATAGGTCGTAGTTCCTGAAATCAAATTAGCCAAAAGGAAATACGATGTACTAGATCTTAACATTATTGATATAAAGATCTTGTGTGTAGATAACCAACCATTACAAAAGGATGCACTAATTTTTCTGGAAAAGTAGATCAAAATAATTGGTCCCCATCTTTGTGTTTTGTCCAAAAGAATTGCTTGCATGGAATTTATTCTTTGAATATTTGGTTGGGATTTTTGTCTCAAACCCCAATCATGTCCTCCTTCACTAGTGGTTGCACACAAATAATCTCTTAAGAAAGTGCAAAACAATTTTGATAGAGTGGTAGAACCTTTACAAGAACTTGTAGTTGTTAGAATTGTGAAACAAGCACTAAACCACGAGCCACATGATCAAACAACAAACAAAATGTCTTTCACTCAAGAGATCTGCAAACAAATATATGTAGTTAACTTCAACAAGAAAAAGTTACATCAGAGAGAAAATTTTTAAGAAGATATGAAAGCTACAGATATTCTCTCATCAATAATTACAATGAGATCAATCCTTAAGAAAGGAGATCACACCCTAAAAAAAATGCTAGTGTGCACACTTAATAATTAATAAATAATTAATTATTAATGTGCCTAAGTTTAGCTCAAGTAACTAAAGTGATAAGCAACTTAATTAATTAACCAATATGATTAAATTAATTAATTAAAACAACTTATTATTCTAACACCCCCCCTTAAGATGAACTTAGAAAGTAGCTAAAACACTAAGAAAAAGATGCATGAAAGCAAAGATGGGTCCCAACAAACAAGGCCAAGTAACGTACCCATGTACAAATAGAAGATCTCTATAAAGTGGAGAAATAGATAAAACCTCGTGGGAAAAAACTCTACTCCAAGAAGGATCAAAGGTGATTTAAGGACTGAAAAGCCTTCAAATCAAGGAAATGTCCAGAAAAAGAAGAACATGTAGAACATCACAGAAGCATGAAGAAGCTAAAAACTCTGTCGAAAGATGACTACTACGATGCCGAAGAACCTTCTCTGAAGATAGGATGATTAGGATCAAGAAGACAACAATTTGCATGAGTTCCCCCAATGACACTACTTGAATTAGATGACAAACAAAGGCAAACACCTGGAACTCAAAGACACAGATGGCACATGAATCTGTACGAGTGACCCTAATGACACTACTCAACCAATGAAAGTTAAAAATACAAGTGCCAATAGTCTGAAGAACACTGGTCAACTGAGAATGGAAAATTCCTTCCAAGGTGAAACCAAGGAAGCATTAGCACAAACAATATAATACCCCCCATAATGCTAACTAGGAAAGCCTGACATATCCACTGAAATGTTGTGTAACACCCTGTAATGCATGAAGGAGAAGAAACAACATCTAAAAGTGCACAAGAAAGCACTTGCAACTGAAAAAGTGGTGTGAAAAACAAAGCACACATGCATGAGGCTAGAATCATATGGATCCACTATTGTTGTGGAGGGACACTCACTGGACAAAGGTGTGATGGCAAAAACAAAGGCACTACAAAACCCCTCCATGGAACTTTATAATACAGTGCAAGTACAAAATATGGAACAACCTTATGTGCAAAATCCCCCAAAATACATGTACAATAGTGTGACATTTTATCCTAGTGTGTTTACATAGAAGATTGCTTGCAAAAGATGTCTACAATGTCCAAATAGGACAAAAAGTTGGAAATACATATAGAACAACCAACAACAAGTCATTCCAAGCAAACAGAAAGTTTCCAGGAGCTAAAACATCCAAGTAATCCACCAGAGTGTGAAAACACAAAAATATGAATAAAATGTACTGGGAGAACAATATGGAAAAATTGCATGGATGGAATCGAAGAGCTCTAAAAGATGGTTCCAATGCAACTAAGATCGCGAAAAATGAAGAAATTGGTCAAAAGGTATGAGCTCGGGACTGAAAAACAACTTCTTTGACTTCAACTGACTGTAGAATGCACTAGCAATAGAAACAAGTGATGAAACCCACACCATTGGAAAGTTTGTGGAACCAACTTTCCGACGATATCTTGTTTTCCAAAAAATGATATTGTATGCCCAAATTATGGCCTCTGGAAGAAAACAACTCCAAAGGGGAAAAAACTAGTGTTGGATTAAATTTGACAGTCATATCGCCATTGCAGCAAAAATACAAACCTAAATTTGATGGCCAAATGGTCGTCACCGTAGTTGCATAGGTGGGCTTGTTGTAAAAGTTAAAAAAAAAAAACTAAAAAAAAAGGTTTTAAGGGGGTAAAGGTACCCCTACGCAAGTCGTACGTGTGCACCTGTGTAGGAGTATTGTCCCCACATGGGATTTGGTGGGGGTAGGCCCACGTGCCCCCCCACTCAATTTTTTTTTCAAATTTTTTTATTAATAGTTTTTTTACATGTAAATAATTTTTTTAATTGTTTTTTATTAAAAAAATAAAACAACTTATTACTCTAACAGTAGTAAGGAAAAGATAGTTTCTAGTTCTACAACAATAATTGCTTGAATTTTGACTTTGTTGCCCCACCTTCCTCTGCTACTGCTAATGAATCAAATGCCTCAAAAACTATGTTCCACCAAGTTTTTGGGACAAAGACAGTAGGGAAAAGAGGGGCACATTTCGGGGACATATTTTTTGGAGGCCATTTTAGGGGACAAAGAAGGGGACGGTTACTAAAAATAGGGAAACTTCAAATATTCATATGATAACATGATAAGGAATTCATCATATACATTATAGATCCTTATTTACATAACAATTACAAGAAAATGCCCAAAGCATGCAAGTTTCAACTACAAAATGAGAAGAACATAGAAAACATCCTACTTCCCCTAAACTTGCAAAGAACTTGTGCAATCAATAAGACTATCCTTTGTCTAAGGAATGTGATGGTTGACACAAGGGAAAAGGTCTTAGCTTTGTATTTGGAGTGCAATCAATATGCCTATCTCCCTTGTCTAAATTGTAGTGGTTTACACAAGCAACAAGTTCTTTACTTTTTATTGGGTTACTTTGTACGGTGTTTTGGAAGCAGGTTGCCTCAATAAGCCTTAAATCTCCGCCATTTTATGTAACAAACCTGTGATTTTGTGACTACAAAAACAAGAAAAAATTATATTTTTGAATGCTAGAAAACCACCAACTTGGGACTTACAAGTGGAGTTTGCAATCCTAGGTATTGTTTTTCCTAATTTTATTTTGGAAACCCTGCTACTTTGCCAACTGCAATGGCTGAAATTTGTTTTCAAATCTTCCAAATTCAACCCTAACAACATATGACTGGTATACACCATAAAGGATATTGAAAATATGTTGTTTTGTAGGTTGAATTAGGACTGAGAGGGGCATGCAGACGCACAAAAGAACAATAGAATATTTATTAGTTGAACTTGGGCCTTTTCTTTTTCTTTTTAAATTGAGTGTAACTGCAAGGGAACAATTGGTTGTCCCCGGAACAGTTAGGGGATGCCATTGATGTCCCCAACCATATCAGGGATGGCCAGTTGTCCTTGTAAAGTCCCCATGTTTCCAAGACATCAAGGGCGAATCTTTCTGATTGGGGACACTAGGAGGGCATTTCCAACGCATCCCTGGTATAGGAACGTGTCAAAAATGCCAAGGACTTGTCCCTGGGGAACATAGCTTAAGAACCATATTGATCTCTATAAGTTTGGGAACAACTGTGACAATTATGTTGATGGACCAAATCATTTCAGTTGAACTATATAGTATACAACTTCCATGGAGTTAACAATGTTATTGATAACTTATGTCACAAGGTTTGCATTCGTGTTCAACAACAATAAAATTTGAATTAAGTTTAGGAAAGTTAAAATTTACCATTAAATTTGACTAATATAAATTTGTAAATTATTTTTAAAATAATAAATATTATATTAAATTTTAAATATATAATAATAAGTTTTAAAATATTAAAATAAAAATAAGCTTAAACTTTTAATTTAAATATATTAAATAATTAAAATTTTGAATAAAATATTTAAAATACTAAATGTTAAAATTAAAATAAACAATCAGTACATTTTAAAATCAAAATTATATTTACTTCCTAAGTCATCGCTCATTCGGTATATAGAATGTACAATCAAATTCAATACTCATTCTTTAAAATCGAATGTACAATCGAATAAAGGTTGCCGAAGTAAAATTTGTACCACTGCACTCAGTTTTCAGAAGTGACTGCAGCTTAAATTTGTGTAATTACATTTCAATGTACTCATTTTCCATAAGTGTTTGCAGCTATTGCAAAGGATAATTTTGCCAATACATCATCTAAGAATCCGATACTCATACTCAAATCACCTCATCACTATAAGTTGAGATACACATACGTAATAATAAATATTTTGCAGAGATTGATTTAATAACCCTGAAAACAGATTTCTAGCCTGCTGAAAACAGTTTCTACCAGTCAAATTTTCTAGCGTCCTAAGTAGACCTGCTGATAAATACAACTTGGTAGCTTAAGATTTGACTCATATTTCTTTTATATATTTTTTTAAAAAAGGACATCCATGCTCACTCATCAGGTCATCAAGTTAACTAATTGAAGCTTAATTGAAAGGTAGATCTATTGATATGATATTTTAATTTAACATAACCCTCTCTGCAAAAAGCTAAACAAATAAACATACCTGAACAAGATAATAAAAAATACGAAGGCCTTCAGGATCCTTATCAACCAATGACCCTATTTGTCATCTTCCTTCATGATCTACAGTATTTAGCAAAGTTTAATTAAGGTCTTCCAGATTATACTTTACAATAAATCACATGCAAACTCTAATAACTTTTTTAAAAACTGGGTTTTGCAAAATTTACCATACTTTATTACAGGGTTTTTCACTTTAAAATTTACAAAAATTCACATGGAAGACCTAAAATTTAAAAGTTAAAAATCTTTTTTTTCAGAAGGGCACTAAACTTTAATAAAGTGCATGCACACTGAGATTAACAAAAAATACACACAATCCCTGAACACGAATTTTAATAAGAATTTTCCACATTAAAGTTTACAAAAATTCACATCGAAGCCCTAATACATTTTTCAAGGAGTGAGCTTTGCCTCATTTACTAAACTTTAGTTAGATGTTGCACACTAAGATTTACAAACCAAACTGTAAAACCTCTTTCCTCGAACTGGTTTGCAGTAATTACCAAACCAGGAACACTAATTAGTATTTTGCACATTATAAGGTTTACAAACAGCAGCACCAAACCCGAAAAAAAAAAAAGGATTTTGCACCACATACACATTTTTAAATGGGGTTCTGTGCATTGGGGTTCACGAAAAGATCAAAAAGAAAATCAGCACCCTATTTAAAAAATTGCAGCATTTAACAAACATTAATATGGGTTTTTCTCACTAGACATCATTAATAGAAAGGAATCTGTTTGGTAGTATTTACGAATTTCACTGATGGAAAATTCACAGTCAAGTAAAATTCACTGTCAGTAAAATTTTGATTTTATTAAAAATATTAAGGTGAATTGCTTGCGGTGAATTTTACTTTCCGTTGGTGAATTTTCTTCAATAAATTGCTGGCAATGAATTTGTTGGATGCCAGAAAATACCAATAACAAATAAGAAAATTGCAAAAAAAAAACCCAAAATTCTCTATTAATAAAATAATCCCACAAACTACATATAGCTTTTTCATTAGCCACACGATCGAGAGAAATGCATTAATACCCATAAGTCACTGAATACAAATCTTGCGATATTTTTATGCCGAAGGCGTGTCCCATATGAGCTTTCGAAGCTCATTTTGCCCTTGACGGTTGAAATGAAATGAAATGAAAATTTTTAATGACATCCACGAGGCCAAAGAAGCCTAAGGGACCCAAGACCAGCACAAGAGCCACCCACAAAAAGGCCCTAAACAGATTGTAAACTCCGTTCGAGATCAGCCCTCCTGCAGTGAATTTTGA
This sequence comes from Sequoia sempervirens, assembly GCA_007258455.2. Taxonomy (NCBI): domain Eukaryota; kingdom Viridiplantae; phylum Streptophyta; class Pinopsida; order Cupressales; family Cupressaceae; genus Sequoia; species Sequoia sempervirens. The sequence goes on along the minus strand of VDFB02292527.1, from coordinate 749,352 downwards.
TGATAAAGTTTGCAGCTTTGTCTAACCTTGATTCTTCAAACAGAGTATTTAAATTATCGACCTGCATGGCGTCCCCATAACTAGCCCGGATGTCTTTATATGCTGAGCAGTCCATGGTGAAATGCCATTCCGTCTCCACCATACCCATGTTACAAAAATGACATTTTCTATCTTCCCACTCCTCTTTAGGAACCACCCACCTGCCCATTTCGCACCTAAGATGATGTGAACTAGTACGCAATTGGGCAATCAACATTTTTGCTTTCCATTTGATATTCGCGCCTATATAGGCCTTTTCTTCATGATCCCTCGTGGGATTGAATTCTTTGATATAATAATCCTTTTTGCGTCCTACTTATTTCATCCATATAGCATATTTAAATTTTTCTCTCACATATTTTTTAATTTCTTCATTTGTGTTTGGGCATTCATGCATCTCAACATCCCATGACTAACTTAGGCCACCGATGACTCTCCATATTCTGGACCTTCTTTAGGTAGCTTAATAACCGAATCATCGCCGAGGCCTCCAAGGGAAAAGTACCGGTCTCTACCAATAAAATCTCATAGGGCACTATAGTCTTAAGCTTGAGGCTGCTTATAATTAGATGTTTTTGTATTCTTTCTACTTGTCTCCATTTCTGGTCTGACATATTGCTGCCCCAAATTTCACACCCATATAGAATCACCGGAGTGACAAGAAGCCCAAAAAGCGTTCTTTTAGTTTTCCAATCCCATAATTCAGCATTTCTACATCTATTTTGCAGAGAGTATAGTGCTTTCCAACCTCCCTGAATTCTTTTTGCTCTACATGTTTCCCAACTGAGTTTGTTGTGAAAATCAAGCCCAAGGTACTTGTACTCGTCCACTATTTCCAACAATCTACTTTCAAAGAGAAATTCAATTTGTTGTTTTTTCCTCCGCAGCGAGAAGATCATTATTTTGGTTTTGCTAGTGTTCACTTGCATCCCGACCTCTTGACAAAAAGTTTCAAGAGCCTTCAAATGCTTTCTCAAATCAAATGCAGTTTTAGCAATTAATATGAGATCATCAGCATATAGGAGCAATTTTATTACAAAATTGGCCAAATGAATGCCATTCCCACCAACCTTGTCTAACCATTCTTCCAACTTATCAATGTAAAGCCCAAATAACGTTGGGGAAAGCGGGCAGCCTTGGTTGAAAAGGAATTAGAAGGCATGGTTGACAAATCCTCCATCGCCAACCGTTGATTGTCCCCAAAAACCTCGCAGACATTCCTTTGTGATAATATCTTTCTCGCATTTAATTTCGTAGGAATGAAATTAATGCAGTAGCAGCGGAAATATCTAAAATTAGGTGGGGGAAATATCTACTTTGTGTTACTCTCTTCATCTGCAATCTAAGGCGTAATATTTTTTATGCAAATTTTTCCTGCAAGCTTTGTCGTCATCAACTACTTTTATTCTAATTTTAGAAGTATTGTTATTGTTTTGTGAATTGTACACAGCCATTTTCCGTTGTTCTCTGTACACAGCCACTTGCCGTTCTTCCTGCAAAGTCTACACAGATTCCTTAAGCATCTTCCGGTAAGTCACTCTTGTCTTAGTTAATATCTTCATAAAGCTGCCATGATTATTAGAAGCGTGTTTGTTGGAAGTATCATCCTCCTTTTATTCTTTTGTGGTAAACTGCAGAAAAATGACGCACTTAGTTTAACATTCGTGAGTTTTAAAATTATTATATGAAGTGAGCAATTATTCAAGCCCACACTGTTGCTGTTTATGATCCTCATTGTTATTTGTGTCCCTGAGTGCTATTTTACATATGTTTCCTGTATTTTCCATTTTCTTATAACATACTCTAAAACCCTAGGCTGCACTTTTCATTTTAATAAAAACACTTCCACCAGCAATGGCACAAATTCTCTAAGGACTAAAGGAATGAATAAAAACACATTTCTTCCCTGAATTCAGAAGATGAGCAAATAGAAAAGATAGGAGGCTTTGCCTTTTTATTGGTTACTGAAGAAACAAACAGCATTTTGACTCCTGTTGCAGAGAGGAGCACAAGCATATCAGGAAACACGTACATAAAATCAAAATTTAGAAATGAAGACTATGAATTGCGATCCATTTATTTATCCTCAAACCAACAAAACAAGCCCTCACACCAAAACGGGTATATGATGGCAAGGCTTGATTTTGTGGGCGCTGGGCATATGGGTTCTCTTAGATATTGCACCAAATCCTCTGCTAATCCTTCTCTTTTTCCAATTATTTATCCCTGGAACCCATTTCCCAAGCGAATCCAGGACCTGGGCATGTGAGGAGGCGATGCATTTTTTGTTCCCACATGCTGTTCCACTAGATTTGCATAATTGGAAGCTTGTTGTCCGCGTTGTGCCTGCCAGCAACGTTTCACCACACAACCTCAGTAAGTACGAACTGTCCAAGCAAACTCGCTCTGGCTTGTATTGAGGACCAAGTACGGGCATAAACAGCCGAAAAAATGCCCAGAAATGATGAGCGGGTGATATTTCATCTAGGGTTTGCTAGCTGTCAGCGCTTTTGCATTCGAATATCTTATTTCCCCATCCTTTCACTGATATTTGCCACATCACATATGCATGCAAATTGGGAGGCATCAACAAGGCACATGGGGAAGGGAAAATTCTTTCCAGAATTAATGTATTTGAAGATTAAGTTTCAAGCAAACACGTTGAAACATTCTATTTATTTTAGGTACGGTAGAAGTTGAGCCTATTCTTCGAAGTAAATTTCACCGACATGTTGTAAAAAAAACCTCTTAACCCTCCAATACGATGAAACTCTCCAGCAAAAAGGAAAATGGCGATGTAAATCTAAATCTCCCCCACCTTTTTCAGCCCCCCGCATAAATATCCCTATTTAGGAGGCGTAGATTTATTCCAGAGAACCAGGAGCTCATTTAAACCCTCCGTAGAGCAGTTATTTGAGCCTTCTTAGAGAATTCCGGTAATATCTTTCTTAAATGTAAAAATGAAAACATAAATTTTTTAAGATTGTCGGGAAAATTGAGTACAAGGACGAGAGTGACTGTAGATAATAGTTAATGTATGCATCTTTCAGTTGTTTGGAGTATAATTTTGTTTTTTTTAGGAAAGATTTAATATCATTGAGTCTATTTAGTATTTCATATTGGAGATAATAAAAATTATTAATAATATTACAATCATTTTCTAAATGACCTGCAAACGAACTAATCAAACACAACTTTTTAACCATATGTTTTTAACCATATGTTATGCACCTGTTGGTTTGATAAATATAAAGAAGTAATCAGGGTAAATTAATAAAATCTTATCACAAATAAATTATATAAATCATAAATATATATTATATTTATATTTATAATATATGTTATATAATTAATAAATAATATATTATTTATTATATTTATATTTATATTATATATTATATTGTATAATATATAAATTGATAAAATATATGTATATATGTTATATTTAATATTGTTCTAGGAAAATTCACTCTCAGCAATTCATGGAGGAAAATTCACCACCAGCAATTCACTACTCATGACGGTGAATTAATCATGACGGTGAATTTTCCTATAGTGAATTTGTAGATGCCATTTAATATAATGTAAATTTATTTTCACAATAATAATATAATTATATTTACTATTATATATTATATTTAATATTAATTTTTTTAAAATATAAATAAATATAATTATACTTAATATAAAATTATTATAATAAATAATTAATTGTTGGTGGTGAATTGCTCATGGTGAATTTGTTGGATGCCATTTAATATAATGTAAATTTATTTTCATTATAATAGTATAATTATATTTGCTATTATATTTTATATTTAATATTAATTTTTATTTTTTTAAAATAATAATTATACTTAATATAAAATTATTATAATAAATAGTTAATATATCTAAATATATAATATAATAAAATTATTATATATAAAAATAAAATTACTATAATTAATAATTAATATATTTTAATATAGTACAAATCAAATTAATATATAAAAAACTAATAGTTTAATTATCCTTGTTAGAGAAAGCAAGAGAGAAGAGGAAAATGAAAGAGAGAGATGGTGAGACAATTTTAATTATAATTTTGAAGGTAAATTTGTTATTTAAATTAAATATATTTATTTATTATTATATATGTTATTTTAAATGTATTTATTAATGTTGACTTTTCTTTATTTATTAGTAATGATTGTGTGTGTGTGTGTGTGTGTATATATATAGTGAGAGAGAGAAAGAGATCCCCATAGATACATGTCATCTTTGGATTGTTGGCACAAAACACTTGGCCAAAAACTAGACTATCTTTTATCTCTCTCTCTCAGAGCTCTTTCTCTTTATATATATCTCTCACTATATCTCTATATCTCTATATTTATCTTTATCTCTATCTCTATGTTTATTTCTATCTCTATATCTCTCTCTCTCACTCACACACACACTCCCTATCTCTTTATCTATCTCTCTACCTCTTCCCTAGCTCTCTCTATCTCTCTCTCCCTCTCTCTATTACTTGTTCCTCTCACCTTCTTTATCTCTCAATCTTTCCCCCTCTATCTTTATCTTTCCCTCTCTCCCTATCCCTCTCTATCTATATCTCATTAAATCTATCTCTCTCTTATTCACTCCATCTCTCCTACTCTATATATCCCTCTCTATCCCTTTCTATGTATCACTTCCTATAACATTTTCTAAATGACCTACCAATTGGCTTCATGTATTACACAAATGTATACAAAAAATAGACAAAAATTTTCCCTAATTGACCTTCCACAACTCTCACTCCATCTCTCCTACTCTATATATCCCTCTCTACCCCTCTCTATATATCACTTCCTATAACATTTTCTAAATGACCTACCAATTGGCTTCATGTATTACACAAATGTATACAAAAAATAGATGAAAATTTTTCCTAATTGACCTTCCACAACTCTTCTTTTCTTCACTCGTGTTTAGATCCATGTAAATGGATGCATAGTTTATTTGAAGCTATCACTTCTTTTCTTGTACTTGGACATATTTTTACCTCTCTTGTATTCAACATTTTTACCTTTCTCAATTAGATAATATAAAATATTAGAAAAGGGCCCTATTAAGGGTTTTTAAAATATTATTAGATGCCACAATTTGATTGGGTTGTATGGATTGCAGATGACAACTTGTTTTGTGATTGCATTGCATGGTGCTTATTTACGTCAAGATCTTAATAATGAACACATTTAGGTTTTATTAAAATGAAAATTACGGTCAAGACCTTAAAATGAAAATTAACGTCAAGATCTTAATAATGAGCAAATTTAGGTTTTGACATTACACATAATTAATGTATAATGTATGTTCTATATAATAAAAAATAAATTATAAATAATATGATTATACTATCTAATTATTATATATATTATTTTCTTTAACAAAAATATTGATAAAATTAAAATTACAGTGAAGATTTAAATTTTATTTTATTTATTTTTTCTTACTTTTTAAAAATGATATATATATAAAACCTTTATTAATATTAATCTATAATGATATAATATTTAATTAAAATTATCATTTTTAATTACTTTTATAATTTATTAACTAAAGTTGTTATTTATCTTTTTATTTATTTGATACTTTTATAATTAATTTAATTTTATAAAAAATATTTTTATTTTCTTATATTTTTATATTCATCGCCATTTTCATATTATTTAAATTTTATTTTTTATATTTTTTCTTCCTTTTTAAAAATGATATATATATATATATATATTTGTTTTAATTATTTATGTTTTTTTTCAAATTAGAATACATTTAGCTTTTAATGAGTGTGTTTATTATAATAAAAATATAATACTATGAACACAATTAATTTAGTTTATATATAATTTAGTTTGACTTTAGAATAAATTGTTAAAAAGTACTTTATTTTCATTTGTAAGGATGCAAAACAAAATATTAGTTTTCATTTATTAAGAATAAATTTGACATTATTACTACTTTAATTCAATCTTTAAATATTGCTATACCATTTAATTTTTATTTTTAAAAAAAATTAATTTGTTTGACCAAAACCAATTTATTCAATTTATATACCATTTATTTTAAATTTTTTTTATACTAAATTTAGCTACTGCTAAATTTTTACAAAATTTAATTTACTTAACCCAAACCTATTCATCTACACTTTGTCTTATTGCTTAAAAAGATTGTATTTAAATTTTTTATAGAACAATTATATTATTCTATAAACTATTAGCAACCTTGGGTTTGCTTTCAATCTTTTTGTTTTCTTATTTAATTAATTTTAATTTTTAAATGATATTTATTATTATATTTTACATATATTATGTTTTATACTAATAATTAAAACAAATGAAATTTTATATACACTTAAATAAAAAATAAGCTTTAAATATTTAATATTTTCAAATTTATATTGTTAAAATACATTTACAATTTGAATATATATATATTTTATATATAATAATAAATTAACAGTATACTATATCATATTATATTACATTTTAAATACTACATTATTTAAATATTTAGATCCTAATAATGAACAAATTTAGGTTTTACATGTCTAGTTAAGTATAAATTAGCATCATTTACTGCACAAATGTGTGAAAAAAAAAAAAAAAAACTATTTTTTCCTAATTCATCTTCCACACCTCTTCGGCGTACCCATTGCACAAGGTGCAATAGCTAGTTCTACTTACACGCATCAACCTCTTCCAATTATCGTTGTACGTGCGTCCAAAAACTTTGGAAATAGTGATTTTGATGTTTTCGAAAAATAATTATTATTTATTAACCCTAAAAAGTAAATGTGATCCTATTCTTGACCGAGTCTTTTTAGTTAAATCCTTGGTACCGCTGACGGTGTCCTACCGTACTTAGGTAGGTAGTTGATGTTTGTGGCTTCTTCCATATCTTCTGGGCGGACTTCAATTTTGGTGGTCGAAGTTGCGAAGGAAAAGTATGCAAGGTGTATTCGAAGTCTCTGGAATGTAATCAAATGGGTCAAAGCTACTAGAATGCAATCCAAATGGAATATGGTCTTCGGGGTAAATGATGAGAGTAGTATATGGGTTGTTAATCGTTTTTTTATTGAATAAGTTTATCATTTATAAAAAAATAATATTTCACATATTTTAAAAAAGGAAATCAAAATGGTTGTAAGTTTCTAGAATGCAATTAAAATGGAATATGGTCTTGGTGGTAAATGATGACAATAGTATATTTGAATAATGGGTTTGTGAATGTTTTTTTCTTTTTTTTCTTTTTTAATGAATAAGTGTCTAATTTATCATTTATAGAAAATAGTATTACACAAATTCACAAAAAAGGGTGGATGAATATAAAATTGCATCTTAAGAGTCCATACGGAGCTAAAGCTCAAAACATAAAACATAAGAAAAGCTAGCCGCTAAAAAGCAATATCAATAGCGAAAGGGAGAGGCCAGGTCTTAGTCACTCAACTTACCCCATATAAGGTCCAAAGAATCCATGGGAAGGTCCCAACCCTTGTCATCCTTATATTTATTTTCATTTTTTTCATCACGGGCTGGTGAAATAGCAAGAGCTAGCTGAGGAATCTTTTTGGAATCAAACTAGCTAGAGGCTCTGTCAAAAGGCCCTTGAAAATTCCCCCCATTGAAGGAAAGAGGCGGAGTGCCAACAAGTAGGTTGCAACCAACCCCATTGTCCACGATCTCATTTGGTAGGTGAAGGATAAGCCTTCAAGTAAGTAGCATAGCTGCCACAAGCAAAAAGGCTCCATCCCTGTCGACACCCATGATAAGATGAGTGGCCTTGAGAGGAGGAGAGAGATGAGGGAACTTTGGCCACAACACAGGTGGTATTTTTATGTGGTTGAGAAGCACCTATATAAGTAAGTCACTTCTAGTGTAACTTTATTAGCTTGCATGTAGAGATCTATAATAACACATTAGAACAAATTATTGCTTTAAAAATGTAGACACAAAAAATGACTAATGCATTTTTATCTTTACATGTTATCATTATCCTTATCATTTGTTCTATCTATATTAATTATTTAATTAAGCTAATATTTCTCCCCTTTCATTCATAATAATTAAATAATGTTTAATGATTTAATTATATCTTTTTATCATATCTATATTAATTGAATATTTTTAATTATTTAATTAATTCACCACTCATCATTTTCCCTCCAACATTAATTAAAATCAAATTCAAATTTATCTTTGGTCCTCTATAGTTAAATAATTTTCAAGATATATTTAATTAGATAACGTGCTCATCTTTTAATTTAAGTAGATTAAAATAATTTATTTAAATTTAAATTAATCTTTCCCTTTAAAATAAATAAATTATTATTTATTTATTTCTCCAATTACACCTTTATAAATTAAATAAATTTATTTATTTTATCCATTTAACTTTCCCCCATTTATCAAAATTCAAAATGTAATTTCTATCCTATCTTGAATTTTCCTATCCATCAATATCTTTCTAATTAATCTCCACCATTGATCAAATATCAAGTGAATCATATAAATGTAAAAATTTCATTCATTCATATCCCCTAGATCATGATTATTATTAAGAGCACTATCAAGCTATCACTATTATGCACTATCAAGTACTATCGAACATTGTCATTATCAAGGAAGCAAGCTATCATTATCATTATCAAGAATAGGTATCATTTATCTGTGATCATAGTAGATGGGGGGTTAATCATTTTTTTATTGAATAAGTTTTATCATTTATAAAAAATAATATTTCACAAGGAAATCAAAATGGTTGAAATTTTCTAGAATGCCATTAAAATGGAATATGGTCTTGGTGGTAAATGATGACAATAGTATATTTGAATAATGGGTTTGAGAATGTTTTTGCTTTTTCTTTTTTAATGAATAAGTGTCTAATTTATCATTTATAGAAAATAGCATTACACAAATTCACAAGAAAAGGGTGGATGAATATAAAATCACATCTTAAGAGTCCATATGGAGCCAAAGCTCAAAACATAAAACATAAAAAAAGTTAGCTGCTAAAAAATAATAGCAATAGCGAAAGGGGGAGGTAGCAGGTCTTAGTCACTTGACTTACCCCATATAGGGTCCAAAGAATCCATGGGAAGGTCCCAACCCTTGTCATCCTTATATTTATTTTCATATTTTTCATCACAAGTTGGTGAAATAGCAAGAGCTAGCTGAGGAATCTTTTTGGAATCAAACTAGCTAGAGGCTTTGTCAGAAGGCCACTGAAAATTCCCCCCATTGAAGGAAAGAGGCAGAGTGCCAATGAGTACGTTGCAACCAACCCCATTGTCCATGATCTCTTTTGGTAGGTGAAGGAGAAGCCTTCAAGTAAGTAGCATGGTTGCTACAAGCAAAAAGGCTCCCCCTGTCGACACCCATGATAAGGTGAGTGGCCTTGAGAGGAGGAGAGAGATGAGGGAATTCTAGCCCCAACACATGTGGTATTTTTATGTGGTTGAGAAGCACCTATAAGTGAGTCAGTTCTAGTGTAATTTTATTAGCTTGCACATAGATCTATAATATACACATTAGAACAAATTATTGCTTTAGAAATGTAGACACCGAAAATGACTAATGCATTTTTATCTTTTCATGTTATCATTTCTTCTATCTATATTAATTATTTAATTAAGTTAATACTTCCCCCCTTTCATCCATAATAATTAAATAATGTTTAATGATTTAATTATATCTTTTTATCATATCTATATTAATTGAATATTTTTTAATTATTTAATTAATTCATCACTTATCATTTTCCCTCCAACATTAATTAAAATCAAATTCAAATTTATCTTTGGTCCTCTATAGTTAAATAATTTTCAAGAAATATTTAATTAGATAACGTGCTCATCTTTTAATTTAAATAGATTAAAATAATTTATTTAAATTTAAATTAATCTTTCCCTTTAAAATAAATAAATTATTATTTATTTATTTCTCCAATTACACCTTTTATAAATTAAATAAATTTATTTATTTTATCCATTTAACTTTCCCCCATTTATCAAAATCCAAAATGTAGTTTCTATCCTATCTTGAATTTTCCTATCCATCAATATCTTTCTAATTAATCTCCACCATTGATCAAATATCAAGTGAAGCATATAAATATAAAAAACTCATTCATTCATATCCCCTAGATCATGATTATTATTAAGAGCACTATCAAGCTATCACTATTATGCACTATCAAGTACTATCGAGCATTGCCATTATCAAGGAAGCAAGCTATCATTATCATTATCAAGAATAGGTATCATTTATCTATGATCATTTATCATTATCATTGCATCATATCATTATTATTCTTTCATGGTTATTTTACTTTGAAGAGCAACCCACAATGGAGCAATTCAAGATCTTTACTATGATGACTTTGTTTGTTATTCATTTTTTAGCAAAAATCTTGATCTTCATTAAGTGATTGTTGGAATGTGAATTTTATACTTTCATTGTATTGTTACTATTCATAATTCACATTTTCATCATCCACATTTTGGCACACTTGGTGGGACCCACTTCCTTGATTTTGTTAAATTAAGTTAGTTTACAAGAAATTTGGTTTTAGAAGGTTGCAAGTGCAAATTTGTACATCTCAATAGTTTTTTCATGCCATTGAACCAACCTGTGATGCTTCTAAGTAGTTTGATGTTATAAATTAGATGTGATATTAAGATGAAGTTGAGGAACTAGATTTATAGTAGGAGTGTAAGTAAGTACATATTGTGAAGATGAAGGTAAGATAGTGAATGATGTAGAAGGGAGGTTGGCCATCATGCTACTACCAACTATGTGTGTTGATTTTTGATCATGTGAATGAAGGTTACCCCACATAATTTTAAATTTTGATGTGTGAGGTGCTTGCCATATGAGTTCATTTAATTTATATGTTTCAAAACCAATTATAAGTTTGAATTATCATCTTTGTTCACACATATAAGGCATTCCACTAAATCTAATGTCTTTTACAAAGTTTTGGATCCTTAGATAATATTTGGCTTGTGACACTAATATTCCTTGTTCTTTCATTTGGATCTTGAGGGGTTGGTTGATTAGAGGGTCCACCTTATGTGGATAAAATAATGCTATTCATATCTAGGCATGCCTAATATGGGGGTTGTTGTACTTTTATTTTTTGTTTTTGAATGTCTGATGTGAATGAAATGAATGTTGTGATTAATGTGAAGTGAGTTATGGTTGATTAAAATAATTGTGTCAAAGTGACCTTACATCAAAGGGAAATGATTTAATTTGGACACAAAAATGTGGGTAAAATGTTTAACTCCTAATTTTACAAGTCAAGATCTTATGTGTAGGAGTTCACTATCGATTTCCTACTTGTGATACGCTATGTTCCTAAGCAAGGAGAGGTTGGATTAATTTATAAATCTTTGGGTTAATATGTATAAATTGGTTTAGATATGTAACTTGAGATATGAAATATTCTTGATAAAGTACTATGTGGGTGCGTGTAATGAAAGATTGAGATTTTTATTTGTTTCTAAGATATGGTTATTGGATGTTGAATACAATTTAAAGTTGAGATTTGGATGAAAATGATGGTGGAATTATATTTTGATGTGATTTGAATTTTTACCTTTGATCTAAGGTCGATGATGTTAGATGAATGCTTATGTGAAAGGATAAATAAAATTATGTTTAAACGAGTCTGTGTGGTGTTTGATGGGTGAATTTGGGTGTTGTGGATGCTCAAAAGTTTTAGACAACAACCTAGGGTGTGGATACACCAAACTACATATAAATATATTGAAACAATGTTAAAGGAAAAATTTCCATAAGAACTTTATATATCAAATAAGCTAGGTACATGCTGTTTTAGGTTTCAAATATGCTACCACAAATTTATTTTTGAATACATTACATTAGGAATAAATACATTGATCCAAAGTTTGTAGTTTTGGGCTTACTTGGAAGATATCCTAAAAATATATCAAGCACGCACTTATTTAGACTAAAAATATGCTGATCTAAGATGGGAAAGTTTGGAAAAATATAACTTAAGTGTTCAAAAATAGAATAATAAGAAGACACATGTTAGACTTAGATGGGTTTCAGATTATAGGCATTCACTAGTTTCCAACACGGATGCAATGCCAAACATAATAACAACCTATATTATTCAAGTGGGACTATCAAACCATGTAGGATAGTAAATATATCACATTTGAGGTACAACTTGTCTCATCCCTTTTAGAGGACCTTAGGTTGTAGGAAAAATAATGATTTTTGATTAGAAATGAACGTGAGAGAAATAATTAAATTATTAATTAAATTATAATAAAGCAAAAAACTTTTAATTGATCAAATGTAAATGATCAATTATAGAGGAAATAATTAGAATTGATTGGGTGTAAATTTTAAGTTTCTACATCCATATGTTGTAATTTAATATGCAATGAGGTCAAACAAAATAACTCAGAGGCATATATAACCCTTAAAAATATATTTTCAAAATATAATATATTTGATAAAAACTAATAAAATTATATTTACACACACATATTGCATATGTACACACACACACACATTTATACATACATATATTTTTGTATATACATATACATGTACATACATGTATGTGTACATGTACAAAAATCACTAGTTTAGATCATCTTTGAATTCTTGATAGTTTGCACAATGTAATTGTAAGAATATGTCAAATGCTAAAAAAATATTGTTTTTTGTGGTCCAATAAAGTTGAAATGTAGAACATACTTTTGTGCTTTCACACTTATTGACTTGGTAAATTAGTTAATATGTTTTTCATCCCTAAATAATTCACACTTATTGACTTGATAAATTAGCTAATATGTTTTTCATCCTTAAATAATTCACATGAATGAACAACATTATTGTGGAAGGTGTACAATATCTTTCCAACAAGTTTATATTACATTAGTCCCACAACTTAAAATTCAAATTGATGTGTGACATTCAATGTCACTCTCTCATTTCCAAAATCCAATTAAATACCACATTAAGTTTAATTTATTTCAATATTTTTAAATTATTAATCCTCAATCAAAAAATCCGAGGGTTAATCTTTGTTTAATTATTGCCTAATTACAAAAGTCAATATCTGATTTCATTCTTATTTGCAATCGAGAGCGTTAGAGGACCCTTTCAATGCAAAACAAATTGTTGAATTTTATTTTTCAAGAAAGTCGAAATTCGACCCCTTTCCTCGGTATTCTCTTTGCTAACTTTCAAAGTTAGACTTTAATTGTAAACTTCATATGGTAGTGTAGACCCGTATCTTTGGACGCTTTTGTAGAAATTCATTTTCCTTTTTTAATTGTTGAACTTATTCACCAAGCTCGCATGCACACTTTTCTCCACTGGTTTGCAGTATTTTTCTCTGATCACGATAGATATTTGTTTTCACTGAATAAAATAGTCTTGAAGACTTGTCAGCACTGAGCGGTTGGTATTTCGCAAAGTCTCCTGCAGTTATCCAGTCAACCATGCAATCTGCTATTTATTTCAGGCGGTTTTTCATTCATTAACATTATGTTGTTGTTGTTGTTGTGAAGATTGATAGCCGGTTTTTCTTACACAGAAAATGTGGTTGCAAATGCAAATGGATTGTGGAGTGTTAGTTCGCATTATAATTTATCTTTGTTTGGTGGGCTTTTCTGCCGCAAAATGTGATCCTGAAATGTGTGGGTCAATGAGTGTGAGTTACCCTTTCTGGATTAACAATTCTCATTGTGGATACCCTGGTTTCCAGATCGAATGCAGGATGGACGAAGACACTGGGATGTTCGCTCCGTTCTTTACCGCCTTTCTAGGTAATCATACTGATGAGATTCTTGATGGTTACTATTACAAGATTATGAAGATCGATTATACGGGTTATCTCATCATAGATTCGACCTTAATCTTTGCCCAGTCGTGTTATGAAAACAGTAGCGAGTCACGTTTCTTTCAGCCACCTAATGGGGGGCCTTTCACCATTTCCATGTCCAATAAGTTCGTGGCTATTGGCTGCAACACGGTCGGTACATACAGATATTTTGATTATGGAGAGGCGAGATGTGTATCCACATGTGACTCTCAGAGTGATCCACCATTCTGCCGCTATGGCTGTTGTGAAATTACGCTACCAAATAATTGGAGGTGGTTTAATTTCACCGGTGGAGGTCTATTTGATGACACATGTGGCTTCTCGACCATATTGGACCCCTCCACCTTCACAGTAGTCGACAATAAAACAAACCTCTTTTGGGGAGAAGGAAGGAAAGCTGAGTATGGTCTCCGCCTTAACTGGGGCATCAGCCTTAATTGCTACACGGCTAAAGCAACTGCCAATTATTCTTGCTCGTCCAAAGCAGAATGCCTTGACTCCCCTTCCGGAGAAGGGCACATTTGCAGATGCCTACCTGGATATGAAGGAAATGGTTACTCTAATGGCACAGATTGCTCAGGTATTATCTCCGCACTTTGCTTCATTAGAACAATTATTAGTTTTTATGTGTTCTCTTTCATTCCTCTTTAAAATCTCAAGGCTCCTAACTATAATGACGATGAATCTTAGACATAGACGAATGCAGTCATACAAACTCGAGTATGTGCGTTGGACGAGAAGGAGGAGGAATATACCATAATTTGGTAGGTTCCTACAACTGTTCGTGTGCAAAGGGTTATAAGGGAGATGGCTTTCGAAACGGGACAACATGTGTATCCAAAAGCTCTAACTCTCTCAAATCTACGATCATAGGTGAGCATACGGCATGTCTTTGTAAGTTTTTTCTTTATATTTCAAACAGCATAGTCAGTAAAATTTTCTCTGTTTGGTGAGAGCGCAGGCTCTGTTTCTTCATTCGTTGGAGTTTCTGTAGTAGCTTGTGGACTATTTTGGTGGCTGAGCATACGTCGTTTGAAACATGCAAGAGAAAAGAATTTCCGGCAGAATGGCGGGATACGGTTGCAGGAACGAATCGCTTCCATGGGAGGAAGAAAAAGCCTCAGAATGTTTTCTGAAAGAGAGCTGGAAACAGCTTCCGACAGTTTTTCAACAGAACTGGGGAAAGGTGGCTTTGCAACTGTGTACAAAGGAGTTCTTGTGGACGGCATTCCTGTGGCAATCAAAAAACCCAAATCAATTTCGATGAGTTTATCAACGAAATTATAGTTTTGTCCCATATTAGTCACAGAAATGTAGTGAAATTGCTTGGTTGCTGTATGGAAACTCAATTCCCATTGCTTGTATACGAATTTGTGCCAAACGGGACAGTTTTTCAACATCAACGCGCGGCAGACAAGCAGTTGACATGGAAAACAAGGCGGCAGATTGCCATCGAAACGGCAGAGGCGATAGCATATGTGCATCTTCAAGCCTCTCAGCCCATTTTCCATCGCGACATAAAATCCTCAAATATTTTGCTAGACGACACATTCACACCAAAAGTAGCAGACTTTGGTATTTCTCGGCTACGCCCTTCGGATGAAAGACATCTGAGCACCATGTTTGCGTCGGGCACTCCAGGTTATGTGGATCCTGAGTTCGTGAGGACCAACCAGTTTACAGACAAGAGTGACGTTTTCAGCTTCGGTGTAGTTTTGGTGGAGCTTCTCACGGGCCTGACGCCGTTGCTTTCTATACAAGGATCTCCGTGTGCTTTGTATGACCATTTCCTGTCCGCAGTCAATGACAATCGCCTCCCTGAAATCTTAGATCCTAAAGTGGTGAATGAGGAAAACCAAGAGCATATGGAGAATATGGCAAGGTTGGCAAAAGCATGTTTGCACGTGAAAGCAAGAGTAAGGCCGTCCATGAGAGAGGTGGTGGAGGAACTTGCTTGGATAAGAGGGCGAGCTGCCACAAGACAGCCGGGGCTTTATAGAGATGTGAGTCTTACAGAGCACAAGGGTGATTCAAAGCAAGCAAGGCTAAATTATCATACCCTGCCCGCCACATGTGATACTACTTGTAGGGATCCTGCCGAGGGTTATTTTTACACTTCCACACCTGTTCCTGCAATTTCTTCAGAGGGCCCTTCCACTGCGTTGATTCAGATTGAGATGTCAGATACCTATGCGCGATGATCAAGGCAACGCACGACAAAGGAAGCAAGGTAGGAAACTCTTCATTTCTTGTTCTTAAAAAGAAGGAAATTAACCCCTTCTCTAAGGAGGTGCAGTTGAATTGCTGACAGGCATTCAAGTACGGTTATATTTGTTGTTTCTAGGAGGTCGTGAGCATTCTCTAGCTGGTTGATTTAAAATCTATTATTTTGGTGGCCAAAGTCTATTATTTTGGTATGATGCAACAAATCATTTTTCTCTAGTTTATTCTTATTACCTGTGTACATGCAGGCGTTTCGCAAATAACGGCGATTGCAGTTACCATATGTCCAGTCTCCTGCTACAATTACATTATGCAGTGTGTTTATTAATTATAAAACAATGTACAATAAAAGGATTAATGGTGTTGTGTAAGTAAATATTTTATTTTATTTTTTAATTAAAATATTATAATGCAATAATTTATATTTTTTTTTTTGTGGTCAAACAATATGAAATATTTTTTATAATATATATAAAATATGATTGTGATATATTAGAAAACATGTGTTAAAATTATATTTCAAATATCTTTTGTTTATTAATATACATTTAAGATTAGAAAAGTTCTTGGAAAGAAATGTCCAATTCAAGAAGATAGTGTTATGTTTGAACATGTAAAGATAATAAATATTTTCATACATTGTTGAATTATGAAATAATATAATTCATATATTTCATTTGGTAAAAATATCATATATGTGTAGTAGAGAAGTTTCTAATCAATTAATAATATAATTATATACATTGATTAAGTAATCAAATTTTTATGCATCTTCTTGTTTATGGTAGACATTTAAATTTTTTATTGCATGTCTATTTTCATGGCATGAAGAGAGGCCGGAGAATGGAGCGAGGAAGCGAGAGATGAAACCCTAACGCACCAGCCTATTTTGCAACTACGTTATTCAAGGATAACATTACCCGAGGCTGTATTTCTACAAGCAACCACACTAGGCAGCAAGTACGGTGGATTCTTCTTCAGAGGCGTAAACTAGGGCATGGTGTCATAGGCGAGCATTCATTACATGACTAAAGGTAGATTGGCTAATAGTGCTCAAAATAGGACCATTTCGACTCAAAGGGGTTATTTGGAGCTGTTGCATCTGAGAATAGTTCTCTATTAAAATTTAGGGAAGCCGATAGGCAAGCTCGTTTGTTTTTTAAGCGATTAAACCCTGAATTGCTTTCCAGCAACACTGATCTGGAGCAGCGTATGGTTTCCAAACACATAGATCCTTGTTCTGCTATTAGGGCAAAAGAATCTAAGCAAGGAAAGGTCACGAATATGAGTGGGGAAGAAGAAAAGAGGTGTCCAACACAAATGAAGAGCAAGTGTGCAACCAGGCAATTGAGAGCTGTGAAAAATAGCGAGTTAATGATTTCTAACTCAGACATGGAGGTGCCAAAAGAAAGTCATGAAAGATTAGGAGAAAAACCCTCCATAGAGTCTGCAGCAAATGAAACCATTATGGAGACTGCAACGACAAACCAGGCTATTGAAGATGACGAATTGTTGTAAGATGCTTCAATGGAGGAACAAGGTAAAACCTTAGAATTCCAACTCCCTGATGATGTTGCTGAGTACATTGTAGAATCCCAAAATAGAACTATTTTGTTTTTCTTAAGAGGAATTCCAATTGAATTAGAGTTTTATAAATGGGAAAAAATGAATTGGGAAAATAGGGGTTGGGAAATTGAATCAATAAGGGGACTTAGTAAAGGTTATGTCTCTTGCATTTTTAAAATTATTGATCATGCATAAGCAGTGTTACAATATGGTACATGGGTAATTTATGGCCAAGTATGTTATCTTCAAGCTTGGACCTTTGATTTTCATCCTAAAGGCCCTTCCTGTTCACACTATCATATTTGAACTTAGCTTTTAGATCATTCATCAAAGATATTGTGGCTCAAAATGGTAAAGTAATATGGTGTAAACAACCTTTAGATAATTTTTCCAACCTACGCGTTCATCCAATAGTGTGTGTGGAGGTGGACTTGAATAAGCCATTGCTTGAGAGTATTAAATTGTTTGGACCTAGTTTTGAATTGGAACAACCAATAGTGTATTTGAACAAGCCTAATGCTTGCTTCTTTTGCTGACAATAAGGTCATCTTATTCGAGATTGTCCTATTAGGAAGAACAGGCCTCTATTTTCCCAATCTTCTTTTGTTCTAGTTAATAAAATTGTTAAACAAAATCCTCCCCCTTTGTTAGTTCCCAAAACCTCTTATGTGTCTCCCTCTAAAAACAACCCCTCTCCTTCATCTACTCCTTATTCTCCCTCTATGTTGTCGAATAGTCTTCACCTTATAAAGAGGCAATTATTTTAGATGAGTGGAGAGTTGTGAGGAAGAGGAAGGAGCCCTCTCCTCCTATTGACATCCCACATTGTCCTTCTCGTGATCCGACCCCACCTCATTCTACAAGTTCTTTGAATTGTCCTAATAGGACATCTCTTTCTCCTCCTAAATCTTGACAAAGATCAAGGTCACCTTCATCAAGAGCATGTTATTTCTCTCTCTATTCACTTTGGAGTTCTGCCATAAGAAGATGATAATAATATAACTGGTTCATCATGAACTCCAAAATATAGGGCTTTCCCTCCCTCAATGCAAGTTTAGAGTCAAAAAGACCTTACTTAAATGGAAGCCAAAAATTTTATTCCTTCAAGAAGAAAAAGTTGTAGATTATGATCATAGACATCCATTAATGGGTGACATATAAGGTGGATGAGTTCAGGATGATTTCAAATTGGAGGAAAGTATAGTAGATGAAAAAATTAGTAAGTGGAATGAGAAGAAACTCTTTGACCCATTATATGAGGATTTTTGGGTTGAACTATTTGAATAGCTTGTAGTATGGTTTAATTGAAGGGTGGGTGAAAAAATATTGGGGACCAAAAAGTGGCCAGCCCGCTTTTTGGCCCCATCAAAGCCATAACACAAGCATAAATTATAATGTGCTTGTGTTATTGCTCATCAATGCAATAATGCAAGCACATTATAATGTGCTTGTGTTATTGCTAAGTGAAGCAATAAAAAAGAAAAACATATTTCTATTCCTCATTTTTGCACAAAACTCCTTGCTCCCAGTTTGCAAACCCTGTAAAGCACGCTTGCGTTCTAAGAGGGCTTGTTCTTCACCAAATCTTTTCCAAGATGTCAAGGAGGTCAAAGGAGTAATTTTTTTTAGTTTTTAGTATCAATTTTGTATTAAATAAGTAGATTGAATATGTTTTTTGATTAAAATTTGTTTAATATTTTAGGAATTGCCAATTTACCCCCAAATGTTAAAAATCCCAATTCATCTCATGATGAAATCCCTCCTAAAGAAAAACCTCAACAAACACCTCCTAGAATTCCTCATCATCCTCCATGAACACAAGAAAACATATTGGGGAAAATTGAAAAATAACAAAAAAGAAATTGAAGAGTTAATTGCAAGGTTGAGAGATCCTACAGGATCAAACTTGCATAGGACCACTCTCACTCAATCATTGCATTCCATAATATCTCATGTAGAATCAAATAGCAAGAAAATAAATAGTTGGTCCGATAAGAGGAAATAACTAAAAAAAATTATGCAAACAAATTATCATATAAACAAGTTAAAGACAAAAAATATTGAAATTTGACTTTTGTGCACTCTTCACCGACCCAAGAACAAATCAAACCTTGTACACATTGCATGTAAGAGGTTCCCTATCCATTAGTGCCACCACCAAGGGATACACAAGGTTGGAGATGCACAAAGGTATTTGGTTTCACTGGTATGCAAGTTGAGGATGTCAAAGATGACAGAAGGTTTGTTAATCAAGGTACATGTTCATTCATCAACTCATTCATGTTTCTTGATGCATATTGATGCAAAGTACTTTGTTGATGCAAAAGTTTCACAGAGTTGCTTGATCATTTAGAGTATTGTCAGAGTATTGCTTTAGGATAAAGTAATTATTGATCACTCATATTCATCTCATGGTGCTTGTATTGTGTTGATACTCATCTCACGAGTTGATAGCCTTGAAGGCATGCCATTCATATTACAAAGGTTGATGGAAAAGTATTCAATCATAAAGTTGCTTGGTTATTCAAAGTTGTTTTAGGTTGTCAAAGTACTTGGTATTCATTTATTCATAATTCAAATCCCTAATGTTGATGCTCATATGATTGTTGCTTCTCTTAAGCTCATAGTCAAAGGTTTAAAACCCTAAAGCACATTCTGCATCAAAGCTTATCTTTCTTGGAAAATTTCAGAGGCATAGTATTTTGCATCAACGGCTAGAACATATGTTGATTTGCAGTGTTCTAAGATATACCATTAGTGGTTCAAGTTTATTGGATAAGATTAGGGTTTTATTCATTGTTGGTATCTTGTTTCTAAAACCCTAAATAGAAGCTTTTTGTGCAAAGTTATTAACAAATTTACTTTTTGTTATATTTGTTCATTGACCGATGATAGCAAGTCATTTAAGTAACTTTGTTAAGGGTTTAAAAACATTGTTCAACCAACCCTTCTTTATAGTGTAATCGGTCAAGCAAGTTGTAAACTTTGCTTATATCATAATTTGAATGAAGATCGAAGGTCGTGGTTTAAAGTTGGTAGTGGCGGGAGTACAAAATCAAAGGCTTGTATTTAAAACTTGTGAACGGTTATTTCCATCTACGTCAAATTTATGAGAAGCTTGAAAGTCACTTGTTAGTGTAATTACTTGAATATGAATAGATTAATAGTTAATTTCATGGCGCCAAATTGAAGGTATATGTTCCAGGTTGTAAATTTTTGAATACCAACAGTCAGGGGTTTGTATTGGAGTTTGTTTTGAAGATGGAATGATTTTGGTTTGATTTGAATGAGACCTTGGGTTTTTTGGAGCTTGATTGAAAAAAAGATAATGTATGAGTTGGCATAATAGTGGATAGAAATGTTGTCTCAATTATTTGTTTATTCCAATAATGATTATAGTGATAGAAGTCTGATTGGAAGTAAGAACATTATGAAGATTTGTATGGTAGTACTATGAATGTATATGTGAAGACATGAACTTGTAAAGGTCTCTTTGAAGACAATATGATAGTGACAAATGATTGATAAGTGACCTTAAGATGATCAGTAGCATTCCACTTTGATAACATTGTATCAGTCTAGTGCTTTTGTTGACAGTGTGAATATGTCTTATATGTGAAGATATGATTGCAATCATCTATGTAACAAGTTTATGTAGCAGGGAGAGTCATTATGTTTGTATTGTTCTTCTTTTCTTAGTGGCAGGCCAGATGTGTATCAAAGTTTGTGTTTGATGATATAAGGGGATTCATGTAAAAGAAGGGTTATATCTTGAAAGTTTGTATATGGGAGGGTGCTGCCACAATAGTGGTTTACAATTTCTGGGAGATCCTGATTTTTGTTGAAATCACATATTTTTAGAAAATATAATAATTTAAGCCTTGAAATGTTCCATTTAAAGGTTTGATCAAACCACCTTAGACCAAGCCCCCTTGGATAGAACCCCACTAGTTTTAAACCATACCTATAATGGAGTCTCCTTTACACCTATCAAAATGCTGATAAAATACCACTTTTGATTTACCTTTTGGGGGATCAAATGAATTCATTTAATTTTTTTTTTGGTAAGTATGTAGTCCTTATTATAAGCTTCCAAAAAAGTATAATTTTAATAAAATTTAATTTGATTATTATATTTATTTTTTATTTCTTGTGAATGTAGGTTTTTCACCAAAAATAAGCTCTTTGTTCTGCACATGTGGAAAAATAGTAGATTAAAAAATTAAAAAATTAAAAAATTTGAGTGCACCAGATATTGAATTCCTTGATCCAACAAAAAAAGAAAAATTGAATTTCAATACAAAAAAAGTTACGCGTTATATGGTCGCACTATGTCTGAATTGTAATTGGTTTGACTTCAAAACTTGATTAAAGAAAAAATATTCAATAAAAAAAATCTAACCAAGTGGAAGCACTAGATATTAGAGTTACAAATCCAAATTTGAAAGAATTATAATTCTATCATTTATGGAAAAAAATTTATACGTTATACGTGGCGTCACTTTTTAAAAATGTTGTTTTTTGAAAAATTAGTTTTCGAGGGAGATGGAAAAAGAAGTGCAATATGATTCCAAAAAAATTGAAAAAATATATTTAGAATCTAGAGACAAAATGTCACGAAACTCTAGTTCGCATCATCTTCCAATTCCTCACGGTTTAGCCGCTATAAGTGCCTGAAAGTGAAGATTTAGTTAAAAAAAATTATTTAAGTGTCCAGTTTGGCAAAAAATTGTAAACCACTATTGTGGGAGGTGATTCACAATAGTGGTTTACAATTACAACCAAACAAATTCAAATTATTATTTTTAACTAAATCTTCACATTGGCACCTATAGCGACTAAGCCAGGAATTTGAAGATGATGCAAACTAAGTCTCAAATCATATTTTGTTGTAGATTCTAAAAAAAATTCAAAATTTTGGAATTAGATTGCACTTTTTCCATCTCCCATAAAACTTGTTTTTTTCAAAAAAAAAAATTTAAAAAGTGACGCACACTGTATAATGCATAACTTTTTTTCCATGAAGATAAAATTCTAATTCTTTCCATTTAGATTCTGTAACTCGATATCTAGTGCTTCCACTTGAACAGATTTTTAATTGAATATTTTTTCTTTAATCAAGTTTTAAAGTCAAACCAATTACAATTTAGACATATTGCGACCGTATAACGCATAAATTTTTTTGTATATATCGAAATTCAATTTTATTTATTTTGTTGGATCAAGGACTTCAATATCTGGTGCACTCATATTTTTCAATTTTTTTTTGATAAAATACTATTTTTTCCACATGTGTAGAACCAAGATCTTCATTTTCGGTGAAGAACCTATGTTTAATAAAACTTAAAAAAAAATACATAATAAAATCAAAACATACAAAAAATATATTCATTGGATAGCTCGTTCTGAGGACTATCGGATTCCAGAAGGGTTTATGAAGACTTCTCCATTTTCATCCTCAACCCGACCTCGGAAGCATAAAAAAATAGACTTTTTTTGTGTCTTAGGAGGGGAATGAGGGGCAAGGGGGGTTCGAATGAACTCCTAGAGGTTCGCTCGAACTAGGGTTTAGCCAAACCATGGTTTGAGCGAACCTCTTCAAGGGGGTTCGCTCGAACCCCCTTTGCTATGCATTTTTTTTGTTTTTTGGCAGCTAAAATTTAAAGGGGTTCACTCAAACACTGGTTTGAGCAAACCCCTAATGCGTTCGGTCGAACCAGTAGGTTCGTACAAACCCCCAAAATCACTTTTTTTGATTTAGGGTTGTTTTTTGTGAGTTTTCCTTCCTCACTTGAATTGTAAACCACTATTGTGGCTTCACCCTGGGGAGATGGTGTTTGTTGAATTGATACAGAGATAGAGTAGTGATATGTATGGAAATAGAGTAACCTTTTGGTTTTTCCTCAATTTCTTCTGAAGTGTTTGCTAATGAGGCAGGTTGAGTAGCCAGTGAGGCTTGTTGTATTACCAGTGAGGCAGGTTGAGTAGCCAATGAGGCTTGTAGTATTGCTAGTGAGGCTTATAGTATTGTCAGCGAGGCAGGTTGAGTAGCCAGTGAGGTTTGTTGTGTTGTCAGTGAGGCAGGTTGAGTAGACAATGAGGCTTGTTGTATTGCCAATGAGGCATGCAATATGTAATCAACAAGGTTTAAATAGCCAATGAGGCCTAATGAAAATTTTCCAGTGGTTTTTCACCCTTTTAGGGTTTTCCACTCATAAAACTTGTGTTATGTTTTCTCTTGGTGGTGTGCCATAGTGTGCTTGATTGATCATCTTTGGTTTAAGTCTTATATTTTGATTTACATATCTTTGTGACTTCCTCAACATACAATATCTGGATTATTTGAAGTATTTTGAATAGGGTCTCTTTGAATAATCGAGTGAAGTTTTGAAATTGTTTTTTTCATTTGACCACTTATTCACCCCCCCTCTTAGTGGTCTTGTACTCTAACAAGTGGTGTCAAAGCGTTAGGTTCCTTGAAGAAGTTTAATCAAATTGGGTTGATCTTGGTGGTGGAGTACAATGGCAAAAAGTAAAAGAAACAAAGGAAGAAGAAATACCTAGAAAAATGCTAAACAACAAGCACCACCTAAACCAAGTACAAAGAATGACGAAGAAGCAATTATATGAAATGAATTACAAGCTGAAGAGGATACAAGGTTAGAAGATGATTTTGTAGTTGAGAATGTTGATAAAGAAGGAGACCACTTTCTGAGTGACTATGAACAGGATTATGATGAAGATGAATGTGAAATTGATGTTGAAGGTGAAATCATTTGTTCCCTTGATGAGATTAAGAAACTCGGAATGGAGAATCAAAGATTAAAGTAGCAGCTTCAAGAAGAAAATGTGTCCAAGGCCAAGACACTTTCAGCTCTTCAAGAAGCAAAAAAACTGATAATAGATTTGAAGGTAAAGTTGCAGAAGTTAAGAAAATAGAAGAAGTAAAAAATCAGTTTAAGGTAAAAGAGGTTGATTGTGAAAGATATTTGTTAGAGATAGTTTCTCTGAGAAAGGAACTAGAAAAAGCATCTTCCCAGTTACACAAGACACTTCAATTTGAAAAGAGTATTGAGTGTTTATATGAGATGTTGAGCAAGCAAAAACATCACAAGGATACTACTAGGTTAGGTTTTGAAAAAGTGCAGAGTTCTAAGATCAAAGAAACACCAATGAAGAAAATAAATCTAAACTATTATTTTGTTGCTCTTAAGACTCAAGAAAAGAAGAAGACAAAATAAATTTATGCCCCTGCACAAGACAACAACAATTAACAATGTAACAATGTTTTGATCTACGCTCTAGCAGAGTACTTGGCTAATGAAGGTATACTGGAGTGATCTGAATTCCTCCAAATTTGAAGTATTGGTATTGTGGTTCTGTGAACATTTTCATTGGTGTTCATGGCATACTGGTTAGTATTATCAAGTGTTGCGATGGTATGCAACTTCAATTTTTGAATGACAGTTTGCTATTGTTTGTTCGGGTTTCTTTATTTCAGTTTATTATGTAGGTTTCTCCAACTACACTAGCATAAGATGATCAGATCTTTCTAGCTCGAAGGTTGCATGAATATTGATGATTATCTGTACATGTTTCACATCTTGGTCTGCATGGTGTTTTTGGTATCTCCTCGATGATGTAAAGTCAAACAATGACAATGTTGATGGTATTGATACTATTTGGGCTGGCATGATTTATTTGTTCCATCTGCGGTTGATCCTAATCAAATAATCTTCTTTTGGAGGTTGTGTTGTGTTGCAATTGGGCCCTAACATACCATGCATTGATCCATAAGTCCTTATCTCTTCATGATGAATATAATTGAAGTTGAACCATGCTATATCATTTGATTTATCAAAAGGTCATCTTGGAGCTGACCGATTTGAGGTGTTGAGTTGTTGTGGAGGATATTTATACAAGGACAAATAATTTGCGAAGGGTGAGTAGTGTGTTAAATATGTGGTAGAGAAGAATGAAAAAAAATTAAGTGTCTGAAATCAGTGTGAAGGGCTAATTTTGCAAAATAGTGACTGCAACTTCATCGTGTGTTAGATGCTTCTTCATAGTAGTTCATAATATTTTTTCTCATTCTAATTTTCATGTGTCCTTTTCTAATATAGTGAGTCTTATCAGGTCCTTTGTATCTTTCTCTAAGGTTGTATTCCTTAGTCTGCAAGTCCATAGGCAATGAACCTTATAACATTACAATCCTTGTTAGAAATGAGCTACATATATTGCGAGTTAATCCTCATCGTGGTTTTTCCCTCATTGGATTTTCCACGTAAAAA
Organism: Sequoia sempervirens; assembly: GCA_007258455.2. Classification (NCBI taxonomy): domain Eukaryota; kingdom Viridiplantae; phylum Streptophyta; class Pinopsida; order Cupressales; family Cupressaceae; genus Sequoia; species Sequoia sempervirens. The sequence continues at coordinate 723,340 of VDFB02292527.1, read as the reverse complement.
TCTTGGTGTCTTTATGTGATGCATTTTTTCTCTTTTGTTCTTTCAGTTAATGTGATGTGTTGTTAATCTACAAATGAGAATGGTTAAGTTTCGATATATGTTGATTCACCCCCCCTCTTAGTGCATCATTATGTTCAAAAAGTTTTGTTTTGTGATCCCATGCTCACAAACTTCTTACTTGGTGTGTTTGATGCAGGAGCATCTAGTTCTATAGGTGATCTTACATCACCTGGAAAAATATTTATTTTATTTTAATGTTTAATTTTTGAATTTTTTGTCTGGATTGGAGCTTCAAGAGCATCTTGTGTATTATTTGAAGGATAAAACCTTCATTTACGAATAAATTTTGGACTTTCATTTCAAAAATTAGAGGCAAACAGTGTGTTTAATGTGATTTTAAAATTATTGTATTTTCAAGGTTTGAAGGGTTTAAGGGGTCCATTGGCATGTTAGAGGGAACTTGAAAATAATAATTAATGTTCATTTTATCAAATTTTTTTCCTATAAAATTTTTCATAAGGCAAGTGACCTTTGACATTCCATTCTTGTCTTATTGGGTGCTTAAAATGGAGGGAAATGATAATGATTTTTGGAAAAATAATAAATTAGTCTTCAATTACCAAAGGAGCGCGAATTGGTTTTGTATTTTAACAACACATTTTGGAAGCAAAACTATGTCTTTATTTCATTTTTTGTGAAGGAATTGCAAAGGTCAAGTTGAGGGAAATGAAAGGGCATACTTGGGTGCCACTTTTCGGTGCTTGCAAAGGCACGTAAGTGATTTTTTTTACGGATCTATGACAATTGCATTTGAATGCATAATATTTATAATTGTAATTCCAAATTATTTAAACGAAATTAACACACGAACATTAATTAAATAAACGTAGATAACAAAGTGATGAAAATCAAAATAAGAGAGAAGAGAGGAAATGCAAACAAAGTTGATAACAGAGTTCGTCGTAAAAACGACGTATCCGGGTCCCTCTCCAATGAGTGGACCGATCCGATTAATTCTCCAGAAAATTAGTACAAAACTCCAACATTGTGTCTCCTTGGTTTACAAGAAAATTGAAAAAGCTCCTCCAAAGTGCAAGGAACAAACTCCTAGAAAGCATGAAAGTCAAGCAAAATTTCACCAAGGAATTTCTCTCTAAGTCACCACTTACTCAAACTCCTAAGCTACGCCCCCTTTTATACAAGAAATTTACTCAATTTGGCGTATAACCAAATGACTTACAAAATATTGCCCTATCTCCCATTTATAGGCAAAATCCCACATAATCTTTATTAGTCCCCCTTTATTTGAAAATCTTTAATAAAGGGCTTATATATTACCCGAGCCCTTAAAACCCTTTTAAAATCTTTAATAAAATCTTCAAATCTCATAAGAGTGTTGGGTTTTCTTAATTAAAGGTTTGTTTGTTTTATGTTTGTGTTTTTTAGAAGATCTTTTAAAATTTATTCCCTCTAATTATATGGCTTAGCAACTTTCGGGGGATTAATCACTTAATAATAGGGGTTAAATAAGCTTTAAATGGCTCTTATCGGCTTTGGAAGATGTTAAAACGAATATGTTTCGAATTTAAAATGGCTATAAACTCGCTGATCCAGCGGTTATTACGGGCTGCTTGTTTTGGAGAAGTTGGTGGGTCAAACCCGCTGGCCTCCCTTTTATCTGTAGTCTTAAACGGACTTTTAAAGTCTATAAATAAGTTCGGCCACGTATTTTATCCCAAGGAGTATGCGTGGTGTAATGTTGGAAGGCTTAGGTTGTAGGGAGGAGTTCATGGGATCAAATCCCATATATCAAATTTTTGGTCAACAAATCAATAACTCTCTATGTTGGTTGATGTAGATGGGGTGCCACGTAGCACCTTGTGAGTGGGCCACGTGTCAAAATTTGATTTGTTGTAAGCTATCACATGTTAGATCATGATTGTGCCACATGTCAGATCAGTGATTGGCCCAGACCGATGAGTTGTACACTTAATGTACCATGATGTGGCGCTGGCTGTACCATGTTGACGTCATCATGGTCAACCTTTTTACCCAATCTTTGACTACTCGTAACTCGGGAAAACGGAGTTCGATTCGCACAAAACGAACGTCGTCTGAAAACTCTCGAAGAGCTCTTCGTGTTGACGCCAGCTTTGACCACTTTTGAAGACTTTAAATTTTGACCTTTTTCTAGCCCAAGTCCGTGAGTTGACCGAGGTTTGACCAAGCATATCTTGAGCATCGTAACTCGGATTGATTCCATTCGAGTTGTGTTGGAGTCAAGATTCCTTGCTCTTTCTGATGATTTTTATTCTAGAGAAAAATAAGAAACTTCAGATCATGACGAAGATCCTCTGGATCAGTAAGAATATATAAATACATCCATTAATGGTTTAAAATTCATAAACCAATAGCAGCAAGGTTGGAGAAAGAACTTGCAAGTTGCTCGTGAGAGTTGCATAAGAAAGAGTGTGGGAAAACGGCTTGTTAAGAGAAGAATAAAAGAAGAGAAAAGGGATTTTGTAGGTGTTAACGGTAGCCATGAGAGATTCTTAATGAGGAGAAAAATCAGGTTTCAAAAGATAAGTGAAGCCAAGAATTTTTTAAGACATGAGGATTTGAAGACTTGTAGACAAGATGTGTCTAAAAAAGCTTGTAAAAATTTCTAAATTTTATTCAATGTTGAATCCTCCATATATGTAATTAATGTTGAGGAATTTTCATGTATGAAGGTGTATGCGTGTTGAAATAAAGATATATTTCATATTCTTTTTCCATTTATATGTTAATGTGGATTGGATGACATGTTAAGACTACAAGATTGGGTAATTGGATAAGGCCTCTCGATCTTGACTACGTCACCTAAGGATTTTAGAATGACAAACGTGTTGTCAATAATAGTAACCCTTGTTTTTAAGAAAGAAACTTAATTATAGGATGGATATATTATCAAAATAAAATGGCTTTGAGAATGACCAATTTAATATCCTTTATATTTTCTCTTCAATGACACAATGGAGCTTACTATTATAATAGTGACTTTAAAAAGGACAACTTTGTTTCCAAGTGTTCTACTCTAGTAATGGACTTTATGTTATCTTCTTTTATTTTTTATTTTTGCAATAGGGGACCTACCACTATGATGATGTTTTTCCTAACCAATGGCACAATAGAACTAAACTACTAGATTAGTGACTCTCCTAGGATGTGAATTTTTTCCCTATTCAACATGTGCTTATTCTTTTATTCATGAAATCAAAATTGACCCACTATTGATAGATTAGTGGTCTTTTACCAATGGTGCAACAGTTTAAATCTATTAGATTGAATACTCATAAATAGTGAACCAATTGTTGATTGCTAAAAATGATCAAAAAATTCTAAAAACGGGTTGATACTTTCTTTTTAATTATCATTTTGAAATGGATGAAAACAAATGATTACACAAAGCTTGCAAAGAGGAATCTTGACCATACAAATCTATCAAGAAAACATTCAAGTGTTGTCATATACTAAGGAAAATAAATATTAAGAAGAGAAGCCAATAGGATTTGAATGAGAATGGATATAAATGCTCTACAAGTTCCACATTTCATCATTACCTTATTCCCTTTTTTTCATATATCCCATCTATATATATTATATTCCTCCTTATCATTTCCACTATCTTCTTGAATTTCTACCTATCTATTGATCTTATAAACTTAGGAGGCATTTGCTCTCTTTCTCCCCCTTATGGTTTCTATTTTTCTCTTAGGGGCATGACATCAATTTTCTCCCTCATTCAGTATCACTATTTCTAGTTCTCTTTATATCCAATCTTATCTCTTGGGGGTGTGACCTTGATGTCCTGTTTCTTCATCTCTCAAAAACTTCCTTATTAACTAGTATCCTCTCTCTATCTTTACCATCACTATAACCTTTTCTCTTTGACCATTTGGAGGCATGAACTCACTTGTTCCCCTTGTGACCTCTTTTATCATCATGTTGGAGGCGTGATCTTGGAGTCCCTCTCTTCCCCTTCTTTCATCATCTTTTCCTCTTATCCTCTCATCAAATATTTACATTCTCTTTTCTCTCCTTATACTTTATCCTTAAATTGATGGGTTCATAACATTTTCACTCTCTCACCAATCAATTTATGGTGCAACATATATTCTATATCACTCAAACTCATTCCTATTTACTCAATCCTAATCATTACCATGATGATTATCCTATTCTATCAACTTTGGGCATAGCCTATCTTCTTATCCAATTGAGTGGTTACCATATAACCATTCATGACACTATCATTCCCTCAAACCAATTACATTTTATCAAAGATCTATTCTCAACAAATGGAAAATATCTAATTTATGACATAGTTGATTTGACCAATTATGAAAAATATTTTTCTTTATCAAATTCTATAAATTATTGCAAAGGCCTCACCATCTTTGATTCCAATAGAGATGTCTTTAGAGCATAGACACATACATCCTTGCTTCCAATCCACCTTATTCTCATGGATACCCAATGTAGACCATGTCTCACACTATGTTGCAAGGTAGACACATCATTTTTGCATTCTATTTTGCATATTTTCATTGTGTAAACTAATCATATGGTTGGATACCTTCCTTTGCAAGTTCCCAATGTACACTAGAGATGCGAAGGCAATATTAGAGGTAATTTGGATGGTAAAAAACCCTCTTCATTGTGATGAGGTCAATGATTTTAGCAACAAAAGAGTGCCTCATTGGTTTTTTTCTTTCTTTTTTGCTATCTTTGTAATAATGGTTTTCTTAAATATTCTAGTAAAAGGATTTTGTGGAGGTGAAACACAAGTGTTGCAATGTGGGGATGATTCTTGATAGATATTTTTTTAGTTTATGTTGTGAGTTTTTCTTTGATCATGCTTTTCATGATGGGTTTGATTATCCTACTCAAATAGATCCCCTTCATGATAGTGACCATCCTTATGTGAGAGGATCACAAAAAGGATGAGATAACCGCATGAGCCTCCTCTACTACCCAATGCCAAAAGATGAGGAACTTTTCTTTTTTCTTTTTGTATTTGTGCATAGCCTAAGAATCAAATACTCTACAAAATCTATTATAAAACCAATCATGAATGTGTAGATTTGGCATAACTATATGTTCAAATTTTGTCTTCTCCTCGTAATTGAGCATTGCTAATGCTCATTTGTCCTCAACACTACACTCTTTGTTTTCCTCTATGATAAATATAGAATTCACATGATAATGCTTGCTTCCACTAATGATACAACCCAATTACTCAAATTTTGAATCTCCTTGGTTGATGGTCCCACTTCTCCTCTTCGAGGAATATGTTTCCCTTGTTGCACATACTACGCAATTACATCTCCTTCTCCTAGTCAAAGGGCACCTCCATTGTTGATCCTTAGCACTTGGAGCCAATAGTAGACCAACAAATGGTCCATTTTCAAGTTCCACATTTGTTGTTTTCTTTAAGATTCAATCATTTATTTAAACATAAGAGCCTTATCATCAATTTTGATAAGATGTCTCTTATCCTATTTATTCTCCTTAAGAAAACTTTTAGAATCAGAATTAATAGGTTTAGACAAGTAATTATTCTCATAAAGTGATTGTTGTTTGTGATCAATTTGTTTTGAAATTCTTGCCAATTTAGAAACCGCGTTATCATCCTGTTCCTTATTAGAAGGATTAATGCCATTTTCTAATTCTGATGCACTCTTTGAACTATCTTTGCTATTCCAAAATTGATAAGAAAGACATCATTATTATGAAAATGGAGAGGAAGATGACAAATAAATGCAACAATTTGATGCGGACTTGAACATTGGTGATAATTTCTTCAATGTCACTAGACCCTACCTATAATTTATAAGATTTGATCACAATCCAAGTTGATGAAGATATTTAACCATAGAATCGACTCTCAAAATGCAAATATAAAAAATACAAATTCATTGAAGAAAATTAAAAGTTATAAAGAAAGCTTGAAATATATATACATCAACACCAAATCCTAAATATCAACATACCTACCCATTACCCCCATAAAGAAGCAAAAGTTCCATTGATATTTTGAAATGCATTTGTAGACTCCACAAAGATTTTCCAGCCCGAATAGAAGACACATATTCATTTGACAGTGCGTACAATTTGTTTTCTCCTTATAAAAATTGGGTACAAAATTAGTGGATGGATTTACAGTTGTCACCATTTCATAGAAGATAAGTAAACCGCACTCAAATGATTTAAATATTTTGGAGGGAAAATACTCACAGGCGTGGAGGAAAACTATCTAAACGTGTGGGAATTTTGTTTGACATGCTATTTGTATTTTATTATTATTTTTAAAATATTTTTTAATTCTTAAATTATTAGTTTTTATTCATGTTTGAATATGTAATGAAATAATTTTCATGTTTAAAATTTGAACATTTTGAATTCAAGTCACGTCAGTTTCAATTAGATATGTGTCAATTTGGCATTAAAACTTTCAAAATATTTACTTAGTTCATTTATAAAGGACATCTCTTAAGTCATTATCAATCATCATATATTCTTATCATTTAACCATTCTCATAATCACTTATCTTTGACATTGTACCTTTTGAAATCACTATTGCCCCTATCATAGTGAGATGCTACATCATTGGATTTGAATTGCATTGCCTCTTTGTCAATAAATTCAAAAACTCTAGTTTCACACTAAGTCATGACCTCCCCCCTTTGCAATTTTGTTCAAGTTCCAAGTTCCGAGTTATCTTTTATCACAAGCATCATTGTAATTAGTATTATTACTTGTTATTTTCTAACTTTCAAAATCATTACATTAGATCCAAGGGCTTGTTATAAGATCATTGTTTAGTAAGCTCCCAAAGGTGTTTGTCAATACTGCTAGTCTTTTATTGCATATCCAAACACCCAAGTGATGTAGGAGCATCCAAGTCCATAGGCAATTTGGCATGAACCAAAAGAATTGCAAGTTTTCTTTTAGTTTCAATTTAGTTTTGGTTTAGTTTTGGGTTGTGCAGTTGGTTTTTGGGTAGTTGCTTCAAGAGGATTTTTAGAGACAATTTGAGCAAACTAATGATATCAACTTGTAGAGGAGCCTAATGGGTATCTACAAATCAAATTTGGTGAGAACTAGGTGAAAAATGACCAAGTTATGCTTATACAAGTTTTTGGTCTAATATTGAACTTTTGTGAACATTTTTTGTTGAACCAACCATTATGCAAGTTTTTGGTCTACTATTGGACTTTGCAGAGAGTTGTTGTTGAATGACTTGTTTACAATTGATTCCAATGTATTTTCCCTCACAACTGATACTAATGAGTTTTTCATTTGTGGGAACTTTGGGGTCATCTATCTTTGTTGAAATTCCTTGTCCATATGACTCTTTTAGGAATTCCACATCCAATTGGAGTTTGTAGGTTTGTCATGGCCATCAAGATTTGTGGGTAAAGATCTAAACAATAAAATTTTAATCAATTGGTTCAGATGAAGAGTTTTGACAATGATGTCAACAAGACATAAACATGGCATCAATAGTGTGATGATGTAAACATGACATAAGCATGGAATTAGTAGGGATGAGGGTTACTTTTCAAAAGATAATGTAAGAATGATGTAATGATGAAGTCACTTGGTATGGATTGTGGACTTTTGCTTGCCAATTGAACATGCATAATTTCCACTTGCTATTAGTTTATGGAACTTCTACTTGCTTTTGGTTTGTGGAACTTCCACTTGCTACTAGTTTATGGAACTTCCACTTACTATTGGGTTTTGTTCATTTCTACAACAATTTAGTTCCTATAACTACCAAATCTTGAAACCGTTGAACATCCTAAGGCCTGAAATATAAAACGGAATCGTGGTCTTCATTTTGAGATATTTTTCAAAAGGGGAAGAGATTTTAGAGGAAGATTTTGAGGAAGAAAAAATTGTAATAGAGGAGTATAATTCCCCGACCATGTAGACTTGAAATTCCAAGTTCAAGTATTGTATAGAGAGAGTGATGTTTGTGTTGTAAGCTCCAAAGAACTCATTTTGTAGCATGTTGATAATATTTTAATCCATTTCTAATAATTTTATGAGGAGAATAGAACATGTTGATTTTGTATGTTGGAAGTGTGTTTAGGATGCAAGGTTGGGTAGTTTGATAGAACCCCCTGACCTTGAATGCATTACCAAGTGAATCTTTGTAGATACATAATGCCTTTGAATGTAAGGAAATTGGAGAAAACAAATAAATGCATTAAAAATATTTTAGGAGGATCACCAATAGGTGGATTCATAACCAAGGGCGATTCCTCTTCCTAGATGTTTTGGTCATCTTCCCACTCATCTACCTCAATTGGAATTTACATATCAAGAACTTATAGTTTTTTTTTGACACAATGATGATCAAGGGTAATTTTTCACCACAATTATAACACAACCCTTTTTCTCAAGCAATGAGCTCTCATTTCTGGTGGTGTAAATTCACCTCCTAGGAGCACAATTTGCAATATAAACCTTCACAAATACGAGATAAGCAAATCTCTTTCACCAATGGGTGAATAATAATTGAGATGAAGAATAATGTACATTGGCCTTGCTTATAAAGGCAAGGGGAAAGCTGGTAAAAATGTAACCGACAACAACTACCAATTAATTAAATGCAGTAATAAACTATAATGCATTATGCAGGCCTAAGTCAACTTAAGCAAGTAAATATCCTATTTACTCTAACACCCCTCTTAAGTGCAACTTAGGGAGATTATTATACTATATCAAGATGCAATATGGGTCTTGGCCACACAACCATGTTAGGTACCCATTTACAATGCAAAATGCAATGCAATCTATCACAAACAAAGAAAAGGAGAAAACCATGTGGGAAAAAAATCCTCTCCAAAAAAGAGAAAAGAAAAACAAGAGCATGGATGGAGGACTCAATAACACCCCCCAAGTACTACATACATCATGTATATACAATCAATGATCCTCCCATAGGAAGGATATAAGGAGACTACATAGCCCCCCCATAATGAATAATGTCATGTAGAAATGGTAAGTGATTGAAGGAAAAACATAGTACAATGCCTACAAATAACATTTCTCCCTTTGGGAAGAAGATAAATCAAGTACAAATGCATGAATGCTTCCCATTCTGGATAGGAATTAGCAAGTGAAATCCAAATGTAGGATGATAATGTCTTTGAAATCTATTCATGCATCACCAAGACCTTGGAACATGGTGTCACGAACCAATCGGGAACATGCCCAATCACAACAAAAAGTGACAAACAAGGTACCACTGGAAACTGATTTTGAATATTCTCCAAAGACAGAGATGGAGTGACAATAGTTGTACCACAACTATCATCAAATAGGAAAATTAATCCTTCAAATGTGTCTTCCAAGTCTGAAATGTGAGATTCCACAAACAATGAACCAATGTCCAACAAATAGGAATCCCAATAAGGAAAACAATGATAATCATGTTGCTTAGGAATGATGGAAGTTCTTAATGAAGGTGGATCAACTATCTCTGACAAAGAATCAAGACCCTCTTAACCAACTGCAACCTCATCTGAAGTCTCAAAAACCTCCAAAGGATCACAAGAATTGTTTATCTTCTCTAAAGAATAAAAATGCACATTGGTATTGGAAAGAGGGTCATTGAGATATGGCAGAGTATGATGATCTCCATATGATTCTCTAAGATCTCCATATGATTCTCGAATGTAAGTCCAAAGAGCATAAGGGCACTCAAAATGATAAGTGTTTCCAAAAGGTCATCATTTATATGCTCAAAAATAACTCTAAAGACTTTAGCCCTATATCCTTTCCAAATAATATACCCACAATGTGTGTCTAGAATAGGAAGTTCATTATACAAATATGGCAATAGATTATGCTCACTAAGATGAGTGAGAATAAAATCACTACATTTCCTAAAGTTCACTTTCTCCAAAGAAACCATTATACATGATAATTCTTCAAAATTTTCAAAGATAGTTATTGTTGTCTCCTATTAGTGCACCCTTGCTAAGTGAACTCAGCCTATTGGTGAAACATTGGGACTTTTCTAAGGTTGTGGGTCACCTAAAGCAAAAAGAACCTCCAGAGAAAGTTGTATCTTATGGTACTCACCTAAACTAACTCTTGTTGGGAAAGAGTAAAAAAGATTGCATAAAAATGAACCTACTTTCTAAGGTGATACATCAAATGATTATCTTCTAACTTACACAATTACTTTTACACATAGTTTTAATCAACAAAGTTTCTACATACACAACTCAGAGGCTTATATGCTCTTGCATCAAGGTTTCATAAGAAGACCATGATACTCACAGTCCTAGAAGGAATATATACTCTCCTCACAACTTTAAATTTGTTTGTATCACCAACACAACTTACAACCTGCAACATACATATTTCTTCTACCTAAAGGTGCTAACAATGAGACACAACAACAAGGATCACATGTATCACAAGAAAATTGCATCAATCATTTAACCACACACAAAAAAATAGATTATAAGAGGGAAAATTTGCTTAACCTTATTGATCTGAAAAAGGTGTTTCACTGTTGTATATGTTTGCAAGAATGAGTTACAATGTTATCTTTCACTTGAAAGAGCTCCAAAATAAGCTATAATACTTACTCAAAGAAGAAAGAACTAACTTCAAAAATGAACTTTAAAGTTACTTATGCTTTTCCAAGAGGTTGCACAAAGATAGGAATTAGAAACTTCCTTGGTCATGTACAACCAAAAATCCTAAAATCTAGCCCCTACATCCACTCCAAAAAGGCTCATGGATGAAGAAAAGTTCAAGCCTTGACCTCTCCTATCATAAAGGAATCCAAAACTTCTCCTAGATGCTCTCCAAAGCCTTTAAACTCAGTAAAAATCACTCCTACATCTTCTCCACATGTTGGCTAACCTCTCCAACCTCCCCTATATGCTTGGAACTCAGTCATAAAACCTCATTACACCCCTTGACTTATTCTTGAAGACACATGCTCTTTATCTTGCATTACATATAACATTTAAATAAGGTGATTTATAATAGCATCACCTAAATAAATGTTTTACATTTCAAACTTTAAGCAAAACAAGGCACATTTGACCATGTTTTAAAAGGAAACACAAGACACATTAAATGTTTTGACTTTGCAAAAATATGCAAAGGTGGCTAAAAGACTAAGGCATACATAGCTAACATGGTATTAGTTGTGAAGGGAATTCTTTAAAAATAAAGGAAAAAATGCCTTTTACTAACCGACCAATCTTAGGGTTTAGAAACCCTAAAAGAGATTTGTTGCGGCCAAACTCATTCATTTCACTTTGTTTCATTTTCTCTATTGGGCACCGCCATGGTTCATGCATAGGTCAAGGGTTTCTGGAAAAAAAATGGCATGGGTAAGCTTTTTGTGTGTAACACTTGCATCATTTTTCATTATTTGTGAATGGAAATCTTGTTTCGAGCTCCAGATTTGCTAAAAAAGATGAGAACATTTGTTTCTTTCCTGTGCAAATTAATGTATCTCATGCTTGGTTGTTTGAAATCTCTGGAAAAAATGACAGTTGATATATTTCATGATGCTCTTTGAAATTTCTGGAAAAAATGACAGTTGATATATTTACCTTGTATCTTCTCCTTGACACAACCTCTGGATGCATAGATGAATTTCACTGTTCTTATCATACAACTGCATTTAAAAGGACTGTTCTAGTGATATTTCTGAGATAAATGCTTTCATTTATTTTTTTTGGCTTTCATAAAGCAGTAACATGGGTCATCATGAAACCCTAGCTCCTAGACTTGATCAAATATGAAATTCAAACTTTTCTCTTTGAAAACTTGTCTTGTACAAGTACAACAATTCTCAGCTTCAAAACACTGCCATGATATACTGTCATATTCCTCTCATAATTTCTATCACCTATGATGCCTTCTTGTAATTTGTAGGACACAATCAATGGTTGTACATCTTGATTCACTGTATTGTTGAGCATGTTTCCCTTATTGATTGGCACATTTATGGGATTACCCCCTCAACTATGTTATCTTTTGTCAAAAATTGCCACTGTACTCATTATCTATGACACTATCCCTTATCATGGTGCTCAATACTTGCCAACTATCATATTGGTGCATCATCATTTATAATCTATATGACTATCCTATGGACTATACTCACCATTCTCCATGCTAGGTATATCACACCATTACACATTTGAATATACAGTCTCCCTCCATGCCTGTGATTGTCTTTCATAATCTTGTCACATTTTGGAGATCACTACCCCTTATGTTGACCGTACTTATGTTTAGTTGATTTTTATGAAGACCACTCGACCTTTCCAAGTTCAAAGCACTGGAAAAATTATTGCACTGCTCATTACAATAGCCACAAAATTTGATTCATCAAACCTTAGAGATTTTTCTTGTATCCTTGAACTCGTCCTCGAGGACTATCACTATTTGCATAGCATGATGACTACCACTTTGAATGTCTCTATCCTCCTAAAGCTTATTCATGACTATATTCTCGATTGTCAAGGGCACTTCATTTACTATCATATATTACATTAAATTTGTAAATGTGAACATATTTGCACTTTACATTAATTGCTTGAGTTGTCACTTCTTGCATTGAATGTGAATGTGCTTTAACATCGAAGCTACTGCCCTCTTTCATGGTGGATTTAATTTTCTACACTTGACAAATTCAATCATTATCACCATCGACTATCCCTTTCTCATGGCTATTTCTCATAGTGGTAGCCTTTTCATGACTGTCACCCTATCTTGCATTTATTTGTCCTTAAAGGACTATACCTTAAGTTTCATTGGATTGTCCTTTGGATCACTAAGTGACTTTTGTGACCTGAAGTTACTTCCATTGATGAAAATTACACCACATACCCCTCTCAAACAAAAGGGAAACATGTTGGGCTCAACCCTTGTGGGATCCCATTTTACTCCACATGCTGTAATGTTGAACAAATTAATCCTACAATGGAAAATGAACCTATACCTACATAGTAAATAAACATGTTAGCAAAATAATGAAGCCAAAAGCTTCCAATAATGTTTCATGATGATTGATTATACTCCTTTTCTTTTCTTGATAACGGTGATGACTACAAAACTATTTTAATGCCTTATGAGAATAAGCTATATGTTTGTTGATGTGGCATGTGTAGAAAATATGGGTCCCAAGCTCTAACACAATTTTCCCCATCTCTTGCAAACATTTCAAGTAGTAGCAAAGCAACTTTTGGAGCAATCAAGCAGGAGGGTTTGGACAAGGATGCAACTTTGCAACCCGAGGTTCATCATTTAGGCAATGACAGATCCCTACTCTTTTCATATGCTCTTTCTTTTACACTTCTTCAAATGTATAGTTTATTTTAATATTGTATTGAAATAATTATTCACACGGCTTGTGTAGGACACCATACATTTGTAATTATCAATAAAAGATAGCGTTTGTGCAAAATTTGTGCAATCATTCTCTTGTATACATTTGCATAATGAACTACAATTTATTTGAAAACTACTTCTATGCATATAAATGGAACTCTTAGCATCAATTAATGTGTACCTTACTTTTATTTTGCAAAAACTATCTCAGCTCTACCTGATTGAGTTGGAAGCTAAATTGGGTAATAGTTATAAAAACCACCAAATAAGAATTATAAGGTTAAAAAACATGATTTGGTGCAAAAATTGGTGGGGCCCATTGCTTGATCTCCATGCCAACAGCAAGCAAACTCCACCAAACCAAGAGAGCATAGTCACAAGTCAACAACATACATACCACCAATCACCACATGTGAGAGACACTTCACGACCACATGAGCCTTTGCTCACACTGATGAAGGGAGTAAAAGGCTATATGAATAGCAAGAAACTACATAACACCACCAATGTGGGATAAGTGTTTTGCAGCAAGGTTAAAACACAATGAACTTTTTGCACGATGAGAAAGAAGGAAACCCTAAGATCTTCACCCAACAAGTAAATTATGCCTAGAAAAAGTGAAATTACTTGGGCAACAAACAAATTGCACCTCCAATAGATAAATTGTAGCCCAATAGAGAATCGAGCCTCTCTGAACAGAGATTACTGTCACTTGTGGGTGAAAACGCACCTCTGCAATAGAGGATTGAGCCTTCAATCAGACATTAGGGTGAATTGTAGCCTGTGGACAATAGATGATGCCTCCAACGAAGAGTATCAGCCTTTAATAGGAAAAATCATGCCTTCCTCACTTGCAAAAAAAAACATGCTTCTCCAAATGAACTAGATCTCTAGAAAAGATTGAAGAAGAAAAAGAATATCAGCAAAAATGGCAACTTTGAAACTTAACAAATTTCAAATGCCAAATAATCTCCACCGAATAAATGATCTTAAACTTCGATGAAAACTCTTAGCGGAAGGAGTTGCAGATAGCCAGCTTTTATGCCATGTTAATGTAAATTCACCTCCCGAGAACACAATCTGCAATATAAACCTTCACAAATATGAGAGAACCAAAGCTCTTTTACCAATGAGTGATTAATAATTGAGATGAAGAATAATGCACATTGGCATTGCTTATAAAGGAAAGGGGAAAGCTGGTAAAAATGTAACTTACAACAACTACCAATTAAGTAAATGCACTAATAAACTATAATGCATTATGCCTAAGTAAACTTAAGCAGGTAAATATCTTATTTACTCTAACAATTTCTACTTCATTGAGATGTTGTATAGGCATGGCCCAAGGATTTGAATTAGAAACAAGATAATTCACCATATCAAGCTTAAAGGAGTAAACATAGAGAAGTGTCAATGAGTTGTTAACTTATCTTCTACAAGTTTGTCGAAACATGTGGCTACCATCATATCCTTAGATTTAAACATTTTAACCTCAACATGTATTTCCTCGAGGCCTCTAATGAAAAAATAATTGGTGAAGAAAGAATCTAGCAAGCCTTCAATTTGGTTGAAAATTTTCTCAAATTCAATTTGGTAGTCATACATTGTAAAAGCACAAACCTATGTCACACTTTATAAAGGAATTGACCAACAGCAAAAAAAAAATTGAACTTCGACCACATAAAAGTGGTCTTTATGCTTTGAATTTCAAAATGGTGTAAACTAATTAAATGTAGAAATTTTGATGAAGTTTATTCCTGTAATTTTTAAAATTTAAAAAAAAAAAGTTTTCATTATGTTTTTATCAATTTAAGGACAAATTTTGGAATGTTGAAAATTTCAGAAAAAGTGACTTCACAAGCCGTCAAGAAAAATTGAAAAAAAACTTCCCTTTTTTTTCCCAAATAAGGTAACTTCAATATCTTGTGCATGGAAAAAAAAAATCAAATTTCGATGTATATTTTTCTCGTAATAGCGTTTTAAAGTCAAACATGTCAGAATTTGACAGTTTTCACGAGCCGTCAACTATTTTCAATTTTTTAATCATTTTCAAAAAAAAAAATATACCCTTTTGAAGAAGACTCTCTCCTCTTGTGCCCCATATAATATTTAATTTTTTTTAATAAGTTTTACTATCTTTTTTTAATTTCTAATCAACCTTTTTTTAAAAAAAAATTAAAACCTACTTGCATTATTTTAAAAATAAAATATATTAAAACTAATCAAAAAAATTAAAAAATTATATATTTGGATTCTCCACTCCTAGCTCTACAAAAGGGTATTTTTATTTTTTGCAGAAAGATCATTCTGACTAAAGAAATACTTTGCCAAAGTTGAACATTTTAGAAAATTCTAAAAATGATGAGTTAGCTGCCATATAGGATGCCAACTAGACATGCTCGACCGAGTATGTTTCGGTCAAGCCTACTTCAGCCAAAACATACTCAGCTGAAAATGACTTGATATTTCCAAGCTATAAATACCAGATACGCTCACTTTTTTCATGTTTTTGGCCAGCCGTATTCGGCCAAAAAGGTACCTACCATGTTGGCACCACATGGTTTCGGCCGAAAGCCACTCGGCCAAATATCTTCCAGCCGGAAATAGTTCGCTCAGAACCATTTATTTGGCTAAAAGTGTGACACATTATTGTGCTTTTACCCATAAAACGTAGTTTTCTTAATTTGATTGAAGCTCTTGTAAACTCTTCATAGGTGCATGTGACTAAAGTAAACAAAAATGTGTCTTTTGAATTTAATCCAACTAGGTTTAGGATTGAATTTTCTATACTATGTGCACCACTAAATTGTTTTATTTCCAAGTTGAGTGAGATAGTAGGGACCATTTTCCCCCAAGGAGTATTATGGAGAGTAAAATATTTTTCATCACAATAGATCCAACTAGTAGGGTATGTACCAAAAAAATTAGGGAAATCAAGTTTGGGTCCCCAAGGTATAATGTTGGTGTGAGAACTAGATTCGATATGACCAAAGTGGTCATTGAAGGAATTAGGACTAGTTATAAAATTGATATATCAATAAGGGAGGAGATGCTAGATTCAAATTCCTCTAATTTATTATTTATTGTGGCATCCATTTGCCTAGAGCGAGTATTCACCATTAGGAGGGTCCCAAAGTGGCTTTAAAGAGTATGTCAACTTTATACACCAAATTGGTCAACTTGAAGGTTTAGAGTATAAGGTTTAGGGTATTAGGTTGAGGCTATAGGGTATAGGGATGATGATTGATGATGTAGGGTTTAGGGTTTAAGGTATAGGGTTGAAGGTTGAGGGATAGTGTTCATGGTTGAGGGTATAGGGTTAAGTGTGTAGGGTATAGGGATTAGGGTTTAGGATATGGGTATAGGGTTAAGGTTATTGGGTTTAGGGTATAGGGTTGAGGGTATCTAGGAATGATGGATAATGTTTAGGTTTTAGGGTATAAGTTTGAGGTTATAGGGTATAGGGATGAGGGTTGAGGGTGTAGGGTTTAGGATTTAAGATATAGGGTTGAGGGTTGAGGGATAATGTTCAGGGTTGAGGGTATAGGGTTAAGTGTTGTAGTGTCATAAAATGTACTCTTTTACATTTTCACACTATGTTTGCATCCCCTTAATTAATTGGACTTAATTAAGCCTTTAATTGGCATAATTATGCATTCATAAGCCTAATTAATTTTGTTTTCTGAAAGGGGGTCCCACATTTAAGTAATGCCTACACTTAACTACACATCTTGGAAAATGTGTGTCCTAGGTTTAGGGATAGGACACATTCGCTCAAGGGAGAATAGGTCCTCCTTAAGTATTGGGATCCATTTTTTAATATGTTTTTATTGGCATTTTAATGATCTAAATTCAAATTGCAAAGGTCGACTTGTGATGATTAATTGTCGAGTAATTAAGGAATCACCTATAAATGCAAGGTTATTTTATCAAATTCAAATCCTGAGTAACCTAATATTTCAAGAGATCAATTACAAGAGAAAATATTATTGTCAAGAGCATTGAAGAGCAGATTTATCGGTCAATTATTGCAACATTCAAGATCCTATCATGGTGACAAGACTTATGTGTGTTCATGCATGTTTTTGAGCTAACATTGTGATGTAGGTTTCAAGTTTTCAAACATAAAATCAAGCATCCAATCAAGCCATTTCATGCAAGATCTAATCCTTGGAGTGATGTGTTAGACTTCAGTCCTCTAATGATAACCATTAAAGGGTTTGGCGACTTACAACAAGCTAGTGTTCATTCATCATTTCTCCATTTTTATCATTATTTCATTATCAAGGTTTAATTACCAAACTAGGGTTTGACCAAGGAAAACCCTTATACACCAAAAATAACATTTTTCTCCTCTTTGTGTGTTTTTAAATTTACAAGTGAAGAAGGATTGGAATTGGAGCAAAAGTGCAATTTTTCAAAGTTGTCAAATTTGTCATCAAAGTTGTCAAGATACGAAAAATCACCTATAGGTTTTATTTATGGCTTTCTAGTAGTCAAACCTAGGGGAATTAGAATCTTAGATCCGACATTAGAGGACTGCAAAAAGAATTTTCAAATCCCTGTACAAAGACACATTCACCCTTGGGTGAATGAGTCCCAAGCAAGACACTTTTCAACACTTTTGGTGACATGTACACAACAATTTAAACTTCTTAGATTTGTTGGTTAATGGTTGTTTCTATCATTATTATCATAACAATTCATGTTTCAAGTGATAGATTTCACTAATTGGATTGTTAATGCACTTTTATTCTTCTCTCAAAACTATTGTTAAATCATATTTTACCATTTTCTATCATAAGGAAGTTAGGGAAACATTGTGTCCAAATAGAGGGTTGACTCACCTTGGAGGTTTCAAGTCAATTCTAACCATTTATGACACTCTCCATCTTCCTAATGAACATGGAAAAAGTGGACTTGTGATTAGGTGGACACCCCTCTTGCTTTTTGACATAGGTCCCTCATTTCTAGGTCTTCCTATTTCTCTCCCCCCTTTTTTCTACATTTCATTTTGGTGAACCTAACTTTGTACACTTTAATTTTTGATTTGGAGACATTCAAAATCCTGGATCTAGGTTTGAGTTAGTGTTTTTTGCATTATTGTTCTTTGCATTGCATTTAGGGTTTAGTTTTGCATGTTTGCTTTATTTAAATTCATAAAAAAAAGGAAAATTTGCATTCATTTTGCATACATCTTGCATTGTAGTTGCATCAAGAGTGTTTTTCAGTCATTTAGAGTCAATTTTAGTTCAAAATTGCATTCCAAAAGTTTTTACTTTTTTCACTATTTGTCACTAATTGCACTTGCATTAAGACACTTAAAACTGGAAAAATTTGTCATAGAATTCATAGTCTACAACCTGAAATAGAAAGTTCAAACTTCAAACCAGAAACACAAACTTTAATTTTTCCAACCCCTATACAAAGACTCATTTTCCCTTGGGTGAACTTATCCTTGTATAGGTGTTGTTTCAAATTTATGGGCATCATTTTGTCTTTGTTTGCTTCATTTCATTTTGTTGTCAGATTTGAGTTTCAGTTTCAGAAAATAAAAAATTATGTACTTTCTTGCATTAAGTTTAACTAGTCAAATTAAGTGCATTGTTTAAAGTCGTAATTGGCATAAAAAGACATCATTTTCAAGTTTTTGCATACCATAATTAGTAAATTATCTTGTTTCAAATCTGAAAATTGCAAAATCTTTTTACATACTTGCATTGTGATTCCTACTTTTGGGTGTTTGTTACATTTGTATAGTGCCATTTCTCCATTTTGGGTGCACTTGTGTTTGGTGAAACTTGTGTGAGCTTCACAACTTGGTGTCTTATTTCCAATATTTTATTGAGACATAGTTGGAGACTGATTTCGTCCCATGCTAGTACATCTACCATGGATCTTGAGTTTTCTAACTCTTTCACTCATAGTGTTGACACTAGTCAACCCATTATGGACCATAGCTTTCATCCCAAATTTCCCATGACCACCTTACCCACAACTCATGTAACTGAAGTTGACACAATGGTTGCTAATGTCCCTCAAGAGAAGCTAAAACAAATGGATGAAACCTTAGAAAAAATGTAAAACTTTGCGAGTGTTGAATACATTGTTGGTACTATGGTTTTTGACATAAATAACATGAGGAAAATGCTTGATAATGAACAAGGAATAAAACTTGTGTGTAGTCGAACTCATATAATTAACAATCATGTTCCTACAATGGCTAGTTGTGCTCAAAATTTGGAGTACACTCAAAGTCAAGGTGGAAATCCAATTCCTCCTACAACTATAGCCTCTATTCCTACATACACTCATCCAATTGTTACTACTACAAGGCAACCCACTAGTAATTTCAATACAACTCTAGCTATTTCCACTGGGAATCCTTTAATCTTTGTGAATTCAAATCTCATATCTCCTAATCCATCACCTCTCACAAACTTGCAATTCACTTGTCCTCCACATACATATGCACCTCCACCTTATTCACCTCCATCTCACAATGCAACCAATGATTTCGTCCTCAACCAACGTTTGCAAAATGTTTCATCCCTCCAACAAAAAATTTCCACATTGAACCAAAATAATAATGTCCAACCTTCACAATATGTCAAATGAAACCCAATGTCCTTGGAGATATTGAGAGCACAAATGCCACAAGGTATAGAGATTCCTAGATTTGAGAAATATGGTGGTAAAGGAGACCCTAGTAACCATGTCTCGGCATACGCAACCTATGGAGTGACTTCATTTTTGAAGACAAGCTCTTGGCTAAGCTTTTCCCTGGGTCTTTGAAGATACAACCTTGGAATGGTTTTTCTCTTTATTGAGTAACTCAATTAGTTCATTCAATGAGCTTGTTAATGCCTTTCTCAACCATTTCCAAGTGCACATTGCTCCCAAGATGACCTAGTTGATTTAATGAAATGTAAGCAAAAGGATGATGAAAAGATCACTGATTTTATAGCACAGTACCAATTACTTTACTCAAAAATCAACATTAAGATTCTTGATGCCGATCTTCAAAGAATGTCCATTGAAAATTTGCAAAACAAAATTCAAGACAAGCTTGGGATGATGCAATTTCCATTCTTTACACATGTGTGCACAACTCTTCATGAATATCAAAATTCGGTTAGTCATCGTGAAGCAACAACTCCCTCTAACTGCCTTGAGAAATCTGAGTTCATGCCACATAACAATTTCCAACCATTCAAGAAACAAAATAAGAGCTTTTTATAGATAAACCCA
Source organism: Sequoia sempervirens (assembly GCA_007258455.2). Lineage (NCBI taxonomy): Eukaryota > Viridiplantae > Streptophyta > Pinopsida > Cupressales > Cupressaceae > Sequoia > Sequoia sempervirens. The sequence goes on along the minus strand of VDFB02292527.1, from coordinate 702,660 downwards.
CCTCAAACAAGTCAACATGTTGAGTCTCAAGTGGTTGCTATAAAAAGAAAAATCCATATTGATTCAAAGAGCGTAATAGAAAATTTACCTCATTACCCAATACCCTCTATTTCATAATGTTGTAACTTTTGGGTAAGAACCTAATTACCTTACCTCCTGTTAGAAAATTTGATCCTACAAATCCCTTACCTCTGAATTAATATGCTAATTCCTTCTACCATTATCACTAACAAAAGGGACATGATACAAAACATTGTAAGCATCTTAACAATATTGTGCAAGACCTCATTAATTCTATTCACATCTAGATTGGTGGTGTTAATGATCAAGGAAATAAATCTGTTGACCCACCCAACCAAAATTTGCAATTTTTTACTAATCCTATGCCAAATCATAACATCTCTTTTGTGAAATCTATTGATACTAAGAAGGATGTGATGAATGTTGACATGGCTAATGATAACATGAATGATGGTAATGATGAATACGTTAATTTGGTCAACTTCATTGATGTTCAACATCGTAAAGGGCCAAACTAGCTTGTCTATGAACATTTATTTCTCACAAAATGACATAATTAAACATGCACCTGATGGTCCTCTTTACATAGCTAGAAGAATCAATGACAAGCCTACTAATGGGATGTTAATTGATCTCGTGTGCATAGAGAATGTGATCACTGAGGAATTCTCATTTGTGCATGAACTTTATCAAGATTCTTATGAACAACCAAACGCATGGATCAAAACACATAATGGTTTTTCTTGCCCTATGATAGGTTCGATCATTCTTCCTTTAAAATTTAGACCAAAACAATTGAATTTCTCATTCTCCATCATCTTGTCATCAGACCAATTTCATGTAAAGCTTGGCTATCCATGGCTACGCTCCCATCGGTAGTGCATAAAATGCTTAAATTTTCCATTTTGCAATGGCATCTTTACTGTGCATCATAGTGGCTTTAATCCTGTGTCTTCCCATGGGAATTTCTCATTAGATTTATTTTGGCCCAAACCTATGGAACCTATTAAACCTTATGAGGACTTCTTTTTCAAATCTTATCAAAAGTTCAAGACAAAGCACATAGCATAATTATCCCTTAGCAACATGACTCAACCCATTATTGAGCCTCCTATTATTGACAAAGCCATGATTGAACCAAAATCCCTTCCAAGTAACCAAGAAAAATCACCCATGATTCGTCTGCCTATTTCCTATAAGAGACCAAGAGATAACTATACAATTCTTGTTGTGCCTCCTAAGATTAAACAATTTTACAAAGCTAAAGAGACAATGGTTGAACAAACTTCCACGATTCCTTTCATTTCTCCGTTGTGGGAAGAAAAGAAACCAATGGTTGATAAACCAACTCCTACATAAACACAACTTGAAAATTGTACAAGAAGAAACAAAAATGCTAAAGAGTGTAGGCATAAACATTCGTTCTATTGCTCGCCAGTTAGAAGACAAGAATAATATAGAAAATCAATATCAAACACCAACTGAAGCAATACATGATGATTCTCCACCTTCGCCACAACAACAACATGAGACTTTGAACAATGGACATCATCGTTAGGCCTCCTATTATGATTAACTTGGATGATGATGATGAGAATGCTGAAATTGATGAGGAAGTGCATAATGAGCTAAATTTATTGTTTTCCTCTTCCATGAGCTTAGATGATAACAACTGTGATGATACTCCTAACAAGAGTAACTCACCGTGTGTTGAACTTGGTGATGTTCCTAGTACAACGCTTGCCATTGTTCATTTGGCTAATTTTTTGCCTTCTGCCTATGATGAACAAGATTGGGATGTAGATGACGTGCTATAGGTTGAATCACATGTGCCATACTAGTCTTCTCTTTGTTTTATTTTCATGTTATTTGTGTGATTGCATGTGCATAATGTAATCCCTCGTATCATGTTGCTTGGCATGACTTTATATATGTTTGTGAGCCTACTTTGGATGACCCTTGTCACTCCATTGGTGGAAGGATACAAAAGAAGTGAATCTATATTGACATTCTTCTATTTGTATCTACATTCTTCTATATGTCATAAACCTTTATTTTTTCACTTGTCCTGTGTTTTACTTTTGCAGATGACACAAGATGTTGATACATTTAGGTATCTTCCATGTTGACCTAAAATCATTTCTTTGTTTTCTCTCTCTATGTGTCATTCTTCCTTTGTTCTTGTTACCTATTTTTGCTACTAGCCCAAACAAGTAGTGTTGTTTATATTTTATAAGTGAAAAGAAGGTACATTTTAACTCTGTTATGTCACATTCATGTGCATAAAGAAATATTAGAAGACTACAATACTATATTAACTTAGTGATAATGATAAGTGTATAGTGTCCCTCACAAGTCGAGGGATTGACTATTTTAATGCATATAAAGAAAAAACTATACATTTACAGATTAAAAGAAATGCATGTGTAAAGAAGGGGGATCCGTCATTTCCTGAATGACGAATCTTGGTTGATTTTCCCTGCATAAGCTTCAATCATCCTGCCCATCTAGCCTCAAGTTGTTGTTTTCCCCTGCTACTCCAAGGTTTCTTGTATTTGTGAGAAGTTTGGTTAAAGCAATGAAGGATCACCAATTAGTACATAGGAAAACATCCATAAACATATAATCTAATCCTTATAAACATTAAAATAGTTAGCATATCATAGATTTCCAAGAAAACAAGAGAGTTATCAAACACATCTATCATATGCTCTGTTTTGTCTAACATGTTTGCTCCTTGTGCAGATATAGGTCAAATATTTGTCACTGTTTTGATTCTTTTGATTGTAGCATGTGGAGTAAAATGTGGCTCCCGCAAGGGGTGAGCCCAACATGCTTCCCTCTTGTGTTTTAGGAGGGATAGGGAATTGAGAAACTTGATCAAATTGATGATAAGCCTATTCTTGATGCATTGAATCAATATGGAATGATACCAATTGATCAAATTTCATTATCAGATTCAAAAGATGCAACAAAAATTGGGCGAATTATGAAGAAAGATTACTCTTCATCTTTCCACAATGAACCAAATAGTAGGCTTCCATCATGTTGATCAAAGGGGTTGTCATTTCTTCCTGGAAATCTTACTCTGCTGGATATGTCTTTCAATCTTCTTAAGTGGATCCAAATTCAAGTTAAATAGTGATATGAGTTGTATTTTCATTGTCATCATTTTCAAGGGTCAATAAAGAAGAAAGCAAGAACAAGGACAACAATTAGTCAAGGAGGAAGACAACTTGTCTCTTCCCAAGAAACAAATGATTTTTGTGATAATAGTGAAGATACACAACAAAATTGGAATATGGAACCCAATAAATCAAACACGGAATAGAAATTGGATGGTGCAGAATTTGATGCCTTTGATAGGAGAAATATGAAGACTGAAACACAGATGCATCAAGTTCAATTATGGAAGGCCACAATGACTAATACTACTAACTCAAAACATAATTGGAAATGAGGAAGAAACTCAAAACAATGCAGGTCAATGAGTTAGCTTAGCTTGTAAGGAGCTCTCAAGTCCTATTAGGAGCTGTCATGAGCTACATGAAGCAATCATAGAGCCTAAAAAGACATGATAAATGACAACAAATTCGGTGAAGGAACTAGTAACCTTGAAATGATAAAGCCACAGTTCACCTTGAGTTGAAAAAGACAACCATAATCATCATGAAGCCTATAATACAATTAGGGGGAAAGCAACAAACAAAATTGGCTTGTTGGATGTTGTGGTTGTGTTGCTGATATGTGGTTGTCATTGATGTCAACACTATTAACATTATTGTATTGAAGCTTGTATATGTCAAGGATATTGAGAAAATTTTTAAAGAAAGAGTTCTAGGTTCGCAATGGAACTGTGAAGGTCATGAAGGTGTCTTGTTCTGTATGTTGAAGATTAGTTGTTGTGGACTAAAGGGTTTATTGTTGAGTGTATCTAGCCCATCCACCAAAAGTTTTAGAGGTCCGCGTGAATATTTGTTCGAGTTATAAAGATCTATGTTCTGACAGTGTTTTTTATTAAATTTGGCATGATTCTGGTAATTCTAGTTGTTGTAGATGTTTCTTTGTTGTTTCTTGGTGTTCGTGGATGTTTCTAGATTGTTCTCTATCTTTGTTGCACGTCTGCGTTGAACGGTGCGCTCATGGTTGAATATTTTTCTCAGCATGTTTGGGTTTTCATGTTCTTGGCTGACATGGTGGTTGTGGCATGTTGTGGATCCTTGTAGATTTAATTTTGAATGTTTGGTACACTAAAGGATATTGTTTTGGGTTGCATCATGATATTAGTCGAGTTTGATCCACTTTGAAAATTTATTTGTAAATTTGGGCCAACATTGAAAATATGTCTTATATTTTGGATGACAAGGTTGTTGATGTAATTCCATGTTGCGAATATATAAGAGCAATTTTTTGAGAGAAGTTAGTGTGTGCATAAGAGTGAATGTATGCCAGAGAAAGTGCAAATATGTGAATAGTGTCCAAATCATTCGATTGCAGAGTAGAGTGAGAAGAAGTTTGAGTGAAGTGTGAAGAAGGTTCTCTGTGCTTAACTAGAACTATAATCAGGATTTTGAAGAAGCTATTTCCTTGATTCATACCCTATGGATCTAATCTATATTGCTGTGTATTGTTGGGTAGTGAGCCCTCTTGTATTTGAGCAGTGAGCTCTAGGCAGTGTGCTTGAATTCATGTGCATTCCCATTATTTTTCTTATACTTTTAACAAGGTATAATATTGTGGACTAACATCCATCGTGGTTTTTCCCCTAACAAGGTTTCCACATAAAAAATCTTGGTGCTCTCTATGCTTTTGATGTGTTGTTTGTTCATGGTTTACTGTTCATTCATCATATCTGAGATTAAGTTAAGTTTGAAAAAAAATTAAGTATTTTGTGACAACTGATTCACCCCCCCTCTCAGTTGTCTGTCCTTTTTTTGCCAACAATTGGTATCAGAACAGGTTCCTCTGAAGAAGTTTAAAAACTTGAGGTGATCTGAGATGGCATCATACAAGGACAGTCCTAGATTTGATGGAACAAACTACTCATTGTGGAAAACTAGGATGGAGTGTCATTTGAGGTGTATTGGTGAACCCTTTTGGAAGATTACAAAGAACATATATGTTATTCCTCAAAATGGTCCTTCCACTGTTGATGAGATTAAAGAAGCTGAGAATAATGCCAGGGCTATGAAAGCTTTGTTGAGTGCTCTAACAGATTTAGAAATGACAAATGTGATAGGTTTGAAGACAACTCATGAGATGTGGATGAAGCTGGAAACTTTGTATAAAGGAGATGTACATGTGAAGATGGCTAAGCTATAGAGTTTGAAAGGAAAGTATGAAAATTTTAAGATGGGTAAAGATGAAAATATTTCTTTTTTTATGCAAAGATTAAATGAAATAGTGATGAGTATTAGATGTGTCGTTGGTACCCTGGAAGAGGAAGAAATTGTGGCTAAAGTGCTAAGATCATTGCCTCCCTCCTACAAAGTGAAGGCTCATGCTATTGAAGAAACTAGATCATTGACAAATGTGACAAGAGATACACTGATTGGTAAACTTGTTTTCTTTGAGTTGAGCGAATCTGGTGAATCTGCTCCTAAGACTGAAACTACATTCAAGGCTACTATATTTGGAAGAAACAAGAAAAGATATGATCTAGGAGAGAGTTCTAGAAAGACATTCAAGTATGAGAAAGAAATGAAACAGCTTGAAGATGAAGAAAGAGAGGTAGAAGAGTTGGAAGCACTGATTGTGAAGAAAGAAGGCAGAGGACAAGGTAAGTATAAAGGAAAGTTGCCTATCAATTTTTTTTCTTGCAGTAAAATAGGTCATGTTGCATCAAGGTGTCCTGAAAGAGTTCCTAGATCTAATCCTTACAAATCTAGATTCCAAAATAAATGCTACTTTGCTAAAGAAGGTGTGACTAATGAAGAATCTAATAAAAAAAGTGAAATGAAGATGATTGGGTTTTCATTGCTATCAAGGAAAATAGTGTCGTGGCTACTAAATCTGTTAAAGTTGAGAAAGCTCTTGTAGCCTGAATTGAAGAAAAGGATGAGTGGGTCATTGATAGTGGATGCTCACATCATATGAATGGTGACAAAAGAAAATTTGTAAGTCTAGAGAAGTATGACGGTGGGATTGTAAGATTTGGAGATAAGAATGCTTGTGTGATTCATGGCAGAGGATCTATTTGTCTTGGTGGTAACCATAACATTGATGATGTTCTTTATGTTGAAGGCTTGAAGCACAACTTGTTGAGTGTTGGACAGATGGTGGACAAGGGTTATGATCTTTAGTTCAAAGATGGAAGATGCAAGATATATGGAAGTTTTGGAAATATAATTGCTTTAGGTAAACAGAAAAAAGGTAATGTTTTTCACTTGAATGTTACTAGTGAAAGTTGTTTAATTGCTCAAGTAGATGAAAGTTGGTTATGGCATAGAAGGTTGTGTCATGTGAATTTTGATTACATAGTCAAAGTAAGTCCCACTCAAGCAGTAAGAGATCTACCTAAGCTAGTAAAGCTTACTAACATAATTTGCAAGGAGTGTTAGATGGGAAAATAAACTAGAGTCTCTTTTCGAAGCAAACATCATTCAAATGGATTATTGGAGCTGGTGAATACTGATCTATGTGGTCCTTCCAGAGTTAGAAGTCTCCATGGTGAAAGGTACTTTATGCTGCTTATAGATGATTATTATAGAATGATATGGGTTGCCTTCTTAAGAGAAAAATATGAAGCATTATAAAAGTTCAAAAGTTTCAAAGCTATGGTAGAAAATGAGAAAGGTTTGAAAATCAAATGCCTAAGGTTAGAAATAGGTGGTGAATTCGCCTCTAGGGAGTTTAATTCTTTTTGTGAAGAGCATGGAATCAAAAGACAGTTATCTGCTCCTTGAACCCCTCGATAGAATAGAGTTGTAGAGAGGAAGAACAAAACAATTCTGGATGTTGCTAGAACAATGATGATTGAAGGAAATGTGTCTCACATCTACTAGAGTGAAGTTGTAAGCACCGTTGTGTACACTTTGAACTGAGTAAGTGTAAATAGTAATTCTGGTAAGACTCCTTTTGAACTATGGTTTGGTTATAAGCCTATTGTTAAATAATTCAAGATCTTTGGAAGCAAGTGTTACATCAAGAGAGATGACGATATAGGAAAGTTTGATGCAAGAAGCAATGAAGGAATCTTTCTAGGTTACTCTACTAGAAGCAAGGCCTACCGGTGCTATAACAGAAGACTGAGAAAAATGGTTGAGAGTGAAAATGTTAGAGTTGATGAGGATTCTACTAGATCATCTAGATATTGTGGATATGATTCAGATGAAGACAATACAAACAAAGGGAAGAATGTTCAGACACAAATTCAACTTCAATTTGTTCTAGTAAATCAAGATAGTCAGGAAGCAGAGACAAGTGCAAGTGCAGAAGAAATAATAGAAGAATTAGAAGTTCGAGAGAATCTTAAAACTCTGAGGTATGTTAAGCTAAATCATTCTGAAAATCAAATTATAGGAGACAAGAATAAAGGAGTGCAAACTAGAAGAAAGATTACAGAAGAGTATTGCCTGATTTCCAAGATTGAGCCTAAAGATGTCAAAGAAGCTCGCAATGATGAACATTGGATGGAAGCTATGAAGGAAGAACTGATGCAGATTGAAAAGAATGATACATGGATACTTGTTCCCAGACCTAAAGATAAGAATGTGATTGGTACTAAATGGGTCTTTCGAAATAAGCTAAATGAACAAGGTGAAGTGGTCTGAAATAAAGCTAGATTGGTATGTAAAGGGTATTCACAAATGGAAGGTATTAATTTTTAAGAAACATTTGCCCCTGTTTCTAGAATTGAAGCTATAAGATTATTCCTTGCTTATGTTGCATATAAAAATTATAAATTCTATCAAATTTATGTGAAGTCATATTTTCTAAATGGTGAGTTAGAAGAAGAAGTATGCATTGAACGGCCAGATGGATTTCAACTGACTGATAAGGAAAACATGATTTTTCAATTGAAGAAAGCTCTATATGGACTTAAGCAAGCCCCCAGAGCCCGGTATGCTAGACTGGACAAATATTTACTGAAGCTTGGATTCAATAAAGGTACTACTGACATCAACTTATATTTCAAATTGGATCATGACAAAGAGTTAATTATTGAGGTCTTTGTTGATGACATTTTTTTTGGAGGAGATGACAATCTATGTATGAAGTTTGTTGATGAAATGAAGAGTGAATTTGAGATGAGTATGATTGGAGAGATGAAGTTCTTTCTGGGATTGCAAGTTGCTCGGTTAGACAAGGGGATCTTCATATCTCAGTCCAAATATGTGAGAGAACTGTTGAAGAAGTTTGGCATGGATGACTCAGAACCTGTCGGTACTCCCATGGTAACTGGATGTAAGTTGACATAGAATGATGATTCTCCTAAGACAAATCAAACAAGATACATGTCAATGATTGGTGGATTGCTCTATTTAACTCAGACCGGACCAGACATTATGAATGTTGTATGTATGGTTGCTATATTTTAGGCTGATCCAAAAGACTCTCATGTGACTGTTGTTAAGAGAATCTTCAGATATCTGAAAGGAACAATTGATTTTGGGATTTGGTATCCTAAGGATGATGATCTTACTTTGAATGCATATACTGATGTGGATTGGGCAGGAGATGTAGATGACATGAAGAGTACTAGTGGTGGTGCCTTCTTCCTAGGGAAGAAGCTAGTGTCTTGGTTGAGCAAAAAGTAGAATTCCATTTCTCTATCTACTATTGAGGCAGAGTATATTGCTACTGCAAATAACTATACTCAAGTGATGTGGATGAAATAGATACTGAAAGATATTAGAGCAGTATATGATGAACCTATTTCCATATACTGTGACAACTCAAGTGCAATTAACATATCAAATAATTTGGTGCTACACTCTAAGACCAAACATATATCAATCAAGTTTCACTTCTTAAGAGAAAAAGTGAGTGAGAAAGAAGTCAAATTGGAGAATGTGCTTACCAAAGAACAAATTGCAGACATTTTCACTAAGCTATTTCCAAAGGATACTTTTGAGTATCTCAGAGGGATGCTAGGGGTGATTACCCCTCCTGATATGAACTAAAGATGCATTTACTTGCATCAATCTGTGTGCTTCATAGATATTTCTTGATCTGGATTGATGTTTCAGTGGCTGCTACTTAGGGAGAGTAGTCAGATGCGCAGATATGTGGTTCAGAGCTTGTATGTGGGAAGATAATGCTTATCTTTGCCATTGATGTCAAAGGGGGAGAATAGTCATGTAAAAAATTGTTGCTTATCTGGAGTAAAGAGTCTTGTGGGGAGAAGATCATGCAAAAGAAGTCAAGAAGAAGAGTCGGAAGGTTAAGGAGTAAGTGTTGATTGAGAGTTGGGTTGATGGTGTTTTTCACATCATGTGTTGCCATCAATGCCAAAGGGGGAGATTGTTGGATGTTTTGGTTGTGTTGTTGATATGTGGTTGTCATTGATGTCAACACTATTAGCATAATTGTATTGAAGGTTGTATATGTCGAGGATACTGAGAAAATTGTTGAATAAATAGTTCCAGGTTCCCAGTGGAATTGTGAAGGTCATGAAGGTGTCTTGTTCTGTATGTTGAAAATAAGTTATTGTGGACTAAAGGGTTTATTTCTGAGTGTATCTAGTCCATCCACTCAAATTTTCAGAGGTCCATGTGCAGATTTGTTCGAGTTATAAAGATCTATGTTCTGAAATGTTTATGTGGTCTCCGTCAATGTTCTTGATTAAAGTTGGTGTGATTCTGGTAATTCTAGTTGTTGTAGATGTTTCGTTGTTGGTGCTTGTGGATGTTTCTAGATTGTGCTCTATCTCTATTGCACGTTCGCGTTGATCGGTGTGCTCATGGTTCAAGTTTTGATGTTCTTGGACAACATGGTAGTTGTGGCGTGTTGCGGATCCTCGTAGATTTAATTTTGAATGTTTTTCCTCGAGGATATTTTTTTGGGTTGCATCATGATATTAGCCAACGTTGTTTGATCCACATTGAAAATTTATTTGTAAATTTGGGCCGACATTGAAAATATGTCTTATATTTTGGCCGACAAGGTTGTTGATGTAATTCCATGTTGCGAATATATAAGAGCAATTGTTTGAGCAAGGTTAGTGTGTGCATTAGAGCAAATGTATTCCAGAGAAAGTGTAGATGTGCGAATAGTGTCCAAATCATTCGATTGCAATGCAAAGTGAGAAGAAGTTTGAGAGAAGTGTGAAGAAGGTTCTATGTGCTTAACTGGAACTATAATCAGGCTTGTGAAGAAGCTATTTCCTCAGTTCATACCCTGCGGATCTAATTTGTATTCTTGTGTATTGTTGGGCAATGAGCTCTAGGCAGTGTGCCTAAATGCATGTCCATTCCCATTATTTTTCTTATACTTTTAACAAGGTATAATATTGTGGACTAACATCCACTGTGGTTTTTCCCCTAACAGGGTTTCCACGTAAAAAATCTTGGTGTTCTTTGTGCTTTTGATGTGTTGTTTGTTCATGATTTACTATTCATTGATCAGATTTGAGATTAAGTTAAGTTTGAAAAAAGTTTAAATATTCTGTGACAACTGATTCACCCCCCCCTCTTAGTTGTTTGTCCTCGTTTTTCCAACATGGCTATCATGGTCAAATTTTAGAAGGTTCAATCCTGAGAGCTACATTATAATGGCTAATGTCTATGCATTGAAATATGTCACCTTAGTTGTGAAGGTTTTGGTTAAGATTATAGTTCATATTATTGTTTGTAAATAAATTCATCTAAATATTGCTTGTCACAAGAATATTTTAAAGGAAGCATGGTATGTATACATGACAGTCAAAAAATGTGCCAAAATAAATGTGGAAGGATCAATATATAGCCATCTTGGGACAACATGACAGACATGTATGGAAGTGACTTCGACACAAGACTACTGAGCATGGTTGTTAGAAGTGAGAAGGCTTTGAAGGAGATCTTTGTAATCTCTAAAAGTTGATGACAGTCTGTTGAGTATAGATTCCTTAAGTCAAGCTAGGTGACAAAGGGATATTTCCATGAACTTTGAGGTCATTCATATGACTATGGAAGCACGAGTAAAGGAGGAATGGCATTCACAAGGGCAGGGATGCCAAAGAAATAGTAGTCATGTTGGTGTAGGAGCACCAAGGTCATTTTTGGGTATATAGGGTCATAAAGTGAATTTTGGTGTTTTGAGTCTCTAAATTCATGTAATAAGGCCATTATAGGCCATTCTTAATGTTTCAAGTCATTTTGAGTTCATTTGACCAACAATGTAAAAAGTTGCAAAATTTGCCAAAAGTTGTGATGGCAAAATTGCAAAAGTGCAAAAATGGAATGTGAAGAGTTAAGTAGTTAGAAAGTCAGTTGTATTCATTTTTTTTGGGGTGGAAAACATTTAAAAATGATGGAAAACCTAGAGGAATAGGTTGGATGGTTATAAGTGAAGGAAATCAATAATAAAACCCTTGTTTTATATGTGACATCCTGTATTTTTACTAGTAATTATATGTTTCAGAGCACTATACGGCCCCATACAAGTGGTTTATGATCTAAAAAATATGGGAATTGTTAAGGAATGAAGTATCATCAATATTCATTTTGTTTGATTGAATTTTATTAATATTTGTGAGTTTTATGGTCATTCTTCTAGTAATGGTCTGTAACCCTATTTTTGGGATTTTGAAACACAAAAAATGCATTTGTTCTCATTTCCTCTAATGGTTTTGCCTAAAAATAAGTGAAATGAAGGATTTTAGGTAGTTTTCAATGTTAAGAAGGATTTAAGAGCAGGAGGCAAAGGTTAATAGGGTTTATGATGCTTCCCTAATGATGTTTTCTTGTGTTTTGGCTTTAAAATGGTGGTTTTTGTTAGAATTCTGGTGAAATTACAATGTTAAAGGAGTATTGAAGGTTTATTAAGGGAGGTAAGACATATTTAAATGTGTTTGAGGTTTTGTGAATAGATAATAAGGATGGGATTATATAGTTTCAGTAAACCCCTCCTAAAAGTAGTCAAATTGAGGGTTTATTGGTTTGGTGTCTTGGAGGACCAAACTTATGATAAAGTTTGATGATTTAGGGATTTTGTAGCCTATTTGATGTCTTTGAATTGATTTTTTGGGTTAGAGAGGTGTTTAGATAGGTGATTCTTTGTAAAAGTGGCCTATTTGGCCTAGGTGGACAGTGTAGGAGCCTTGATTCAAGGGAGATGGTCTGAAGTGAACCTAAGTGGTTTGAAGATATGTTGAATAACTCTGTAATGGGTGTCAGAAATTCCAACCCTTATGTGGTTTTGAGTTGTTTTTGAGAAGTGATGAACAATTTTCTATGTTGTGAATTCTACAAGTGAAGGTGAGTTGGTGAGTTAAGCACTGGATTGAGGATTTGGTGTTTGGAGATTGTTTAAACCTGGTTAATTTGTGATTGTGGAAAAATTTCTTCCCTGCTTTGCATCAATTGGTATCAGAGCATAGGTAGTAGATCATTTGAGTGTGAAAAGTTGCAATTTGAGTTGTGGAAGTTGAAGGGACAAGATGCTTCCTAAAGGGAATCCTATGGTGAAAGAAATCAAAGAGTTGAAAGAAAGACATGCTAAGTTGAATGAGATGACTCAAAGGAAAACACTATTCAGGACCACATGCAAATGCAAAGAAAAGGTATGTAAAGTTGTGATAGATTTTGGTTCTACTCATAACATGGTGTCCATAGAAATGGTTGGTAAACTGAATTTAGAGAAGATTCCTCATGAAACACCCTATAAAGCATCTTGGTTGAATGATGATCAGTCCATTTTGGTTAATGAACAAGCCTTAGTTGAGTTTAATATTGGTGGATATAAGGATAAGATACTTTGTGATGTGATACCTATGAATTGTTGTCATTTGTTGTTTGGAAGACCATGGAAGTTTGATAGACACGCCATATATGATGGAAGAGATAATACTTACACTATAGAAAAGGATGGAACCACCTTTACACTAACACCATTGCATGAGGATACTAAGGAGCAAACCAAAGAAGCAAGGGTAATCATGTTTGGCAAGGAGTTTGTAAAACTAGAGGAAGATAAAAATGAAGAATGTGCAGCGACTACAAAGGTAGAAGATGTCAAGACAACAAGTTTAAATGCTGATGCAGTGTTAGAAGGAAAAGATGATGAGTTGGTGATAGAATCTGAGAAAGAGAAGGTCAGCAATGAATTCCTTGTGCAGACTCAAGATGAGTTAGGAAAACATGATAAGTTCATGGTAGGGATAGTGTTTTGTCCTTTGATTGCAAAAGAAGTTTGTGGGTAGTTTCAGTCTACCAATATAGTGGTTTATGAACCTAATAAGACAATGGTATTTGGGGCAGAGAATCTGGTAAAAGACATGAAGACAAAAACAAGCTAAGAGAAGGCCAAAGATGGATTGTTTGTGAGGACTCCAAATGGATTGGAGAAGTATGATGATATTGTGGTTAGGACAATTCTTTTTCCTTTAATGCAAAGAGAGGTTGGAAGGAAGTCACATTCTGCCATGACAGAGGTATGTAGACCTGATTACACAGGGGTTCTAAGAGTAGAGAACCTAAAAGTGGGTGTGAAGACAAAAAGTGAAGTGAATATGGGTGTTTGACCAAAGAAAATGGGTGAGTCCAAGCATGTAGCAGGGGTAATGAAGGAGAAATTTCATGGAATAGTTGGTACAGGTGTGAAGGCAGGTTCAACATCAAATCTTGATGAGGCAAGGGAAAAGAGGCAGATAATAGGTCATTCTGTAAAGATGGAGCAGAATGTAGTTGGTAAATAGTTCAAGAGCACAAAGCATGATGCAAATTTTGAGTACTTGATCAAGTGGAAGGGAGTACTAGACAATGAAGCATTGAAGGTTAAGGAGATGTTGTGAAGAAGCAAGGTTCAAGGCAGTATATTCCTCATGGGACATGAGTTTTTTTTAGGCCGGTTGTATGGTGTAGGAGCACCAAGGTCTTTTTGGGTATATAGGGTCATAAAGTGAATTTTGGTGTTTTGAGTCTCTAAAGTCATGTAATAAGGCCATTATAGTCCATTCTTGATGTTTTGAGTCATTTTGAGTTCATTTGACCAATAATGTAAAAAGTTGCAAAAATTGCCAAAAGTTGTCATGGCAAAATTGCAAAAGTGCAAAAATAGAATGTGAAGAGTTAAGTAGTTAGAAATTCAGTTGTAGTCATTTTTTTTGGGGTGGAAAACATTTAAAAAGGATGGAAAACCTTGAGGAAGAGGTTGGAGGGTTGTAAATGAAGGAAATCAATAATGAAACCCATGTTTTATATGTGAAATTCTATATTTTTACTGGTAATTCTGGGTTTCAGACCACTGTACGACCTCGTACAAGTGGTTTATGATCTAAAAACTATGGGAATTGTTTAAGTCATGAAGTATCATCAATATATATTTTGTTTGATTGAATTTTATTAAGATTTGTGATTTTTATGGTCATTCTTCTAATAACGGTCTGTAACCTTATTTTTGGGGTTTTGAAACATAAAAAAATGCATTTGTTCTCATTTCCTTTGGTATTTTTTCCTTAAACTAAGTGAAATGAAGGATTTCAGGTAGTTTTCAATGTTAAGAAGGATTTAAGAGCAGGAGGCAGAGGTTAATAGGGTTTATGATGTTGCCCTAATGATGTTTTCTTGTGTTTTGGCTTTAAAATGGTGGTTTTTGTTAGAAGTCTAGTAAAATTGTAGTGCTAAAGGACTAGTGAAGGTTTATTAAGTGAGGGTGGACATATTTAAATGTGTTTGAGGTGTTGTGAATAAAGAATAAGTTTGGGATTATATAATTTCAGTAAACCCCTGCTAAAAGTAGTGAAATTGAGGGTTTATTGGTTTGGTGTCTTGGAGGGCCAAACGTTTGATAAAGTTTGATGATTTAGGGTTTGTGTAGCCTGGTTGATGTCTGTTAGTGGAGTTTTCGGGTTAGAGAGGTGTTTAGATAGGCGATGCTTTGCAAAAGTGGCCTATTTGGCCTAGGTGGACAACGTAGGAGCCTTGATTCAAGGGAGATGGTCTAAAGTGAACCTAAGTGGTTTGAAGATATGTTGCATAACTCTATAATGGGTGTCTGAAACGCCAACCCTCATGTGGGTTTGAGTTGTTTTTGAGAAGTTATGAACAATTTTCTATGTTGTGAATGCTACAAGGAAGTGAAGGTGAGTTGGTGAGTTAAGCATTGAATTGAAGATTTGGTGCTTGGAGATTGTTTAAACCTGGTCAATTTATGATTGTGGAAAAGTTTCCTCCTTGATCTTAATCACGTGTTGAAGCAATAATCTTCTACAGTAAACAGTCCATAATTTTAATTCAACATCTACAATGTTGTTAGATGAAAGGAATTCCTTTGTTGGGTCTACTAAAAGCAGATACATTGCAAAGAACCAATCTATAGTGCGTAGACCTAGGAAAATAAGTACAAAAAAATGAGTGCATAAGAGAACCTCAAGGTTGGTTTCACTTACAAACTTTTAAGGAGCATACTATAGCTGCATAGCATGACAATCATAATGGACAATAATCACAAGAGTTTCATAGCAAAATGAAAGGAGAAGTCACAATCCAAGGGTTGTCCATAAGTAAATATATTTAAAAAAAAAAATCTATAGGTTGCAGCACCTGGGAGGGATCAAATATACTTAAGGGATCACTTGGACAATCATCTGGAAAATGTCAATTTGCATATTAGTTTGCAATAATTTGAAGTCTCAGATGTGCAGTCCATGCATAAACGGTCATGAAGGCTAATGTCAAGAGACCTTGTTGGTAGTAAGGGAGTAGGTACAATGAGAATAATTTACAGTAGTGATGAACATGTTCCTTAAGGAAAGGTCACTTAGTTTTCCAAGATAGAAGAAAAAAAATATTTAAGGAAGTTGTAGGGAGATGAAGAATTAAATATGTTTTAAATAGCTTGATTGATCATATACATAAGCCATCATTAATTACCTGTACACTCATTGTGAGGGAATTAAAATAAGATATCTTAAACTAGAGAGAGCAAGGATCAACTTTAAGCTTAGTTACAAAGAGAAAGCACAACGAGCACAAAGGAATTCCATTTGTCAAAGGTGAGTTACAAAAATAGCATTTTATTTCACATACAATGAAAGGAATGCAAATAGATGCAAGCTAGTTTGTCTTTTGCCTAGAATGCTTTTATACAAGGAAAGCAAACAAAACATAGGAAGGAAAACAAAGGTGGTATTCATTTGTGTTGGAAACTGTGTAAATCCTTTGATTTATATTTGTATTGTACAATGGTATGGAATTATTTAGCAAATCATTTGTTCTTCATAGAAACAAAGCTTTTTCAAGTGAACCCATATGTGCAAATAACTGAAGCAAAAAACAAAAT
The DNA here is from genome assembly GCA_007258455.2 of Sequoia sempervirens. Lineage (NCBI taxonomy): Eukaryota > Viridiplantae > Streptophyta > Pinopsida > Cupressales > Cupressaceae > Sequoia > Sequoia sempervirens. The sequence continues at coordinate 686,214 of VDFB02292527.1, read as the reverse complement.
TCAAAGGGATGTAAACCCTCGAGTTAGGGTTTCTATACAAAAATAAGTCTCACTATTATCAAATGAAGAGAAACCCTAGGCTGAGCCATGGACATTTTCTAGAAAATAGAAGAAAAATGTGCAAAGCAGAGCTCAAAATGAGCTTTCTTTCACTTTGAAATGAGGTGGAATTATAGGGCTCAAAATGAGCATTTTTTATAGAAATAAAAATGGAGCATAGAGAAACAAACTCATAATGGAGGGGTATGAGGGTTGTTGCATCAAGCAATGAGGTCAAGCCATTAAAAAGAACAAAACCATCAAGTTATCTGTGTACAAAATGTAGAAGCTCGGTCACAATAGATCAAACCCTTGAGTAGTTGCATGGGAAATGGAGGTCGAGCCTTGAGATGGAGAATTTTTTCCCATTTTTCTTAGAAAATGTAAATAAACTCTTAGCCAAGCATGAAATGATGAAACCCATGAACTTTTGCAAGGAAATGAAAAACCCAGTTTGTGTCTTCATGGTTGTGGCTTGAAGAAGTAATTTTCTTCACAAAAAATATAGAACCCACTTGGGGTTTATATCAGAAATCATAAATACAGAGGAAAGTAGAAATTTGCAAGCTCATACAAGTTTGACAGAGCTCGAGATGAGTTTTCTTTTACAGAAAAATGCCAAAATTTCTACAAGCAAATGTTGGAAACAACAGGAAAGGCACCAAATATAGAAATGTATTCATTTTTCTACAATTATAGAGCTTGAATTAAGCTTTTATTCTTAGAAAATAAAGTAATAATGTAGAGGTTTGATGAAAAAGCTTACCCTCTTTTGATTGCTGAGGGGAAGATGCATGAAAAGTAGTGGGTTTTTTTCCTTTTTCTTCTTCCAAAAGACTTATAAAAAAGCTCTCCAATGGCATCCAAAGGCAAGCAAAGCATCCACAGATGAAGGTAGGATAAAATACATCAGGAAAATGTGCATGGTCACGACCTTGAAAGCTTGAATGGCTTTCAAAATGGAGAAAAAATCTAGATTTGTGACTAGGAATAGCACTTACCTTGCTTTGCTAGTTATGAATCTTCAAAAAAACCATTTAGAGTCTGCCATGAAAGTGTTTGCAAAGCCTATACAAACCCTATGTTAGTGGCCAGGAGCTCTCCAGAATGTGAGTGTGAAATGAAATGAAACAAGCTTGGCTGAGGAGTTTTGCCTTTAGGGTTTCTAGAAAGCCCTAAGAATGCCGACCTCATAAGGTGTTTTTCACCTTTGTTTTAAAAATTGCAACACAAATTAATGTATGGTGTGGGATAAGACTTTAAGTCTTATATGCTTTGTGATATGTTCCCCCTCTATATGCATGAAGTCTTCAAGACTTATGAATATTGCATTGTCTCCCATATAGGCCGAGCCTTGTTTTCTAATTTTGCATTGGTTTTAAAATGTGAAACATTTTAATTAAGTGGTAATTTATAAACTACTTAATTGTAAATGATATTTTAAATGCAAGATGGAGGCTTTTGCAAACACACAAAAAGCATGGGTCAAAACAGCTTGGAGACATAATGATGATTGACCAACATGGGAATGGTGTGTGGGTTGTATTTGACTGATTTTGGAGGGAATAGACCATTTGGAGGTAGTTTTTTCATGCTTTTAGTGTGACTTGGGTCATGGCTTGAGTTTTCTACATTTTGGTGACCTTTTGGAGGGGTTTTAGAAGCTTCTTTTTTGGCCTTTCTGCTGCATCCGACTAGGAGTTTCTAGAAGGACATGTGTGGGATAGTTGTTTCATTTTTGCATAAGTAACTTCAAACAGAGTTTTTGAAGTTAGTTCTTTCTTTCCAGCAATGTTGTAACTCATCTTTGGAGTTATCTTCAGTAGGAGCAATATTGTAACTCTTGGAAAGATTTGTATACCGGTGAGTACCTTGGATATCAATGATATTGAATATTTTTCTTTCTCATTTTATGCTTTATTGTGTACATCTAGTGATTGATCAAATTACTTGTGAAATTTAGCTTTTCCTTGTCATTTTGTCTCATGTTAAGCACCTTTTTACATAAAAGTATGTTGTTGTAGTTTATAATTTTTTTTATAAATGCAAATGATTTTAGTTGTGAAATTTCTTTCCTTTTAGGAGTTTAGCTTTAAAACCTTCTTATAAAAAACTTATGCAAGAATGCATACAGAATGAGCTGTGTAAGTCAAGATTTTTCATTGTTTGAACTGTGTGCAAGTTGTTTGTAGGTCTTAGTATTTGGTGCATCACCTTTTAAAAGTTTTCAATTAATTTCAGTTTATGTTCCCCTCTTACTCTTTCCTCAGAAAAGCATTAGTTAGCAGTAGTTTGGGTGACACCAATTAGGAGACAACCTTATATGGAGGTCCACTCCAAGTTTAGGTGACCCACAGCCTAGGTGTGTTCCCATATTACTCCAAATTGCTAGGTTTTGCAACTTAGTGGGCGTGCAGATTTGAGAGTATAACAGTTCTCATTGTTCCATGAGTTATTTGGGGAATGATGACGATTTTGTTCTCGATTATATCACTATAGAAAAGACATAACACTAACCCCAAATCCATGGATCCCTTATGTGTTATCTTAGGATTACATATGAGGGCAATATCCTTTCAAGATGTAGCTCAACTTGGAAACACATGTTTTATATAGGGCTTTCCAAATAAATCTCTCATGTACTGGAATTTATCATTTTTCTACTTTAAATTAATTGCTCACAGCATGGTTTTTAGCAATTTTTTAAAGTGGGGCATATGTGTCCCCGCTCATTGTTTGCTTCAAAGTGTGGCCTTCTTACTTCATGTGATGTGTCTTCTTGATGGTGAAATTGGGTTAGATTTCCTTCAAGAGTATGACCTTTCTTGGCATATGACATTCCTCTTGGTGGTGAAGCTATGGTTTGCATTCCCTAAGATGTGAATCATTTATTCCTTGATTTTTCCTCTCTTGATGGTGATATTGAGTGTGATGTTCCCTAAAGTGAAACCTGTCATGAGTTAAGCAAAACCCCTTTGACTATCCTATCCTATTGCATTTACAACTTTTTCATGGCCACCAAGCATAACACAACTTGCTTGCTAGTGATGCCTTTTTTTTTATGAGTACCTAGCATAATGCAGCTTGCTAGCCTTGTGGAACCTTTTTTTTTATGGGTTCCTTATCAAAGTTATCAGGGAGTGTAAATTTTGGTATGTCGACACATGAGAGCCTGTAGGCCTAGCATGACTTTCCTATCAACCACCTTTTTATGGGTACATATCGACCTAGTGTGTGTTTCTCACTTTCTTGGGGCTCACCTAGTGAACATTGGGTTTCACTAGCCCTCATGAGTATATTTTTTTTACAAAGTGGACAACAAGTTTTCACTTGTGAAAATTTTTATAGACAACAGTACAACCGCAACTAGTCCATCTTTTTTTTTCTTTTCTTTTGCATTAATTTTTACATTGCATGATTGTGCATCTTGTGTTGCTATTGCAAGCATGTGTCCCTTTGTACTTATGTTGGTTTTCCATGGGATCTTGATCTTGGGGTCTTTGCCACCTCCTTGATCTATGTTATCCTATCCCATCGACATTTGTGCGTTTGGACCTCTCTTGATTTATTTGTCTACTTTAGTGTGAGTCTAAGTGCAAGTTCATACTCTCAATAAAGTGGGGACTCTATGTAGTGTCAAAAAATGTACTCATTTATATTTTCACACTATTTTGCATCCCCTTAATTAATTAGACTTAATGAAACCTTTAATTGGTCCAATTATGCATTCAGTGGCCTAATTAATTTAGTTTTCTGAAAGGGGAACCCACATTTAATTAATGCCTACACTTAATTACACATCTTGGAAAATGTATCTTAGGTTTAGGGCCTAGGACCCATTCTCCCAAGGGTGAATGGGTCCTCCTTAAGTATCAGGATCCATAATTTAATATATTTTTGGTAGCATTTTAATGATCTAAATTCAAATTGCAAAGGTTGGCATGTGATGTTTATTTGTCGGGTAATTAAGGAATCACTTATAAATACAAGGTTATTTTATCAAATTCATATCCTAAACAACCTAAGATTTCAAGAGATCAATTACAAGGGAAAATATTATTGTCAAGAGCATTGAAGAGGAGATTTGTCAATCAATTGTTGCAACATTCAAGATCCTATCATGATGTCAAGATTTATCTGTGTTCATGCATTGTAGGTTTCAAGTTTTCAAGCATCAAATCAAGTATCAAATCAAGCATGCGATCAAGCCATTTCATGCAAGATATAATCCTTGGAGTGATTTGTTAGACTTCAATCTTCTAAGGTCACCAATTAAAGGGTTTGGTGAGTTGCAACAAGCTAGTGTTCATTCATCACTCCATTTTTATCATTATTTCATTATCAAGGTTTAATTACCAAACTAGGGTTTGACTAAGGAAAACCCTTACACACCAAAAAAAATCATTTTTCTCCTCTTTGTGTGTTTGCAGATTTGTAGGTGAAGAAGGATTGGAATTGGATCAAAAGTGCAATTTTGCAAAGTTGTCAAAGTTTCTATCAAAGCTGTCAAGATACGAAAACTCACCTACAGGTTTTATTTTCATCTTTTCAATAGTCAAACCTGGGGGAATCATAAGCTTAGATCTAACATCAAAGGACTAAAAAAATAATTTTTAGAGCTCTATAAACAAACCCATTTGAATGATTCCTAAGAAGGACACTTTGCAACACTTTTGGTGATAGGTACACAACAATTTAACCTTCTCAGTATTATCATAACACTTCGTGTTTCAAGCGATAGATCTCATAAATTAGATTATTAATGCACTTTTATTCTTCTCCCAAAACTGTTGTTCAGTCATATTTTACTATTTTTTGTCATAAGGAAGTTAGGGCAGCATTGTGTCCAAATCTAGGGTTGACTCACCTTGGAGTTTGCAAGTCAATTCCAACCATTTATGACACTCTCCCTCTTCCTAATGAACATGGAAAAAGTGGATTTTTGATTAGGTGGACACCCATTTTTCTTTTTGGAATAGATCCCTTGTGAAGAACCCAACTGGTTCCAACTCAACCCTCTGATGATATATGGCCTTGTTTTTTGTTTTTATGTAGTTTTGATGAATTTTAAGCAACAATATAGAGGTGTGGCAAGCATAAAATGGTGCTAAAACTTAAATTAAAGCAATAATATGGAAACTATAATTGTATTTAGTATTAAGAAACTACTACAGATAGATTTCAAACAATAGACATACCCAGAAACCTCTAGATTAATTAAATAAAGCAGATCTGTACATGCCAGGCAAGAAATGTTGAATTTGGTGAAAAGGAACACCCACCTCCAGATTTGGATTTCTCCCACACAGAAGCTGGATCAAAGGCCTTGAGAGATCAAGGCATCCAAGATGGTGACAAGAAAAGGCCCAAAAGAAAGATGTTTTGGCCAACTGCTTCACATGCCTATGCTAAAAGATGTATGCCTTCCAAGAAGAATTATGACCCTTTGAAGATTTTGTACGACCTCTTTATTGATGTTGACTGATGAGGAAAGATGGTGTCCAGATAATCAAACCCTTTCCTTCATTGAAAACTGATAAAATACTAAACATAAAATCTCTGATGGAGCTCTAATAGACTTCTGAATGGAAGCCCTCATTGGAGCAAAGATTCAACTAGTCTTTCATAGCGTCAAGATTGCAAATCACTGAAGATTTCTCATTTTCTAATGGTAGAAAATCACTGTAACCCTTGTCTCGAAAAAATGCACAGAGAATTCAAAAAGAGGCAATGTCGAATAATCATAATGGAATGAGGTTGACTTGCCTTATTTTTCCTTATATCCCCAAAAAGCACGATTCCCAAGAAGTCGTGACTTTTTGCCATTTAATACATTTAAATGTATTTAAGTCTACTTCAATAGTCATTTTAATTTCACTTTATCAATTGGGTGTACCTTTTATGACTTAAGTGATTTGATTTCACTTTATAATATTTAAGTCATCACTTTATAATATTTTAAGTGGCTTTTAATTATTATAAAGTCAATTATAACTTTATAATATCTCCATAAGTAAATTAAATACTCAACCACTCAAATATTAATATTTCCCTCAATTCTCAGTGTTTTGACATGCCATCAGAAGCTGGAAAACATTGAACTGCAAAGGCCTACACTGAGCCAAACACTGAAACTGAAAGGTGGAAATGACAATATCCACCATCATCTACCACTCAGATCCCCTATCCACACATGTTAGCCTACGAGGATCCAAATAATAGGCTAACCCATCTGCTACTGCCACTGACTAGAGTGGGCATTACATCCCTCATTTCTAGGTCTTCTTATTTCGCTTCCCCATTTTTCTATGTTTCAAGTGTATAGGGTATAGGGATTAAGGTTTAGGATATTGGGTATAGGGTTTACGATTGAGGGTATAAGGTATAGGGTTGAGGGTTGAGATTGTAGGGTTGAGGGTTAAATGTGTTAAAAAGGTGCAAGACAACTAAGAGGGGGGTGAATCAGTTTTCACCAAATTCAAACACAAAACTTCAAACACTTATCAACTTCACAACCACACTGTTTTGTTATTAAGTATGAACATGAAATGTAGATAACATAAAGAAAAATCAGCACAATGAACACCAAATTTTACATGGAAAACCCAATAAGGGAAAAACCATAATGAAGATTAACTCACAATATAAAGTGATAGCAAAACTGAATACAAGAGGCTCACTGCCTACATAAAGGACTCACTGTCCAATAGGGAGGCTCACTGCCTACAGATACAAAAGATAACAAAAAGATCCACTACAACAATTTACACACATTCGTAGCCTTGATTAGAAGATTGCAGAAACCTTCAGCTCACTGCTTTCAGGAATCTAACACAAGTACTGTTGCGTCAACTCACTTTCACACAACTCTACTCTTCACTTGTGGCTTACTTCATTACTTTGTATTGTTTAATTCTTCTCATCTCAATTTGCATTTATACCATATTCAACCTTAGAAACTTTCTCCAAGGTCAGCCACATATGCTTCATTTCATAAATTAAATTAGGTTGGTAACTCAACATTCTCGCAGTGGAAAGGAATGAGAGTGGACCAATTTAACCAAGACCAAAAGCAATGTCTCAGATCAACCACACTCTTCCTCAATTAAAATTTTAATTCTTCATATGAAGTGTAAACACCAGGTCGGCCAAACCTAATGAAAACACAAATGAACGTTGAAGTACACACTTCCTAACAAGAAGATAACATGCAGATGATGTATCATTATTCTTGAGAATACATCTCAGATACCTTCACATACATCTGCAGCAAGTGTAACAACCTTTGAACACAAAACACCTTCCAATAGTCCATTTGGACTATGCAACCACATACAACTATGGAACTCAGCTTCTAGAGAACCAAATTATGAACATCTTTGCCAAGACCAATAGAACACCATTACAAGACATATTATAGATCCACAAGACCTAAAAAAAAATAGCGTAGGACTATGAAGTAGAAACATTTCTCCCAGTCGATAGACAACCAACTCTGCCAAACCAGTTCACACACCGGTGGAAACAACTTTCACATTCCATCAAACCAAAAGCTAAAAATCAGGATATATCATCAACAAATCCTCAACAACGCTTCAAATCCGCACAAGCATAGGATCAACACAAAATAAATGCAGAGCACATACCAGAGCACGTTTTGAACACATACATAACTCTGACCTCACTCTTTATTAATTTTCTCAAAAGCACTTGGTAACCCATCATTTTAGCACATTTGCAACATCATAAGGATAGCTCCATGTACTCACAACATCTTTAACAACATCTCAACTATACATCCATAATATACAACATTATGAAGTATGTTGACATCAATGACAACATTAATGAAAATACCACCAAACTTTCTCATACTTGCAACAAAGGGATAATGTTCAGGGTTAAGGGTATAAGGTTCAGGGTATAGGGTATAGGAATCAGAGTTGAGGGTGTAGGGTTTATGGTTTAAGGTATAGGGTTGAGGGTTGAGGGATGGTGTTCATGGTTGAGGGTATAGGGTTAAGTGTATAGGGTATAGGGTTGAGGGTATCAGGTTTGTTAGAAATGAAAACAACACTAGTTCAATGGAAATCTAATTTAAGATAAATTTCTTCAATCTTTTAAGTGTGTATTATCAATGGAGATTGTAACATAAAATATAAACCCACAATACAAAAATATACCATAAGTAGAATGAAGCACACAACACACTATTTAACATGGAGAAAACCCTTTTGGGTAAAAAACTCAACCAAGAAAAGAGGCCAAGTTGTATTATCTTCACAAAAGGAGATTACAAATACATTCACTTCCTCTGTCTTTCAACCTTCACTCCGGCAAAACTTGGGTACCTGTAAAATTGTTATGCATCAAAAAATACATGGTAAATACTTATAGAAAATGCCTCCAATAAGGCCTAGGTATCCACTTTCTCTCTCCCACATGCAAGTATCAAAGTGGCATCAACATGCAACGTACAAGTGCTAAAAAGATCCTTCCAAAGTTGGGCGCCCATATCCATGCATGGCAACTTACAACATCTTATGACACGTCATAACCATCATAGATACCTCCAACATGCATGCAACCCAAGATGGGTGCTTGGGGCTAAATAGAGAAAATATACAACAACCATATATGTCATATGTGTCATAGTGTCATAGAATCTTATAACAACTTGGAGCTGTCATAGATTCTTTACATGCTCCCACCAAACATTATAACATGTGTCATACATGCCAAAAATAACTGATTCTCTAAGAGGAAACACCTAACCTCTTTTACCATAAGTTTTTACATTTACCAACAATAAAATTCACTATGTAATTACTGCCGGTAATTCTGAAACTCACCGTGGATAGTAAATATTTTTTACCACTGCTCGTGAAACTTGTAATACAACTCCTTATGGGTAATTACTAATAACAAATAATAAAAGGAATAAATACAATATTGGGATTTACAAGGTTAATGGCACCTATCCCAACATTCTCCCGCTTGACATTATACATTATAAATCAACCCATAGAAAATCATATGAAAATAATCAAGCACTAGAAACGAGGCTCGTGGTCTCTCTGCACCACACAAACTTCTTTGTGCTCACAGGTTTGGTCAATGAATCTGCAACATTCTTCAGAGTGTCTATCTTTTTCATCTCAATCTATCAATTTTTAACCAACTCTCGAACAAAGTGATATTGTACATCAACATTCTTAGTCTGAGCATGATACATAGGATTCTTGGCCAAACAAATAGCACTTTGGCTATCACAACCAATATAAATGATCATACAACCAAATCCAATACCTGTACACAGTCTCCTCAACCAAACTTCCTCCTTAGATTCATGAGTAGTAGCCACATACTCTGCTTCAGTGGTAGAAAAAACAATTGTGGGTTTCCTCTTACTCATCCAACTCACTGCACCTCCAAATAGAGTAAATACATAGCCACTAGTGGACCTTTGACTATCCAAGTCACCTGCCCAATCTGCATCAACAAAACCATGTATGTCCAAAGATTTATCAACACCATCAGTAGCAGAATAAACCAAACAATTATCAAGATTACCTACAAGATATTTAAACACCCTCTTTGCATAATTCCAATGCTATCTACCAAGGTTAGACATAAATTTTCTCAAAACTCCCACTGCTTGTGTAATATTTGGTCTAGTGCAAACCATTGCATACATCAAACTCCCTACAACACTAGCATATGACACATTAGACATGTCCTCAAGATCATCCTTAGTCTTTGGACACATATCTAATGAAATTTTAGTACAAATCGGTAAAGGAACTCTAACTGGATTACAACCTTGCATACTAACCCTTTGTAAAATAGTATTCACATACTTACTTTATGATAACCAAAGCTTTTTGTTACCTCTGTCCCTTCTGATCTCCATTTCCAAAAGATACCTAGAAGCTCCAAGATCCTGCATATCAAATGCACCTAAAAGTTGGGCTTTAAGCTCACTGATCATATCCTTAGTATTGTTGAAAAATAACATGTCATCAACATACAAAACAATAACCAACATAGAATCACCAACACAGTGATCCTCCTTGCTTAGATAACAAAACCCAATTTTAAAACAAAAGAATTAAACTTTTGATATCACATTCTGGGGGACAGTTTTAAACCATAAAGAGACCTCTTCAACCTGCAAACCCAATGTTCTTTTCCTTTTACCTCAAAACTTGTAGGTTGTTGCATAAATATTTCTTCTTCAAGATCTCCATGCAAGAATGTAGTATTAACATCCATTTTCTCAATCTCCCAATCATAAGTTGCAACAATGGATAAGAGAAATCTAATAGAAGTCAATTTAGTAATAGGAGAGAATATCTCACAAATTCAACTCCCTCTCTCTGGGAGTAGCCCTTGGATACCAGTCTAGCCTTGTACTTCTCCAATGAACTGTCTACTCCAAACTTCTTCTTAAAGACCCACTTACATCCTATGGACTTTCTTCATTTGGGAAAATGAACAAGATCCTAGGTGTTATTAGAGTCTAAGGCCATCATCTCCCATTGCATGGCTAACTTCCAAGACTCACTATCATTTGCAGAAATAGCTTCCATGTAGGATCTAGGTTCATTGTTAGTACTCAATAAAGCATATGCACAGTAGAAATTTGGTGGGATATACATGTGAACAAGATTTCATTGTCTTGTGGATCTCCTCAAGGGTGGAGTAAGAGACTCAACTGGTTCTTTTGAATGATTATTTGTACCAACTTCTTTTGTAACAACAGATTCATCTTCATCAAAACTACTTGAATCTTCTTCTTCTTCAACCCCTAATCCATCATTTTGTTCTTCCTGAGGTGCATCTCGATGCTCTAACTCAAAGTGCACTCTCTTTCCTTTTTCTTCTTTTTCTTTTGGCTATTTTGGTTCAAAAATAGCTCTAAGTTCCCTAAAAAATAACATCTCTATCCACACTTCATAAGGAGTTGAATCAAAAGCCTTACAAGGAGATCTATTTATCAGGTAACAAGCAGTACACACAGCCTCTTCCCAAAATAATTTATCCAACTATGAAGCACTTGACATATTTCTAACTCTTTCCATAATCGTTCGGTTCATCTGTTCTACAACACCATTCTGTTGTGGTGTATACGTTGTCTTTTGTCTGATTATACCTACATGCTTGCAAATCTTGTCAAATTTATTAGATCAATATTCACCTCCATTGTCAGATCTTAATGTTTTAATCTTTAAACCTGATTGGTTCTCTACTAAGACTTTGAATTCCTTAAACTTAGTGAAAACTTCAGATTTATGTTTCATAAAATAAATCCATGTAAATATAGATATATCATCAATGAAGGTAACAAAATAACTATATTTTCTGATAGATTCAATATCCATAGGCCCAAACACATCCGTATGAATAATTTCTAACTTCTCTTTTGCTCTATTGCTTCCTAAAGGAAAATATTTTTTGTTTTGCTTACCAAACACACAATGTTCACAGAAATCAAAGTCCTCATCAGAATAGGATAAATCATCCAACAAATTTTTATTCTTAATAGTTTTTAATACATTATTTCTTGTGTGGCCCAATCTACAGTGCCACAACATACATGCATTTTCGATACTAGCCTCAGATACATAGGAGGCATTACAAACTGTAGTGGCTTCAAGTTGAACAGGTTTCCCAATCTCTTCCCCTTCACTACCACCGAGTTTTCTCTCACTAATCTGCAACCATGCTTGTCAAAAGTTACATGCATTCCCAAATCATTTAGTTTTGAAACATAAATCAGATTTCTAGCCAATACAGGAACATGATAAACTTTAGGGAGGGTTTTAAGCCTCCCATCACTAAAACACAACAATACCTTGCCTTTCCTAACAATCCAATATGAAGAGTTGTCTCCAAGATATATATTACCTCCATCATATTTATCATATGTGGAGAACCATTCTTTATGTGGGGTCATATGGAACAAACATCCTGATTCAACCAACCAGTGATCATTAGAAACATTACAACCAGAAATTAAAACATCTTCACCTGCATTTGAGGACTTATTAGAAGCATTCTCCCTCTTGGGGTTTCTACACTCCTATACATGTCCCATTTTACCATAGTTCCAACACTTAACTCTATTATTCTTTCCAGGAGTCTTAGAACGGCCCTTGGACTTTTCCTTAGCCCTTTTCTGATCTCCTTTCGGTTTGATCTCCTTTCGGTCCCCTTTCCTTAGATCTTCCCCTGACACTAAGAGAATCCGTTGAACTATCCATACTCTTCTTCCTCAGTTCCTATGCCAGTAAAACTGCAACAAGGGCATCCACCTTCGGATCTATGAGGTTAGTAGTGATAGAAAGAATAAAATTCTCCCATGACTTAGGTAAAGAACAAAGAAGCAAGATACATTTATCTTCCTCATCTACTTCAACATCTACTAAATCAAGCTGACTCATCAACAAGTTAAAAGAATTTAAATGCTCTGCAAGTGACTCACCCTCTTTCATTTTCAAAGAAAATAACTTTCATTTTAAATAAAGTTTATTTACCATACTCTTGGCTTGGGAGATCTCACCCAAAAGATTCCACAATTTATGTGCAACCTCTTCTTTTGCAACATTCAACAAGACAGAGTAAAAAAGATACAACCAAATTGTACCCCATACCTTTTTATCTAATCTATCCTACTCATCTTGAGAGACATCATCAGTTTTCTTCTCCCTTTTAACAACCAACCATTGGTTTCTTTCTTCCAAGAAACCTTCCATTTTCAGCTTCCACAACTCATACCCCGTGTCGTTGAACTTTTCAATGTCCAAGCAAGAGGTTGATGCAACGGTGGATGCAGCCATACTTTCAACACAAGATCTACAAAAAAAATACAACCAAATCTCTCACTACAACTACAACTTCCACACTACCACCCAAGAGTCAAAACTGGTCAAGCTCTAATAGCAAATGTTAGAAATGAACGCAACACTACTTCAATGGAAATTTGATTTAAGATAATTTTTTGCAATCTTTTAAGTGTGTATTATCAATGGAGATTGTAACATAAAATACAAACCCATAATATAAAAATATACCAAAAGCATAATGAAGCACACAACATAGTATTTAATGTGGAGAAAACTCTTTCAAGTAAAAAACTCCATAAAGAAAAGAGGCCAAGTTGTATAGTCTTCACAAAGGGAGATTACAAATACATTCACTTCCTCTATCTTTCAACCTTCACTTCGGCAGAACCTGGGTACCTATAAAACTATTATGCAGTAACAAATACATGAAAAATACTTATAGAAAATGTCTCCAGCAAGGCCTAGGCGTCCACTTTCTCTCTCCTACATGCAAGCGTCAAAATGGCATCAACATGCAACGTACAAGTGTCAAAAAGACCCTTCCAAAGTTGGGTGCCCATATCCATGCATGACAACTTACAACATCTAATGACACATCATAACTGTCATAGATACCTCCAACATGCATGCAACCCAAGATGTGAACCTGGGGCTAAATAGAGCAAATATACAACAACCATATTTTTCATATGTGTCATAGCATTTTATGACAACTTGCAGCTATCATAGATTCTTTACATGCACCCACCAAACATTATGACGTGTGTCATACATGCCAAAAATAATTGATTCTCCAAGAGGAAATTCCTAACCTCTTTTACCATGAGTTTTTACATTTACCAATAGTAAAAGTCACTCTATAATTACCGTCGGTAACTCTGAATCTTACCATGGATAGTAAATAATTTTTAGCATTGTTGGTGAAACTTGTACAACTCCTTATGGGTAATTACTAATAACAAATAATAAAAGGAATACATACAGTATTGGGATTTACAAGGTTTATGGTACCTTATCCGAACAAGGTTTAGGGTATAGGGTTGAGGGTTGAGAGTGTAGGGTTAAGGGTTTAAGTATAGGGTTGAGGGATAATGTTCAAGTTCTAGGGTATAAGGTTGAGGGTATAGGGTATAGGGATGAGGGTTGAGGGTGTAGGGTTTAGGGTTTAAGGTATACGGTTGAGGGATAATGTTCAGGGTTGAGGGTATAGGGTTATGTGTATAGGGTGTATGGATTAGGGTTTAGGATATTAGGTATAGGATTGAGGGTATAGGGTTGAGGGTATAAGGTATAGGGTTGAGGGTTGAGAGTATAGGGTTTAGGGTTTAAGTATAGGGTTGAGGGTATAGGTTTGAGGGATTATGTTTAGGGTTTAGGATATAAGGTTGAGGGTATAAATTATAGGGATGAGGGAGTAGGGTTTAGGGTTTAGGGTTTAAGGTATAGGGTTTAGGGTATAAGGGATAGGGTTGAGGGTTGAGAGTGTAGGTTTTAGGGATTAAGTATAGAGTTGAGGGTTTATAGTTGAGGGTAGAAGGTATCTATTTAAGGTTGAGAGTTGAGGGTTGAGTTTAGGGTACAAGGTTGAGGGTATAGGTTATATGGTTTAGGGTTGAAGGTGTAGGGTATAGGTTTTAAGGTGTAGGGTTGAGGGTTGAGAGTTGAGGGTATAGAGTTGAGGGATAGTGTTAAGGGTTGAGGGTATATTGTTAAGTGTATAGACCATATAGGGATTAGGGTTTCAAATATTGGGTATAGGGTTGAGGGTATTGGTTTATGGTTGATGGTATAATGTATCTATTTAGGGTTGAGGGTATAGAGTATAGGGTTTAGGGTATAAGGTTGATGGCATAGGGTATAGGTATGAGGGTTGAGGGTGTAGGATTTAGAGTTTAATGTATAGGGTTGAGATTTGAGGGTATAGGGTTAAGTGTATAGGGTATAGGAATTATGGTTTAGAATATTGGGTATAGGATTAAGGGTATTGGGTTTAGGGTATAGGGTTGAGGGTATAAGGTATAGGGCTAAGGGTTGAGAGTGAAGGTTTTAGGGTTTAAGTATAGGGTTGAGGGATAATGTTTAGGGTTTAGGGTTTAAGGATGAGGGTATAGGGTATAGGGATGAGGGTTGAGGGTGTAGGGTTTAGGGTTTAAAGTATAGAGTTGAGGGTATAAGGTATAGGGTTAAGGGTTAAGAGTGTAGGGTTTAGGGTTTAAGTAAAGGGTTGAGGGTAGAAGGTATTTATTTAGGGTTGAGGGTTGAGGGTTTAGGGTACAAGGTTGATGGTATAGGGAATAGAGATGAGGGTTGAGGGTTTATGGTATAGGATTTAATGTGTAGGGTTAAGGGTTGAGGGTATAGGGTTGAGGGATAGTGTTCAAGGTTGAGGGTATAGGATTAAG
The DNA here is from genome assembly GCA_007258455.2 of Sequoia sempervirens. Classification (NCBI taxonomy): domain Eukaryota; kingdom Viridiplantae; phylum Streptophyta; class Pinopsida; order Cupressales; family Cupressaceae; genus Sequoia; species Sequoia sempervirens. The sequence goes on along the minus strand of VDFB02292527.1, from coordinate 670,925 downwards.
TGTGTAGCTTCAAAAAGTTTCACCCTTGACAATCTCACACTATATGTTGTTCCCCCTTAAGTTATTGGACCTAATTGAACCCATAATTTCCTAAATTATGTTAGAGTAATAAAGTCATCACCTAATTGATAAATTAATCATTAATTATTTGGGTCACTTTATGCTTTATTACAATTAAGCTAAACTTAGGAGTGCTTTTATTTCATTATTTGCTTTTATTAATTAGTTTTTTTTTGCATGATTAAAGCTTCTAAGATTAGAACATGTTGTCTAATTCATTCCTATGAGGACACTTGTCATCTTCCAATCTAACCCTAATCTGGGGTTAGCTTTCATCCTTTTCATAAGGATTGATTCATTATAATTGTTTTTTAATTCTCTACGACAACATATTCAATGCGACAGTTGTTGGCACAATGCAAATTGGTGTTTTCATCAGATCTAAGTTGTTGGGCAATCATGTCTTGCCTATTTCTTCATAGTGTGATAGTTTTATCGTTGCAAGTGATTTATGGAGCTGTGGGAGTACATACATCAACTCTAAGATGGTATCAGAACACCAGATCTGCAGCCGTCTTGTCCTCTTTTTTTGAAGAAATCAACTCATGCATTAATATTTGTGATCTGTGGTCAAATTTTGAGTATTCCATTGAATCCATGTAAAGAACGAAAATCCCACATATTAAACATAGTAATCCGAAAAGAAAACACATTTCCAATAAGGATAATGAAACAAATATATTGAATATAAAATAATAAGAAATGCTCTAAGGAAATTTACAATAGCGAATATAATCAAATACACCAATAGGGTGTTACAAAGCATCTATTTCAATGCTACAAAAATAAGTTTACATCAATAATTACATCCATGATAAAAAAAATTACATTTATAAAATGGCTATGCTAGCCATACAAAATAAGTATAAGAAATATATCCATATGATGAAGAAATCTTGATCCTCAACCGCCACAACTCTGCTGCTCTTCCACAAGTTGAGGCCAAGAGTGAGGTTAAGGCACCTTTTCTACCCAACCATGAAGCACTAAACTTGCTTGGATTTCTTCCTAGCTCAAAGAAAACTCTGACCCTGCACGAGGAGACTAGCAACCTGGAACAGTGTAAGCATGGGGGAACTCTCGATGCGTTTCTGATGCCTATATGCAATTCCTAATACTAGAATGGCATATTACTCGCAAACAAGATGTGGCAGAGATATATATAATATATAATTCTAGGCTTTTAATCCATCTATTTCACTGGTACATTTAGCTTGGCCAAGCAATAAAAGTAAAATGATAGTTTTGAAAAGGAAAACTATCGTCTCTGGGAGCCCACACTCGACATCGTGTCCCATAAGTGATCTCATAAAAAGAGTAAATCATGCATGAAATCTCATAGTTGTTTACAATTCAAGTATTTACTACTCACAAATCAGCTCTAAAGTTTGTTATTGATTTTACATGTCCAACTATAGTTATAGTTCCATCATTAATGAACTAATAAAAGAAACATGTTTATATTGAATTCAACAACTTAATACAATCAGTTTACTAATGTTCCAAATGAAAATAGCAATTAAATATGTTTATATACCTATCCATTTGCATAGAAGATTCTATCAATCAAATTCCAATTCGAATAAAAATATTGAAATATAATTTCATGTTCAAATTAAATACTTTCTAAATCAGATTAAATACATATTATTTTTAGAAAAATAAGTCTCGCTTATTCTCATTATATATATGTGTGTGTGTGTGTGTGTGTGTGTGTGTACATAAATACATACATATATATATTTCTGAATATATATGTATTTATATATTAAAAAAAAATCCATTACATAAGAAGTAAAAATATCATAAATATATACATATATTTTAAAATCAAAATTATCTACTATAATTACAGAGTTTTAAATACAAAAATTCACATATATGAATATACATACCTATATATATACATATATATAAACACATATATGTATATATTTATATACAAATTTGTTTGCAGCCTCATAGAAATTAAAGGCAGATACCAAATGGCGTACAACAAACACATTCTTCATGGAAAATAGAAATTTATTTACACGGGCATTAAATAGTTCTCAACGTGTATGCAAGCAAGGGAGAATGCATGTTTGAAACAACACAAGGTTGTGTTAGGATTGGTTGCCTTATCATGGGAGTGCACTCCCTATGGGGGCAATGCCCTCTCCACAGTACGTGGCCTGTGGGAGGTCGTTGCTCCCACAGTGTCACCCCTTACAACCTTGGCTCCATTTTCACTCTCAAGAGAAAAATAAATAAACTAAATCTAATTCATCTTCCAATCGATCAAGCATTAGAAATCAACGATTCTGATCTCCTAAGTCATTTTCAAAATATCAAGTGTTATCACTTTGTCGACTTTAGTCATTTATACATATATAACAGTATTGTAAAATTCATATTGTATATATACACACACACTTCAAAGACATCCAATAAAATTGGAACGATACAAAGAAGATTAGCATGGCCCCTACGCAAGGACACATAAATTGACAAATGGTCCAAATTTTTTTTTATAAGGTAGCCGACCCTAACAATACCTTGTGTTGTTTCAAACATGCATTCTCCCTTGCCTGCATACGTGTTGAGAACTATTTAATTCCTACGTAAACAAATTTTGATTTTCATTGAAGAATGCACTTGTTGTACGCCATTTGGTATCTGCGGTTAATTTCTCTGAGGCTGCAAAAAAATGTGTATATAAATATATACATATATGTGTTTATATATATGTATATATATATATATATATGTATATTCATATGTGAATTTTTGTATTTAAAACTCTGTAATTATAGTATATAATTTTGATTTTAAAAGATATGTATATATTTATGATATTTTTACTTCTTATGTAATGGATATTTTTCTGAATATATAAATACATATATATTCAGAAATATATATATATATATATATATATATATATATATATATATATATATATGTATGTATGTATGTATGTATGTATGCATGTATGTATTTACGTATACACACACACACACACACACACACATATATATAATGAGAATAAGAAAGACCTATTTTTCCAAAAAGAACATGTATTTAATCTGATTTAGAAAGTATTTAATTTGAACATGAAATTATATCTCAGTATTTTTATTCAAATTGGAATTTGATTGATAGAATCTTCTATGCAAATGGATAGGTATATAAACATATTTAATTGCTATTTTCATTTGGAACATTAGTAAACTGATTGGATTAAGTTGTTGAATTCAATATAAACATGTTTCTTTTATTAGTTCATTAATGACGGAACTATAACTATAGTTGGACATGTAAAATCAATAATGAACTTTAGAGCTGATTTGTGAGTAGTAAATACTTGAATTGTAAACAACTATGAGATTTCATGCATGATTTACTCTTTTTATGAGATCACTTATGGGACACGATGTCGAGTGTGGGCTCCCAGAGACAATAGTTTTCCTTTTCAAAACAATCATTTTACTTTTATTGCTTGGCCAAGCTAAATGTACCAGTGAAATAGATGGATTAAAAGCCTAGAATTATATATTATATATATCTCTGCCACATCTTGTTTGCGAGTAATATGCCATTCTAGTATTAGGAATTGCATATAGGCATCAGACATGCATCGAGAGTTCCCTCATGCTTACACCGTTCCAGGTTGCTAGGCTCCTCGTGCAGGGTCAGAGTTTTCTTCGAGCTAGGAAGAAATCCGAGCAAGTTTAGTGCTTCATGGTTGGGAAAAAAAGGTTCCTTAACCTCACTCTTTGCCTCGGCTTGTGGAAACCAACAGAGTTGTGGCGGTTGAGGATCAAGATTTCTTCATCATATGGATATATTTCTTATACATCTTTTGTATGGCTAGCATAACCACTTTGTAAATGTAAATTTTTTTTCATGGATGTAATTATTGATGTAAAATTATTTTTGTAGCATTGAAATAGATGCTTTATAAGACCCTATTGGTGTATTTGATTGTATTCTCTATTGTAAATCACCTTAGAGCATTTCTTATTATATTATATTCAATATATTTGTTTCATTATCCTTATTGGAAATGTGTTTTCTTTTCGGATTACTATGTTTAGTATGTGGGATTGTCATTCTTTACAATCCAGAGTTGTCAGAACAATTAGCTTTTCCTTTTGTTTCATCGAAAAAGGAGTTCGTTTGTCAGATCTGCAAGGGTTTGAAGTTTATGAGGGTTTACAGATCCAAAGCGTACTTGCAATTTTGGAGTGTTTTGAGCCCAAATAGACCTTACCATCACGATCAAGAGGCCGATTGCGTGAATCTTGATATATAATTCAACTATTTTTGGAGTCAGGAGAAGAAAAAGCATTTTTTTTTGGTTTGGAGGTTGTATGGCCCCCAAAACCCTGGTTTGTACAACGAAAATTTCAAATATATATATATATGTGTGTGTGTGTGTGTGTGTGTGTGTGTGTGTGTGTGTGTGTGTGTGTGTGTGTGTGTGTGTGTGTGTTGTAAAAAGTGTTTCCCATTCAAATCAACTTCATGCCACCCAAGCAGGAGGTGGCCACCATTTTTCTCCACCCTTGATAGCTCAATCAAGCAACACCACTCACTTTTCCCAATTTGCTGATGATTCCAACGAATATTCCTTTGAAATATTCAATCATTCCTGCCCACCAGTCTTGAAGCCCCTGAGGGCTTAAGGCTCGATCGCCAAGGAGACAGGTCACCTCACTAGACAAGACCCCACCACCCTTTAGCTCCTGTGGTGGTCATGTGGGTGACCAAGAGCTCCGTCAAAGCCCCTAAGCACCAGCCCCTTGGTCTGCGATAGGACCAGGGGCTAATTGTTTTAGCCCCTGAGCTCTTTGAGGGCCAAATTGGACCTTTTTGAGCAATTTCAGTAAATTGGGCATAAATCAAGTGAATGATCTCCATTTTTTACAAACGAGATACTGTTGGAAAGTTGCTTACAATGTTGATCTAGTGGAGCCATTATTTTTTCCATATTTTCTCCTATTTCATTCTACAACCCTTTGAAGTCTGACTAGTTGTTTTCACTCCAAAGGGCACAACCTTTGCCTCGTTTATCAGATTTCAATGATTCAAGTGGCATTGGAAAGCTGATTTAGTCCTCTACACAGATATCAGGCCTATTTTTCCAAAAAGTTCACTAGGTTTTTTTTATTTTATCAAAAGTCATATTTTCCTTTTTTGGTGTATTTCTTAGGAAACGTGCACAAAGGATCAAATTTTTTAGTACAAAGAAGATAATTTTTGCATTGTGAGTTATATACTTCTATATTTTCATCCCATTACTATATCATTTAATTTCAAAATATGGAAAAACCTCAAAACATTCTCCTTACACCATAAAACTATTATGAGTGGAAGAAAAACATAGAGATCAGTTTGAAGAAACTGGGGTTGTCTAGAGTAACCATGGGTACAGAGGTTGAACCAATGTCATCAATAGAGAAGAGAAAATGGTTTAACAGATGTGATGAAGCTTTTGGAACATTATGCATGCCTATGTCTCTTGATCTCTTATTTCACATTGAATCTTGCAATACACCTAACCAAAGTTGGACCCAATTTGAGTCCTTGTTTGGTAAGCAAGATTCTTTGAGGGGTTTTCAATTGGAGAATGAGATTATAGGTCTGAATCTTAGAGATTTTAGCAACATCCAAGACCTTTTCACAAAACTTAAGTCTCTCATATTGTAGTTGTCACAGTGTGGTACTACTAAGCAGGATTCACAGTTGATTCTTTCCATCCTTGCCAAGTTGGGCCCTGATTATTCAATATCTTTTTCTACTTTCTATGCTACATGAGATGCACTTGGAATGAGATTTACCATTCCTTCACTTGATAATTTTGCTTCTTCTCTCACTCAAGAACAAGCAAAATTGGTTCAAATGGGTACTCTTAAGTCTTCCAGTTCACAGGCTCTAGTTGACATTCAGAGTCCTAAGGAGAAGGCTTCACCTAGCAAAGAAAATAAACAAAAAAACAAAAATGGGCAAGAAAAAGAATCATCTTCACATGCATCTTCTGAGTACTCAACCTCTTCCAAAGGGGGATCATCTAGGAAGGAGAGACCAACTTGTGCTTATTTTAAGAAGTAAGGACATGATGAGCATCATTGTTATGCTAAGAAAATTGATCATTTGACACATCTTCTACAAGAAAACCATATATAGTTGGCATCTTCTATGTCTCACATTATATCACCTTCTTCTGCATCACCATCACCATCACCATCACCATTTACACATACAGGTACAATAGGTATTGCTAGTAGATCTGATAAGATGAAAGGCCATGCCTTACATGCATCCACAGGTCTTCAGTTAGACAAATGGTTGCTTGATTTAGGAGCTTCCCATCATATTCCATCTTCATAGGATATATTTTCTACATTTGGTGCAAGCACCACACCACACATTCTACTAGGTAACAACACATATGTCTGTGTTAGTGGGAAGGGTACAATTTCCATTGATGATGGTATCTTTTAGGAGGTACTATCTATTCCATCTTTGTCAACCAACCTCCTCTCTGTCTATCAAATTACTCACAGTGGATCAAGGAAGACAGTGGAGTTTGCTCCTGACTGAGTTCTCATCAGGGATTTTCACACTAGGTAGATTGTGGTAGTTGGCACTGTTGATCATGCTTCTAGGCTTTATGACTTTTCTCATTTTGCATCCGAGGATCCACCATTACCTATACCTGATATTAACTCTCCACCATCGAGATTACATATGGAGAAGAAGTCTGGTCACTTGAACTTGTGTGTACATTCATCCACCACAGTTCTTGAGACTGCTACAAAGCTTCTTTCTCCTCCTGCTTATTCAGAGATCATACCTATTGAGCAAGAAACTGGTCATTCATTATCTATATTGTCTAGTGACTACTTTCCAGATATTGCACAACTATTTGTTGAGTCACACATTGTAGTTATTCATACTAGTTATTTCCCACCATTATTCATGCCTTCAGAGGTTTAATATCAGGAGTCTTCAAATTTGTTTGGTCTTGGCATCATTTGTCTTGGTTCAGATACAAAGATTCAACAGCATCCTTTCGGGACATCCATCTTCAGGCTTCTTGGTCCTTCACTCTACACTGAGGTTCTTCAACATCGTCGTTTGGATTTGTTTCTTACCAAGGGGAGGAACAATGTTTTCCATTCTTGGATCATTTTCTACATCCTACATTGAGCTTACACCATTGCGACAAGAGTTTCTTCATTTTGGGGGGGGCCTTCTAGTCTCCTATTCTTTCTCCTATGGAGATTTTTGTATATGTATTGATGAGATAGAAGTTGTCTTTGGGGGGTATCATGTAACCCACCTTCTATTCTTCTCTCACTCTCATTAGTGCATTACATTCTTTTCTTTTCTCTCTTTTTGGAGGGGATTTTTATTCCCATGAGGTTTTCTCCCTTTCTCCTCTTTTACGAGAGATTAGCTTGTTGTACATGGGTACCTTATATGTCGTTAGGGCATGACCCATTCATGCATCCATTCATGTATTTCTTTATCATAGTTTAGTTTCTCCCTATTTAATCTTAAAGGGGGGTGTTAGAGTAATAAATTCATCACCTAATTAATTAATTAATCATTAATTAATTAAGTCACTTTATGCTTTATTACACTTAAGCTAAACTTAGGAGTGCTTTTATTTCATTATTTTCTTTTATTAATTAGTTGTTTTTTGCATGATTAAAGCTTCTAAGATTATAACATGTTGTCTCATTCATTCCTATGAGGACGCTTGTCATGTTCTAATCTAACCCTAATCTAGGGTTAGCTTTCATCCTTTTCATAAGGATTGATTCATTGTAATTGTTTTTTAATTGTCTACGACATCATATTCAATGCGACAGTTCACATAATGCAAATTGGTGTTTTCATCATATATGATTTGTTGGGAAATCATATCTTGCTTATTTCTTCATAGTGTGATAGGTTTATCGTTACAAGTGATTCATGGAGTTGTGGGAGTACATACATCTACTCTAAAAAATATACATTTTGTGGCCTATTTTTAACAATTACCGATAAATTGCAAGCGAAAAACAAATGCATTCATCTAATATTTTTTCCCTAACACCTAAAATTATATAAAATGAGTTTGAGACATAGACGCCCTATGGCATTTATGTCCCATTATGGCGAATGGGTCCTTTTTGGGTGTAAGTGTCCCCTTATTCTATTTGGGTCCAAATTCGAATATGTCAGTGTCAACATTTTATTATTTACAATTCAAGTGTCAAAAGTCAGCCATCAAGATTTAATTTGTGGAAATTAGGACAATTCTATATAAATATCTAGTTATTGTATCATTTGAAGGATATCTAGAAACTATTAGTGAATCTGGTGATCAAGAGCATTATCAAGCAAGTCAACGACAGAATTGTGAACATTATTGCAACAATTCAAGAAATTCAATCCAACATGATCCAAGACTTGAGGTGATGTGCATAACTTCAATCCTTCAAGGAAGCCATTAAAGGGTGGTGTGTTGCAACACTTTGTTGATTCATCATTCCTTTATATCATTTATCCTTTTTATCATTGACAATTTCCATTTTAGAAGTGGAAACACTAACACGGGGTTTAATTAAGGCAAGCCCCTAAATGTCACAACCCTTATTCTCTCTTTAAATGTGCAAGTTTCAGGTTTGGAGAGGATTGAAGGAAGCTTTCAAAGATACATTTTTAATTGTTGCATGAACAAAACCCTACACCTTGACAAGCCACAAAAACTCACCTACAAAATTATTTGATAGTGATTTGATGAATTTGTGGGTAGAATCGAGAAGCCCAGATCCAACATCAGAGGACTGCAAAAATAGAACTGAAATATCCCTACAAGGACATAGATGTCGTATGATGAATTAGTCCTCCTATTCAACCTGGATCCAAATTTATAGGATAGGTGCACATAACTCTACCTAGTGCAGGGCACCATGTCAACTTATGTAAATATGGTCTTAGGTTGAGTTTTTGGTGTTTTGATTCTTATGGCATGTAATAAGGTCATAATAGACCATTTTCAATGTACTTGGAGTCATATGGGGTTCATTTTGTAAATGTTGTAAAATCTTGCAAATGTTGTCATGCAAAATTTGCAAAAATGCAAGAAATGGGAAATTCAAATGGTAGTTTGAGTCGGTTGGGTTGGTTGATCCTTGGTGTGTGTGGTTTAAATATGCCTGAGAAAGGCTTGAGGCAAGGTTGGAGTTTGAAGAAAAAGTATTGTTAAAGTGTGGGAGTTGGTCTAGAAAGCATGGGAAGACCCTAAATGATGTGTCTGAGGTGTTGGTAAGGTGAAATATGGCTTGGAGAACATAGATTCAATAAACCCCCTTAGAAGCAAGCCTAAATAGGGTTTAAATGACATTTTGAATTTTGATGAATTTGTGGTTGATTCTATTGATAAAAATTATGGAGTCATAATTTTTATGACCTGTTTAGCACTATGGAGTGAAGTTTAGTAATTGGGGAAAATTTTAGCATATACTTGCTTTGGAAAAGAGGCCTAATTGGCTTAAGGGGCAACGTAGCAGTCCAATTTTAAAGGTGATGTTTTGAAACAACCCTAAGCAAAAGTATGGTATATCAAAGAATGCCATAAAGGGTATCTAGAATGTCCATTCTTTTGTGGGTCTGGAATTTCTTTTGAAAGTTATGAAGAAAATTCACTGTTTGATATGCTACAAGGCAAAAAATGGAGAAATTGTGAGAAGTCGCCAAGTTAGGGTCTTAAGGATGAAAATATTGTTCTAAACAGTTTGAATTGTGATTGTTTGACCCATTCCACTCTGCTCTGCATCACTACGTTTCTCAGATCTATTGGTGAATTTATGTTACAGTTTATTTGTTGTGAAAATCTTGGATTTTTAGATTAGAGCACATAGTTTAATTAGGTTATGAAACAAAGAAAAAGAGGTTCACCCAAATGGGGATTTACCAAATGGATAAACAAAATTTTTCTTATGTTTTATTCAATTATGAGGGGTAAAATTCCTAAATAGCAATCAAAAATCAATCCTAACTATTATAATAGAAATAAGGAAGGTTTTAAGATGCCAAAATGATGTGTACCTTGTTGGAAAATTGTTGTTTCAGAGGTCACTAAGGACTCATTCGCCCAGTGGTGAATGGTTCCTTATTATTGTTCTGGAAAATCAATGTTGGGGTCTTGTTCCTTGATGTCTACACTCTCAAATCCCAGGTGATTAGCTCCTGAAATTTGGAAATCAATTTTGTAGCTTAGTTTTCATGATCTTGCAAGTAGGATGAACACTTTTACAACTTTTCAATCTTGACAACTTTTCTCCAATCTTGTTCTTCAAATATCTTCAATATAAAACCTACAATCACAAGGGACAAGAAAAACTTGTTGATTGTTAGGGAATAGGGGTTTGCTTTGGTCAAACCCCATTTAGGTAATCAAACCTTATAATGAAACAATACATAAAGGAAAGATGAATGAACAACAATATGTAACAACTCACCAATCCTTAATTAAACCTTGGAATGCAAATCTAAAACTTAGCATGAAATGGTCTCAATGAGTGTAGATCTTTGTCATGAACTTGGCATAAGAATAATGCTTTGAATACGCTTGATTGATCTTCAATACTACATCAACAACTTAGCTCAACTACATGCAAGACTTTGACATGATGATATGACCTTTGATTGCTGCAATAAAACCTTGATAATCTACCCTTGAATGTCTTTGAAAATTCTCTATAATGCTCTTTATTTTGATCTCATGAAGTCACATAGAAGTTCTAGGTGAAACTATGTGAAATGACCTTATATTTATACTAAAATTAAGATTTAATCCCGAAATCCAAATATCACAAGCCGACATCAGATGTAAGGTTTGAAATTGTTAAAATAATGCCCAAACACACCCTAAAATGGGTGTCCTTTATTAAGGAGGACCCATTCGCCACCTTGGGCAAATGGATCCTAGCACAGTTAACTAGGACCAAGTTTTAAGGAGGTGAAATATTATGCAAAAAGAGGATCCTAGGACATAATGAGGACCCATTCACTAGGTGGCGAATGGGTCCTAGGTCAATATCCTAGGACTCAAACCTTGCTAAATTAAATTTTATGCAACATTATCAATGAGTGTCAGGATATATCCCTCGAAAAATGAAATAAATAAGGCTTGGATTTAAATTTAAGGGGTCAATTAAGCTAACCCCAATCAATTAATGAAGCCCTAGATTAATGTGAAAGTGTAATAAAACACTTTTTAACACCCTAAATAAGGTACAATTAAGTCCATTTTATCATTAATTACTTATTCCCAATATAAGTGTGAAAAAGGGTTACTTTTTTCGATGCTACATTTTTCCCTCACTTTAGTGAGAGTTTTCCCCCATGTCAAACTCACACTAAAGTAGACATTCAAGACACTTAAGTATGCAACAATGAAAAAGATGCATAATCATAGGCTATCAAAGACCAATAAAAATAAAGGAAAACAAAGGATCAAGCTTCGATCATTTTAACACAATGTGGAACATGGTTGTTTTTCTATAACAAGGATCAAGCTTCGACAGTCTATCCAACACGATGTGGACCAGGTCTAGGTTATTTGTCCATAACATGCATGCTCACTCTGGGGTAGTGGAACCTCAAGCCATCCACTAGGTGAGTTATCCCAATGAGGTGGAAAATGAGAGAATCATATTAGCCTCCCATACCATACTGAAGTTATCCTCCTAACAACTTCAATAAGGTACCACAATGCTATGCTTTTGAATGTTATGTCTATAGGTTTTTGTTAAAGGGGATTTTTCTTCATTCGTGTAAGGTATTATTCTTAGGGAAAATTTTGCTTAATGTATCCAAGAGAGGACAAGTCAAGAATATCAGATTGACACTCATGGGATGCCTCATTCGCATCATGCCACTATGGGAAATCATACACTTAGAAATATTGCACTCTTGGAGGACATCAAACCCAATGACACCACCAAGAAAAGGACACATCACAAGAAAAAATAAAATCATGCCATGAAGTATGCAAAATTGCAAAAAATTGTCATCGATGTATGCCCCAACTTTAAAGTGGTTGCTAACACCATTGCTACGAACAACTGCTTTAAAGTAGCCAATGTTTTCTCCTAAGACATGAGATTTTTCCTCGGAAAACCTATGCCAAGTCATATGTATCCAACATAAAGCTATGTCATGAAAAAGGAGGGAGGAGTTGTCCCCAAGAATACATAAGGGATCTATAGATTCAAAGTCAGTATATCTTTGCTGCAATGTTGTTTTTAAGAGCTCAGAATTGTCATCATTCCTCAAAGACTTATAGAACTAGAAGAATGACACATAGAGAGTGAAAACAAAGAAAGATCCTTTAGGTCAACATGGAAGAGACCTAAATTTCTCGATGCCTTGCATCATCCCCAAAAGGAAAACACAAGACAAATGAAAAGAGATAAAATGCTTAAGACATAGAGCAGAATGTAGATACATATAGAGGAATGCACAAAAAGAGAGATACATCAAAATAAACATCACAGGGGATCACATTATGCACATGCAATAAAAAAACATGAAAGAAAAAGAAAAAGACTAGTAAGGCACATGTGAGTCAACCTATAGCAGGTCGTTTACATCCCAATCTTGGTTAGTATAAACAAAAGGCATACAACTAGCCAAAGGGACAACAACATGTACCAAAACTAGCACAAGGCTAAATAACCCATGGCCCCACTAAGTGCAAGACAAGGATGAGATGAGATAGGTGATGAGAATGAGCTCCTCGCGATAAAGAGAATGATTTGCAATGAATGTATAACATGCAATAGTGAGAATGTCAAAACCCTATAACTATTACATGGAAAGGAGCGAAATGCACCCTTTTAAGGGACTATATCTATGATATCAAACTTTTAAAATATTTTTTTTAAAGCACGACATTCATCAATACTATGTCCAAGAATCCTATGATATCGACAATGAGACATGCTTGTGTTCTTAGGATATAGTTTTGGATTTTCTCTCATGGGTGGTAATGTTATAAGTCCTTGGCTTAAAAGTGTGTGTAAGGTTCTTTTAGTTGCAGACATGGGACATGGAAATTCTACTTTCTTTAGTTTGTAAGGCTTTCATTTCTTGCTAGATTCACCAACTTCTCTAGGTGGATATAGAGAAGGAGGACCGAAAATGATCTTGTCATCTTTGTTAGGCATCAATTGTTCTTTAGGAAGGAGGACACTTATGTCAGGAGGAGGATGTTGATATCCTATCCATTTTGTTGGTTCAATAGGAATTTTCTCTACAATTTTATGAATTTCATGCTCATTAGTTATGTCACATCCTTGGTTGGTTAATATCTTAAAGCCTTGGCCATAATCTCTTCAAGGTTGATAGGAGTATTGGTCACTTTGTTAACATAAGATGAATGACTATACACTTGACTAGAGGAACTAGGTTCACTCTTGGTTGGAAGTCTAGGTTTAGTTTGTGAATCAATTCTAGGATGTAAAAGGCCAAACATCTCAGTTGTGTTGGTTGTTTCATGGAAGGATAGAAAGATGCATTATTCTCAAGATTGTTAAGGCAATCATTTATGAATTCATTCATGCTAGCATCATCTTCTCCAATGATGTCAACTTCATGAGGAAAGTCATTAGGAGTCATTGAACATGAGTAGGTTCAATTGCATTAGAGTCATTTCTAAATACACAACTTGAAACATCAACTGGAAGGAAAATAAAGAATTCCATACATTGCTAAAGCACTTGTCCATTTTCAGATTTTTAGACTTAAAACAAAGTGATTTACCGATTACACTATGCAATAAATTAAAAATGAAATGTTGTAAATGCAATTTTGAATTTTGAAAATGCACTAAATGAAGAAAATTAAGCCAGATCTAATGAATTTAATGAAACAAAAAATCAAAAAACTGAAACAGAGATGTAACAACAACAAACAAAAGCATAAAACAAGAGATTTTAGATTTCAAAAATTTGGATCAACACTTGATCAAGGACTCATTTTCCCTAGGGCGAATGGGTTCTAGATGAGGATTTTGAAAGTTATTTTTACTGATTTTTAAGCCTTTTTCAATGAGTTTTAGATTTGGGTTTGTAACAATAAGCTACAGTTTCAGATTTTTGTAAATGTATTATGAGATGCAAGTTGAAAATGTGACAAAATGATGAATGAAAAGACCTAGTTTGATATGATTTTTTTTTAAAATTTTCAAATGCAAATTTATATGATCTAAATGATATGCAAGATGACTAATTTTTTTGTATTTTTCAGATTTAAAGAATGCAAAAAATACAATCCTAAAACCCTAGATGAGACGCAAATTTGAATGCAAATTAAGACACCCTAAATGAGATCTTTGTTGGAAACACAAGGGAAAACAACTGAGAGGGGGGCTGAATTAGTTGTCATCGAATTTAAAAATTATTCAACTTATTAACCTTATTATCAGATATGATCATTAATCATAAAAGCATAAATGAACAACACATCAGCAGCACACATAACACCAATATTTTTACGTGGAAACCCTATTAGGGGAAAAACCATGGTGCAGATCAGTCCACAAGATTATACCCTGTTAAAAGTATAAGAAAATATGAATGGGGAATGCACATGCATTCAGACACACTGCCTAGAGCTCACTACTCAATTACAAAGGAAGACACATTGTCTTCCTTTGTAATTGATTCAAAAAAGCTTACACAATCAAATCCAGAAACAACTATTCATACTCTTATGGATTGTGGAAATCTAATAACTTTGAGAAAGGTTCTGATTAAATCCATCAGACTTTGAACTAAGAAAAAAGGATTTGCTAATACCTGGTTACAGTTCTGGTTAAGCACATGAACACTTCTTCACTCTTCACTCTCTACTCAGCCTTCAAATGATCTAAAAAAAAAATTCGCACATAGGACTTGCACACTTCACATACTCACACTTCCACACTTCCAAATGATAAAACAATCACTCTTATATATCTGCAACAAGAGATTACATCGTTATAAGTCGGCTCCAACAAAATAATAGAATGAATACAAACAGTCCACTCAGATCAATAAAGATTATTCATGCAAATCAACCAAGGTCGGCCACAACATAGTGAAGACCAAAAATAACATCCTCAAACATAAAAAACTTCAATTAATTACTCTTTGAAGATCCACAACACGCTTCAACACCTTGTCAGCCAAGAACATAAAAAACATGAACACGCAAGAGAAAATCTTAAATCACAAGCACAACGATCAATGCAGATGTGCAACACAGATAGAGCATGAACTAGAAACATCCACAAGCATCATGAAACACTAGAGAAGCATCCACAACAAGTGAACTAACTGAAATCACATGATCTTCATTCAGGAACACAAACTGAAGTAATGAAAAAATTGTCAGAATAAAAATCTTCATAACTTGATCAAATCTTCACGCGGATCTCTGAAACTTGAAATAGATAAACTAGATATGCTCAACAAGAAACCCTTTAGTCCACAACCTCATAATAGCAATGTACTGATCACACCAATAGAAAGAACTTCACTTCACCACTGACAATCTACAGCACTTCTTATTACAATTTTCTCAATATCCTTGACATATACAACTTCTAATGCAACAATGCTAATAGTGTTGACATCAATGACAACCACATATCAATAATACACCACAACATCCAAATATATCCCCCTTTGCAATTGATGGCAACACATGATGTGAAAAATACCATCAATACAACTACACTTACTCCTCCTTAGGTTTTGACTCTTCTTTCCTCAACTCTTCTCCCCACAAGGATTTTTCACATTACTCTTCTCCCCCTTTGACATCAATGTCAAAGATCTCTTTTATGCAATCTTTGAACCACATATATGAACACCTGAACATCTGACTATCTAACTACTCCCCCTGAGTAGCAGGCACCACAACATCAATCTGGATCAAAATATGATCATGAAATGTACGAATTGATGCAAATCAATGCATCCTTAGTTCTAATTAGGAGGGGTAATCACCCCTAAATTCCCTTTGAGATACTCAAAATTATCCTTAGGCAACGAGTTGGTAAATATGTCTACAATCTGCTCCTTAGTAGGCACATACTCCAATCTGACTTCCTTTTCACTTACTTTCTCTCTCAAAAAGTGAAACTTGATAGATATATGCTTGGTCTTCGAATGCAGCACCGGATTCTTAGAAATGTTAATAGCACTTGAGTTATCACATAATATAACAATAGGCTCATCATACACAACTTTGATATCTTTCAACATCTACTTCATCCATAGTACTTGAGTACAATTATTAGCAACAACAATGTATTCGGCCTCTACAATAGATAAGGAAATGACATTATGCTTTTTACTTAACCATGAAATCAACTTCTTTCCAAAGAAAAATGCTCCACCACTAGTACTTGTCCTGTCATTCACATCTCCTACCCAATTAGATCAGTAAAGACACTCAAAGTAAGATCATCTTTAGGATACCATAGACCAAAATCAATTGTCCCCTTTGAGTATCTAAAAATCCTCTTCACAACAGTCACATGAGACTCTTTAGGATTAGCTTGAAATATTGTAACAATACATACAACATTCGCGATATCAGGCCTAGTTTGAGTCAAATAAAGCAATCCACCAATCATTGATTTGTATCTAGTCTGATTTTCCTTCGGAGAATCATCATCATTTGTCAACTTGCATCCAATCACCATGGGTGTACCAACAGGTTTTGAATCTTCCATACCAAATTTCTTCAGCTATTATTTCACATACTTGGACTGAGATATGAAGATCCCTTTATCTAACTGAGTAATTTGCAATCCCAAGAAAAATTTCATCTCTCCACTCATTGACATCTCAAATTCATTCTACATATCATTAGAAAACTTCATGCACAAGCTATAATCGCCTCCAAATATGATATCATCAACAAAAACTTCCAAAATAAAATCTTTATCGTCATTCTTGAAATACATGTTACTATCAGTAGTACCTTTGTTAAATCAAACCTTTACCAATTATTTATCCAATTTGGCATACCATGCTCTAGGGGCTTGTTTGAATCCATACAATGCTTTCTTCAATCGACAAACCATATCTCCTTGATCAATCAACTGAAATCCATCAAGTTTCTCAACATACACTTCTCTTCCAATTCACAATTTAGAAAAACTGACTTGGCATCCATTTGATAAATCTTGTACTCTTTGTGAGTAGCATAAGCAAGAAACAATCTCACAGCTTCAATTCTAGCAATAGGGGAAAATGTTTCTTCAAAATCAATACCTTCGATTTGTGAATATCCCTTACATACTAGTCTTGCTTTGTTTCTAACCACTTCACCTTGTTCATTCAATTTGTTTCTAACTTCTAGACCCATTTAGTTCCAATTACATTCTTATCCTTAATTCTGGGAACAAGAATCCATGTATCATTCTTTTCAATTAGTTCCTCTTTCATTGCTTCAACCCAATGTTCATCTTTGCATGCTTCATTCACATTGTTAGGCTTAGTCTTTGAAATCAAACAATATTCTTCTGCAATTCTTCTCCTAATCTGGACACCTTTATTCTTATCACCTATGATCTAATTCTATGAATGATTCAATCTTACATACCTCAGAGTCTTCTTAGAATGTTCTTCAACTTCAAGCTCTTCTGATCTCTCTTCTATTCTTCCACCAGTTTCTCCTTCCTCTTGATCTTCTTGATTCACCAGAATGATTTGAACTTGACTTGAAGTCTGACCTTGCTTTCCTTTGTTTTTACTGTCATTCTAATCATCAGAATCATATCCACAAGTTCCTAATAGTGTAGCTATGTCTTCATCAACCTTAACATTTTCACTTTCAACCATTTTCTTCAGTCTCTTATTGTAACACTGGTGGGCCTTACTTTTAGTAGCATATCCCAGAAATATTCCTCCATCACTCCTAGCATCAAACTTTCCTATATCTTCATCACTTTTGATATAACACTTGCTTTCAAAGATCTTGAAATATTTAATAGTAGGTTTTCGACTAGTCCATAGCTCAAAAGGAGTCTTACCAGTATCACCTTTTATTTGTACCTGGTTAAGTGTGTACACAACAGTACTCACAACTTCTCTCTAGTAGATATGAGGTACATTTCCTTCAAACATCATGGTTATAGCAGCATCTAGAACTATTTTGTTCTCCTTTCCACAACTCCATTTTGTTGAGGGGTCCGTAGTGCAAATAATTGTCTCTTTATTCCATGCTCTTCACAAAAAGAATTAAACTCACCAGAAGTGAATTCACCACCTCTATCTGATCTTAGACACTTAATCTTCAAACCTGTCTCTGTCTCAGCCATAACTTTAAAG
Source organism: Sequoia sempervirens (assembly GCA_007258455.2). NCBI lineage: Eukaryota > Viridiplantae > Streptophyta > Pinopsida > Cupressales > Cupressaceae > Sequoia > Sequoia sempervirens. The sequence goes on along the minus strand of VDFB02292527.1, from coordinate 652,491 downwards.
CTTTTGAACTTTTCAAGTGATTCAGATTTCTCCCTTAAGAAAGCAGCCCACATCATCCTTGAATAATCATCAATAAGCAACATGAAGTATATGTATCCCTATAAACTTCTAGTTCTAGCATGTCCACACAAATCAATATGCACAAGATCCAACAATCCATTTGAATTTTGTTGTTTACTCCAAAATGAAATTCTTGTTTTCTTTCCTAACTGACATTCTTTGCATATGGCATTTGTAGGTTTCATAAGCTTAGGAAGATCTCTCACAACCTTAGTGGAACTTATCTTGACAACATTATCAAAGTTAACATGACACATTCTCCTATGCCACAACCAACTTTCATCAACTTGAGAAATCAAACAACTTTTACTAGCAACACTTAGGTGGAAAATATTACCTTTTTTTTGTACCTGATGCAATCATATTTCTAGAATTTCCCAATATTTTGCACTACCATGCATGAGTTGAAGATTATATCCCTTACCAACCATTTTTCCAACACTTAAAATATTATGCTTCAAACCTTCAACACACAAGACATCATCAGTATTATGCTTACCATCAAAAGAAAAGCATCCTCTTCCACGGATCACACTAGTTGTATTATCACCAAATCTCACAACACCACCATCGTACTTTTACAAATTCACAAACTTACTTTTCTCTCTTGTCATATGATGAGAACAACCACTGTCAATTACCCATTCATCTTTCTCTTCAACTCGAGCAACTAGGGCTTTCTCCACATTTGTACAACTAGCAGATTCAATAGACACAAGATTATTTTCCTTGATAGAAATAAACAAAAAATAATCTTCACTAGCATTTCCTTTTTCAGATTCATCATCTGTCACACCTTCATCAGTAGCATAGTAACACTTCTTTTGGAACTTAGGCTTGTTAAATCTTGGCTTGGAAACTCTCTTAGGACACCTTGATGCAAAATGACCTATCTTATTGCAAGAGAAATATTTAATAGGCAACTTCCCCTTATACTTACCTTGTCCTTTGGCTTCTCTTTTCACAATCAATGCTTCAAGTTCTTCAAGCTCTCTCTCTTCTTCATCAAGTTGTTTCATTTCATCCTCATAGTTGAATGTCTTTCTTGATGAACTTTCACCCGGATCATATCTTTGTTTATCTCTTCTAGGAGTAGTGGCCTTGAATGAAAATTCAACCTTAGGAAGAGCATCACCAAATTCACTCAACTCAAAAGCAGTAAGCTTACTAATCAACATATCTCTTGTAACATTTTTCATAGTTCATAGCTCTTCAATAGCACTAGCCTTAACTTTGTAAGAATCAGGCAAAGATCTAAGCACTTTAGCAACAATCTCTAAGTCATCTGTCTATCCACCAACACATCTGATACTACACACAAGTTCATTCACTCTTTGCATGAAAGTAGTAACATTTTCATCATCACCCATTTTCAACTTTTCATATTTCCCTTTCAAACTTTGTAGCTTAGCAATCTTCACATTAGCATCACCTTCATACAAGGTCTCAAACTTTTTCCATATCTCATAAGCAGTCTTCAAATCCAACACATGTGTCATCTTAGTATCAGTCAAAGCACTCAATAAAGCTTCCTTAGCCCGGATATTATACTCAGCATCCCTGATCTAAGTGGAAGTAGTAGGACCATTTTGTGGAATAACATATATATTTTTTGTAATGCTCTAGTAGGTTTCACCAATGCATCTCAGATGTCACTCCATTTGAGTCTTCCATAAAGAATATTTTGTTCCATAAAATCTAGGACTATCCTTCTTATAAGTCACCATCCTGGATCACCTCAAGTTGTTAAAACTCTTCCAAGGAACCTGCTTTGATACCAATTGTTGACAACACAAGGGTAGACAACTGAGAGGGGGGGTGAATCAATTGTCACCGAATTTAAAACTTATTCAACTTATTAACCTTATTCTCAGATTCGATCATTATTCATGAAAGCATAAATGAACAACACATCAGAAGCACACATAACACCAATATTTTTATGTGGAAACCATGTTAGGGGAAAAACCATGGTGGAGGTCAGTCCACAAGATTATACTCTATTAAAAGTATAAGAAAATATGAATGGGGAATGCACATGCATTCAAGCACACTTCCTAGAGCTCATTGCTCAACTACAAAGGAAGACACACTATCTTACAGAAAGGTTCTGATTAAATCCATCAGACTTTGAACTAAGAAAATAGCATCTGCTAATGCCTGGTTACAGTTTCAGTTAAGCACATGAACACTTCTTCACTCTCTGCTATGCCTTCGAATGATCTAAACAATATTCACACATAGGACTTGCACACTTCACATACTCACACTTCCACACTTCCAAATGATAAAAAAATTGCTATTATATATCCACAACAAGAGATTGCATCACTATAAGTCGGTTCCAACAAAATAATAAAATGAATACAAACAATCAGCTCATATCAATAAATATTATTCATGCGAATCAACCAAGGTCAGCCACAACATAGTGAAGACCAAAAATAACATCCTCAAATACAAAACACTTCAATTAATTACTCCTCAAAGATCCACAACACGCTTCAACACCTTGTCGGCCAAGAACATAAAAAACATGAACACACAAGAGAAATTATCGAATCACGAGCACAACGATCAATGCAGACATGCAACACAGATAGAGCACAAACTAGAAACATACACAAGCATCATGAAACACTAGAGAAGCATCTGCAGCAACTGAACTAACTGAAATCACATGATCTTCATTTAGGAACACAAACTAAAGTAACAAAAAAACTATCCAAATACAAATCTTCATAACTTGATCAAATCTTCATGAAGATCTCTGAAACTTGACGTGGATAAACTAGATATTCTCAAAAAGAAACCCTTTAGTCCACAACCTCAGAACAACGTATTGATCACACCGACATAAATAACTTCACTTCACCACTGACAACATGTAGCACTTCTTATTACAATTTTCTCAGTATCCTTGACATATAAAACTTCTAATGCAACAATGCTAATAGTGTTGACATCAATGAAAAGCACATATCAGCAATACACCACAACATCCAACAATCTAATTCAATGCAAATGAATGCAAGATCTAACCTAAGATGAAAGAAAGAATCCCAAAATCAGAAAATTACAATGTTCAATAATGTTGGGTTTACCAAAATGAAACATAGAGAAAGAGGTTCATGCAAATGGGGCTTTACCAAATGGATGGACCAAATTTTTTTCTTATGTTTTGTTCAATTATGAGGGGTAAAATGCCTAAATAACAATAAAAAGTAAATCCTATCTGTTATAATAGCAATAAGGAAGGTTTTAATATGCCAAAATGATGTGTACCTTGCTGGAAAAGTGTTGTTTCAGAGGTCACTGAGGACTCATTCGCCCAATGGCGAATGGGTCCCTGTTACAGTTCTAGAAAATAACTTTTGGGGTCCTGTTCCTTGATGTCTACACTCTCAAATCCCAGCTGATCAACTCTTGAAAGTCGTAAATTAATTTTGTATCTTAGTTTCGGTGATCTTGCAAGTAGGATGACAACTTTTCTCCAATTTTGTTCTGCAAAGATCTTCAATCTAAAACTTTTTGATTGTTATGGAATAGTGGTTTTCCTTGGTCAAACCCCATTTAGGTAATCAAACCTTATAATGAAACAATACATAAAGGAAAGATTAATAAACAACAATATGTAACAACTCACCAATCCTGAATTGAACCTTGGAATGCAAATCTGAAAATTAGCATGAAATGGCCTCAATGAGTGTAGATCTTGCTAATGAATTTGACATAAGAATAATGCTTTGAATATTCTTGATTGATCTTCAATGCTACATCAACACCTTAGCTCAACTGCATGCAATACTTTGACATGATGATATGACCTTTGATTACTGCAATAAAACCTTGATAATATGCCCTTGAATGTCTTTGAGAATGCTCTTGGAATTCTCTATAATGCTCTTGCTTTTGATCTTATCAAGTCACATAGAAGTTATAGGTGAAACTATGTGAAATGACCTTATATTTATACTAAACTTAAGATTTAATCCCAAAATACAAATATCACAAGCCGACATCAAATGTAAGGTTTGAAATTGTTAAAATATTGCCCAAACACATCCTAAAAGGGGTGTCATTAGTTAAGGAGGACCTATTTTCCACCTTGGGCGAATGGGCCCTAGTATAGTTAACAAAGACCAAGTTTTGGGGAGGTGAAGTATTATGCAAAAGGGGGATCCTAGGACATAGTGAGGACCCATTCACCAGGCGGTGAATGGGTCCAACGTCACTATCCTAGGACTCAAACCTTGTCAAATTTAATGTTATGCAAAATCATTAATGAGTGTCGGGATAGATCCCTCAAAAAATGCAATAAATAAGGCTTGTATTTGAATGTAAGTGGCCAATTAAGCTCTAATTAACCTCAATAATTTAATGAAGCCCTAGATTAGTGTGAAAGTGTAAGAAAACACTTTACAACACCCTAAATAAGGCATAATTAAGTCCATTTTATTATTAATTACGTATTCCCATTGTAAGTGTGAAAAAGGGTTACTTTTTTTAAAACTATAGGTTAATCAAGGAAAATAAATTCCAATCAATTTCCAAGGCTCAAAAGGATAAGATCCGGGTCTGATTGACTCACCTTCATCGTCAAAATTCAATCAATCACCTTGTTGATTTGCATCCTAATGTTCTCTTGAAAAGGAAATTGATCCTATGATTTTTGCATTAGGCTTATGATCGCTTTTTCATAATTTTTTTTGGTGAACCTGACCTATTAACATAATATGCCTTCTAAAACTTGAAGTAATTCGACCCTAGATCTAGGATTTTCCATTGCATTGTTTTGCATTGTTAATTTAGGGTGTATTTTTGCATCATAAAAGGCATAAAAATTAAATAAAATGCATATCATATTGAATCATAAGTTATAATTGGGTTAATTTCAATCATTGAGGTCAAATCTACATTCAAATTGCATTCATTAGGTCATCGAAATTTGAAATTTTTCATTGCATGCACTTAGGTATCTTTCATATAACTTAGAAAACTAGAAAATTACATTGTTTTGTTTCAAAATTGTATCAAAATTATCATTTTCGAATCTTGGCACCTTAGAATCAGTTGATTGTTGCTTTTAGATCCAAAATTTGTATTCAAATTTTTCCTTTTTTGTTCAAACATTTTCAACATTTTAATTTTGAATTATATTGGCATAAAATGAGAAAATTTTGGAAAAATATTTACTATCAGACATGTTTGCACACAGACCTAAAATCCTTAAACAATATCATACACATTCAAAATTTGATTTTTCTAAAACCTTTTCTATGACATAGATGTCCTTGGACGACTTTTTCCTCCTATTTTAGCTCAAACAAATTTTGCTCACATCTATATTTATGTGTTCTATGTTTACTTTTTCTATTTGAATTTTTTTTTTGAATGTTTTGTTGTGATTGTTTGACAGTTTAGTGTTCATAGTGGTCACACTTAGTGTTTTGAAACTCACATGAGCTTCATGACCTAGTGTCCTATTGCTAATACTTTATTGATACATAGTTCAAGACTTAAGGCATATCGCATTGTTGTTACATCTGTTGTGGATCCTGAGTCTTCCAACTCTTTCATGCAAAATATTTTCAATACTCATCCCATTTTGGACTTTATCCCTAGTTCTACTATACCAATGATATCTTTACAATCAACCATTTTTTTATGGATGTTGAGACTTTTGTTGCCCATGTTCCTGAACACAAAATGAAACAATTGGATAAATATTTAGAGGGACTTAAATACTATTTGAGCACTAAATCTCTAATTGGCCTTATGGTTCCTATAGTGGATAACTTGAGGAAACTGATTAATGATTCTCAAGGATTAGAAGTTTTGTGTAGCCTATCCCATATAGTTGATGCTAACATACCTACGATGGCTAGTTGCGCTCAAGATTTGGGATACACTCAAATTCAAGGAGGAAATCAAATATACCTCCCCACAAGTATAGCCTTTATTCCTACCTTCACAAATCCAACTGTAACTACAACAAGGTAGCAAAATAATGGCATAACTCCAAACTTAGGTCTTTCCATTGGGAATCCTTATATTTTGTGTTGCAAAAGCTAAAAACATCCTGATAGCTTCCATTCTTGCAACCAGAGCAAAATTTTCTTCAAAATCTATACCTTCAACCTATGAGTAACCTTTATACACAAGTCTAGCTTTTTTCCTAACAAGTTTTCCATCTTCATTCAGCTTGTTTTGGAATACCCAATTAGTACCAATCACATTCTTATGTGTCAGTATTAGGACCAATTCCCCAGTTAGATTCTTCTCTATATGTTGTAAGTGTTCTTGCATTTCTTTGATCCAATTCTAATATGTGCATGCCTTAGTCACCATTTTTTGTTCTACCTCAGAAAGTAAACAAAAATTTACTTGTTCTTCTTTCATAGAAGCTCTTCTCCTTGTTAGCACACCTTTTCTCTTATCTTCGATGATCTAATCTTCTAAATGATTCTTTTGCACATACTTAGGAGTCTTAGGATTCTTTTTTGGAGCTTCTTCCTCTTCAACTATCAACTCTTTTCCTTTGTCTTTAGCCTTTTCTTCTTCACTAAGGGGGTTCTAGATACATATCCTTCTATTAGTACTGAACTTTGATGTAGTTCCTCACCCACTTTGACACTTGCACTCTCAACAATATTATTTAATATCTTGTTGTATCACCGGTAGGCCTTGCTTATTGTATAGTATCCAAGGAAGATTCCCTCATTAGATCTTGCATCAAACTTTCCTAATTTTTCTTCACCTTTTCTAATATAACATTTTCTTCCAAAAACTCTGAAATATTTCACAGTAGGGATTTACCATACCAAAATCATAGTGATTCTTTGAACTATTTTCTCTTGCTTTACCTCTATTAAGAATGTAGACATCAATATGAATTGCTTCTCTCCAATAGATATTTGAAAGATTGGCTTCCTTCATCATTGTCCTAGCTAATTCCTGAACTATTATGTTTTTCCTTTCCACAACTCCATTCTACTAAGGAGTTCTAGGGGATGATAAGTGCCTCTTTATTCCATGATCTTCACAAAAAAATTAAAATCATTTGAAGTAAACTCACCACCTCTATCAAACCTCAAACATTTTATTTTTATATCCATTTCATTCTCAACCATAGCCTTAAACGCTTTAAACTTTTCTAGAGCTTCTAATTTTTCTTGAGAAATGTAACCCAGTCCATTTTAGAATAATAATTAATTAATAACATGAAATACCTGTCACCACGTGAGCTTCTAATTCTGGTAGGTCCACACATATTTGTATGTACTAACTCCAAGGGACCTATGGTAGAGTATTTTTTTTCTTGAATCTTTCCTTTGTTTGCTTTCCAACTTGACATTCTTTGTAGATTGCATTGATAGGCTTTGTAAATATCTTTGGAAAATCTCTCACATCATCAAAAATTTCAATATTTTAAGACATAAAGCACTTTGCACCATTACCTTTGAGTTGATATGCATTACCTCATGCCTTGTTCTAGTAGAAGCCAAAATATCAGAGCTTCCTTTTTCTAATTTCACAACCACTATTCTAAAATACAAGATTATATCCCTTTCTACACATTTTTCCTACACTTAGAAGATTATGTCAGAGACCCTTGACATAAAGGACATCATTTGTGTTATGTTGTCCATAAGAACTAATTGAACCTTTTCCACGGATCTTAGCATATGTATCCTCACTACACTTAACAAGACCACCATCATACTTTTCAAGATTAACAAAATTACTCTTATCACCTATCATATTATTTGAGAATCCACTATCAATGATCCAATAATTCTTCTCCTCTCTAGCATGAAAAATAGTCAACATAGTTCCTTCAATGTTATGATATGTTTTGGGAGAAATTTCCTTCACACATCTTTCAAAATTAGTACAATTAGTTTCAACATTTAAAGCCATGAACAAGCATTCATCACTTCCTTCATCCAAATAATCTGATTCTTCATCATCAAATACACCAATGTCCTATTCAACATAATAACTCTTCTTGAAAAATTTACCCTTATGATCCTTTTGTGTATCATTAATAACTTTGATTGGACATTTAGATGCATAATGACCTATCTGTCCACAATTGAAATATTTGAAAGGTATCTTACCCTTGTAATTTCTAGTACCCTTTTTCAATCTCCTCACAAAGTTTGCTTCCATCTCATCAAGATCATTTGGATCTAATCCATCATCCCTTTCCACTTTGCAAACTTTAAAAGCAATTTCTTTGTTTGTAGAATCTTGACCAAACTCTCTCATTTCAAAAGAAGTTAAAGCATCAAAAATTTGATCTCTAGAATAATTATCTAAATTTTGAGCTTCCTCAATAGTAGAAATTGTTGCAAGTATGAAGGTGTTGTCATTTATGTCAACTAATTAATTGGTGTCCAACTAGTTGTTCTTGTCATTCATGTCATGAATGATGATTATTGATTGTATATGTTGAGGATATTGAGAAAATTGTAATGAAGAAAGGTTGCAGGTGTTCAGTGTTTTCTCTAGGATTTGTTGCTATGCTAGTATGGATATGAGGTATTGTTCATGATTGTTGTAAGCTTCTATATCTAGTTTTTGGGTTTTTGGATCATTGTACAGTGCGAGTTGTGTTCACCAGTTGTGAATTGTGCTTTTCTGTGTATCTGGTTGAGGTTCAAGAGAAATTTTGTTGCTCTATATTTCTTCTTATTCGAGTCTTATGACTTGCGGTTCTCAGGATAAGTTCTTGAGATTGTGTTCAACTTAATTTTTTTATCTAGAAAGATTGTATTGTGCTAAGGTTGTGTGTGCTTAATTGATTTATGTGTTTTACACTGGTTTGGCCGACCTTGTGTTTAACACTACTTTCGAAGTTTATGGAAGCATTCTGAAGCATGTGTTTGGGTCACCCTCATTCTAATTCCACCATAGAATGTTTTTCCATTTGCAAATGCAAATGGTGTGTGGCCAAACTTGGATCAGTTTAAAAGTTGAAGATAGTATAAATATAGGTTGATATGTTTATGATGGATGGATGCAAGAAAGATAGATGTGAAATAGTGTGTATGTGATGCGATTTTGAGTAGATCAGTGTGCAACCTAATTGTGAGTTTTTGGAAATGGTGAGTTGAAGGTGTACTCTATCATTCAAGCATGTCTGCAAGTGTGTGAATGAATTATGGTGGAAATCTCTGTTGCATTGAGATTGTTTTCTCTCTATAACAAATCTCTTGTATCTTCTTTGTAATTTTGTGGCAGTGAGCCCTCTGGGTGGTTAACCCTTGTTGGACAATGAGTCCTGATCAAGAGAATAAGTCCTATTTTGGCAGTGATCCTTCTCTGGTAGTGAGTCTTTGTATTCAATTTTGATATTCTCTATATTGTGAGCTAATCCTCACCGTGGTTTTTCCCTTATTGGGTTTTCCATGTAAATATAGTGTTATTGTGTGTGTGATGTTTTTCATTTTTTGCTTTTGCACTTAATGATTAATCACATTAGTAGAGTAAAGAATTTGTGAATGATAATTGATCTAATCTATGGAGGAAGTTCTTAAAGGTTAAAATTTGTTACAACTAATTCACCCCCCTCTCAATTGTCTTGTTCAACAATTGGTATCGGAGCTTGGTTCCTTGGAGAAGAGCTTAACCACTTAAGGAAGGTCTGGGATGGTGAGAAAGATCACTATTAAGTGTCCTAGGTTCGATGGAACTAACTATGCCCTCTGGAAAATAAAGATGGAAGGATATATAGAGTACTATGGATATGATGTTAAGAATGCTTACAAAACTAATTACACTCCTCCTACAAATGGTCTAACTACATCTGATGAGATCAAGGCACATGAATCGAACAACAAGGCAAAGTTTATTCTTAAGAATAGTCTTTCACATTCCAATTTGATTAAAGTTGCAAATATAAAGAATGCTAAAGAGGTCTAGGATGAATTGGAAAAGATGCATGAAAGAGATGAAAGGTTCAAAGAAGCAAAGTTGTGGAATTTGGAGGCACAATTCGAGCTCCTGTGGATGTTTGAAGATGAGAACATTAAATCCTATGTACAGAGACTGGATGAGCTGGTAGGTGGAATGCGAGGACTTGGTGCTACAATGGATGAATCTAGGATTGTGAAGAAGATTCTCATAACTCTCCCTATTGCGTATAGTGAAAAGGTATTTTCTATTGAGGAATATATAGATTATACGACATATACTAAAGATAAGTTGTTGGGTACTCTAACATCTTATAGAATGAGAAAGCCTAGCTTGAGAAATGGATCAAAGATAGAAATTGCTTTTAGGGCTACAATAGCTGAATATTTGGATGAAGAGAACCTTGATGATGTAGAAGCTAACTTTGTAAGAAGAATAAAAAAGGGTTTCGGTAAGTATGAAGGTAAGTTACCTTTTAAATTCTTTAGTTGTGAAGGAATTGGTCATTATGCTTCGAGATGTCTGGAAAGAGCTAAGAAGAATAAACATAGATTAAGCAAAGAAAACAAAGGGAATATTATTGAGAGAGCATATTATGTAAATGAAGATGTTGGTATTTCTGATGAAGAATTTGATTATGGAGATTTTGATGATAATGAATTCTTGTTCTTGGCTATAAAAGATGAATCTACTCTTGCTAATACTAAAAGACAGGTGAAGGAAACTCCTCCAGAGAAAGATGAAGATACTATGATCTTTGCCTTACATGATAAACACGAAAAAAACTATTGGGTTGTCGACAGTGGTTGTTCACATCACATGACTGGTGATAAGAGTAAGTTTGTTAAACTTGAAAAATATGATGGAGACTTAGCTAAATTTGGAGATGATACTGGTGCTAAGATTTGTGGGATAGGTTCAGTAAGTTTTGATGGAAAGCATAATACTGATGATGTCTACTATGTTAATGATTTAAGGCATAATCTCTTGAGTTTTGGATAGATGTGTAGTAAAGGATACAATCTTGTTTTTGAGGATGAGAGATGTGAAATCAGGAGAGTATCTGAAATAGTGATTGCTGCTAGTAAGAATCCTGAAGGAAGTATTTATCAACCTAAGGGTGCTAATGGACATTGCTTTATGAATCTGATTAATGAAAGTTGGTTGTGGCATTGAAGAATGTGTCACATGAATTTTGATAATATGGCGAGAATTAGTGTAGTACAAGTTGTGATATATTTACCGAAGATTACAAAATTTGTTAATGCTATTTGCAAGAACTGTTAGTTTGGAAAGCAAGCTAGAAACAACTTCAGATCAAAGGAAAAATCTACTACCGGACTATTGGATTTGATTCATACAGATCTCTATGGTCCTACAAGAGTGAAAATTCTACAAGGTGACAGGTACTTTATGCTTCTTATTGATGATCACTCTAGATATACATGGGTTACTTTTCTTAGAGAGAAATTTGATGCATTAGATAGATTCAAGGCACTTAAGGCTATGGTTGAGAATAAAATGTTTGAGGTTTGAAAAAGGTGGTGAATTCACCTTGAATGAGTTTAACATGTTTTGTGAAGTTCATGGAATAAAAAGACAGTTATATGCTCTGAGAAATCCTCAACAGAATGGAGTTGTTGAAAGAAAGAACAAAACAATTCAAGAAGCTACTAGATCAATGATTACAGAGGCAGGTTTACCGAAATTCTATTGGAGACAAGATATTCACACTATTGTTTATGTGTTCAATTGAGTTCAAGAAAAAGCTAATAGTACTAAGACCCCCTATGAGCTATGGTGTGGAAGAATTCCTACTGTCAAGTATTTCAAGGTATTTGGAAGCAAATGTTATATCAGACAAGATGAAGAAAATATAGGGAAACTTGATGCTAGATGTGATGAAGGTATCTTCCTTGGATACTCGACTAGAAGAAAAGCTTATAGATGTTTCAATAAAATACTAAGAAATATTGTAGAGAGCACAAATGTCAAGGTTGATAAAGCATTAGAGAATTCAATTGATGTTGATGGATATATATCTAATGAACCTAATTACATAAGAGTAGAAGAAGTTGTGGAAAAGTAGGAAAAGAAAAATGAAGAAGAAGAAGAAGCTCCAGTGGTGTCCCCAAAGACACCTAAATATGTGCAAAAAAATCCTTCAGAAAGTCAAATCATTGGAGATAAGAGGAAAGGAGTGTTGACAAGAAGCAGAGTTGCTACTGCTGGTGAAATAAATTTGTGCTTACTTTTTGAAGTTGAACTGAAGATAGTGAGTGAAGCATGTAATGATGAGCATTGGATGAAAGCTATGGAAGAAGAACTTATGCAAATTGAGAAGAATCAAACTTGGAAATTGGTCCCTAGACCGATAGATAAAAACATAATTGGATCAAAATGGGTATTCAAAAACAAATTGAATGAGAATGGAGAAGTGGTGAGAAATAAAGCAAGAATTGTGTGTAAGGGTTACTCACAAGTAGAAGGTATAGAATTTTTAGGAAAATTTTTCTCCGATGGAAAGGATGGAAGCTATCAGAATAGTTTTAGCATTTGTGGCTCATAAAGATTTTAAATTTTATTAGATGGATGTTAAGTCTGCATTTTTGAATGGTGAGTTAGAGAAAGAAGTCTACATGGAACAACTTGAAGGATTTCATTTGTTAGATCAACTAGATATGGTTTACAGATTAAAGAAGGTCTTGTATGGATTGAAGCAAGCTCCTAGAGCTTGGTATGCAAGGTTATACGAATATTTGATTCAATAAGGCTTCAATAAAGGTACGACAGATAGTAATGTGTACTTCAAAATTGAAAATGACAAAATCTTGATAGTGGTTGTATATGTTGATGACACTATCTTTGGAGGAAATGAAACAATGTGCAAGATGTTTACTAAAGAGATGCAAAAATAATTTAAGATGAATATGTTTGGTGAGATGAATTTCTTTCTTGGGCTGCAAATTAATCAAACAGAGAAAGGGATTTTTATTTCACAGTCAAAGTATGTAAGAGAAATGTTGAAGAAGTTTTGGATGGATGGTTCCAAACCGGTATACACTCCTATGATGACTGACTGCACATTGAGTAAAGATGATGATTCGCCTAAGGTTGATCAAGAAAATACAGATCTACGATTGGAGGATTTTTGTATTTAACTGCTACTAGACCGGATATCATGCATGCAGTTTGTCTTATGGCTAGATTTCAAGAAGATCCTAGAGAAACACATGTTGCTGCTATTGAGAGGATATTCAAATATTTGAACGAAACTCTAGATTATGGCTTGTAGTATCCTAGAGATATTGATTTTACACTATGTGCTTATACAGATGCAGATTGGGTAGGTTGTGTTGATGATAGAAAAAGTACAAGTGGTGATGCATTCTTTCCTGGTTGTAGATTGGTGTCATGGTTGAGTAAAAAGCAAGATTTGAAGTTTCCTTATCCATTGCAGAGGTTGAGTATATTATTGTGGCATCTTGTTGTACACAAGTTTTTTGGATGAGACATACATTGAAAGATATCAAAGTAATGTATGATGATCCCATTTCTATCTTCTACGATAATACAAGTGCAATTAACATTTCAAATAATCCAGTGATGCACTCAAGGAAAAAGCATATATCAATAAGGTCACTTTTTGAGAGATAAGGTTGTGGAGAATGAAGTAAATATTGAGTATGTACCTATGAAGGGTCAAGTTGCTGACATATTTACTAAGGATCTTCCTAAAGATACTTTTGAGTGTCCCTGGGAGAAGTTAGGGCTTATTTCCCCTCCTTTATTGAGTTAGATGCATATGGAAATGCATCAGTTTGGTGGGTCTATGGATCTATCTTTCTTCCAAACTGATGTTTGGTGGCTACCTCCCAGGGGGAGTAGGTACTGTCATGCGTTGTCATTCGAAGCATATTTTGTTCTTAATGTCAAAGGGGAAATCAATGTAAAGCATATTTTTCCTTTGCCATTGATGTCAAAGGGGGAGAAAGTATCATGTGAAAAAAATTATCTACTAAGGGGGAGAAAGTAAAATCATGGAAAATGTTTTCAAAGTTGTGTTGTCTTTGATGGTTTTTCACATCATGTGTTGTCATCAATGACAAAGGGGGATATTGTTGTAAGTATGAAGGTGTTGTCATTGATGCCAACTGGTTAACTGGTGTCCAACTGATTGTTGTTTTTTGGAATCAAGGAACACTGAGAGGGGGGGTGAATCAGTGTTCTATAATATTTAACTTTATTAATCTGATCTTTAAACCACTTGTAACATTGAACCAAAAGAAAGATGCAAGAACACAAAGCAATCAACCAAAACACCATAACACAAGGGTTTTTATGTGGAAACCCTGTTAGGGGAAAAACCACAGTGGAAGGCCAATCCACAATATGAGTATACTCAAATATAAGTATTTACAAAAGGAATGCACATGCATTTAGGCACACTGCCTAGAGCTCATTGCTCATATACAAAAGGAAGCCTCACTGTCTTACAAAAAAATTGGATTACATCTAGAGGATTTGAACTGAGAGAATAGCATCTACTAATGCCTTATTACATTTTTGGTTAAGCACATCAGTTGCATTCTTGACCTTTTGTTTGATTCTTCTCTTTTTCTCTATCTACTTTAATTCGGATCACAAATCATTTTATGCACAAGTGAAATTGTGCATAATCACTTTACAATTCTTATGACTTTCGCAACATACATCAACACACTTCGTACATACATTCAAATGATATAAATGATCGCTTATATATATCCACAACTAAAGATTTATTCAACCACATGTTAGCTTCAATAAAACATAAAATATTTACAAACCGTCGGCTCAATCCATAAGCAATTATTAATGCACACCAACCAAATTTGGCCACAACATAGTGAGGACCCAACATAACATACTCGAGCACAAAATACTTCAAAAAATTACTCCTCAAAGATCCATAACATGCTATATTCACTTAGTCGGCCTTCTTGCACTATTAGACATAAAATCAATCAATCGGATCTTCTAACTTTCACACAAATCGATATGAGGCTCTATGATTCAAGGATAACATAGATCATACATCAAAAAACCTTCCCTGAGATCCATGACTCAAAATGATAATAGAAAATTGCATATGAATCGATATACAAAACTCTGTCGGATGCTCTATTCTAGCTTGACAATTAATCACAAAACTTCAATTTGACTTCTGGTATAAGAAACTACTGAAGTGCGGATTGAAGCACTAACTAGGGTTGCCATCAATGACAACACCGGATGACATGTGTAGTTTCTCTTACCAACACTGTTATCATTCATTTCATGAATGATTATTATTGACTATATATGTTGAGGATATTGAGAAAATTATAATGAAGAAAGGTTGCAGGTCTTCAGTGTTTGCTTTGGGTTTTGCTCCAGGATTTGCTGCTATGCTAGTATGGATCTAAGGTATTTTTCATGATTGTTGGAAATTACTATATCTAGTTTTTTGGGTTTTTGGATTGTTGTATAGTGCGAGTTATGTTCACTAGTTGTGAACTTTGTTTTTCTATGTATTTGGATGAGGTCCAGGAGAAATTTTGTTGCTCTGGATTTCTTCTTGTTCGAATCTTATGACTTGCAGTTCTCAGGATAAGTTGTCGAGATTTCTTTCAAGTTAATTTTTTTATCTACAAAGATTGGATCGTGCTAATGTTGTGTGTGCTTAATTGATTTATGTTTTTTACATTGCTTTGGCCGACCTTGTGCTTAACACTACTTTCAAAGTTTATGGAAGTGTGTTGAAGCATGTTTTTGGGTCTCCCTCATTCTAATTCCACCATGGAATGTTTTGGCACTGACCTAATTTGAATTTGTAAATGCAAATGGTGTATGGTCAACTTTGGATGAGTTTCAAAGTTGAAGACGATATAAATACAAGTCGAGATGTTTATGATGGATGAATGCAAGCAAGATAGATGTGAGATAGATGTGAAACAATGTGTATGTGATGTGAGTTTGAGTAGACAATGTGAAACCTAATTGTGAGTTTCTAGAAGTAGTGGGTTGAAGGTGTACTCTATCATTCAAGCATTTCTACAAGTGTGTGAGTGAATTGTGGTGGAAATCTCTATTGCATTGAGATTTTTTTCTCTCTGTAGCAAATGTCTTCTATCTTCTGTGTAATTCTATGGCAGTGAGCTCTCTGGGTGGTAAACCGTTGTTGGGCAGTGAGTCTTGATCTAGACAGTAAATCTTGTTTTGGTAGTGAGCCTTTGTATTCGGTTTTGATATTCTCTATATTGTGAGCTAATTCTCACTGTGCTTTTTCCCTTATTGGGTTTTCCATGTAAATCTAGTGTTATTATGTGTGTGATATTTTTTAGTTTCTACTTTTCACTTGAAGATTGATCATATTAGAAAAGTAAAGGATTTGTGAATGATAATTGATCTAATCTCTAGTGGAAGTTCTTAAAGGTTAAAATTTGTTACAACTAATTCACCCCCCCTCTCAATTATCTTGTTCAACATAAACTTTACGACTATAATATTTCGTTAGAGTTCTTAATACCTTTTTCACAACTTCACTTTCATCTAGATTTCCACCAAGACCATTGATGACATTGAAAACTTCATCAACTCTAAGCATGTAGGAAGAAATATCTTCATCTTTAGAAATCCTTAGGGTTTCAAATTTTACTTTGTAGATCTGCATCTTCACTTGTTTTACCTTATCATCTCCTTCATATATTTCTTACAGTTTTGTCCAAATATCTTTACCAAACTTGTAGCTCATAACATTCATAAGTTTTGAATCAAAAAAACCACTCAAGATTGCATCCCTTGCTTTGCCATTGTTTTCATAATCCTTGATCTCGTCATCACTTTTTGGACTAATTTGAATAGACTATGCATTATGGAAGACAAAGATGGAAGGATATCTGGCATCTCATGGATTTGAGATTGAAAAGGCAATAAAGAATCAATATATTGCACCTAAGAATGGTCCAAGCACAAGTAATGAGATCAAGGCACATGAGGTAAATGCCAAAGAAAAAATTAATCTTGTGAACAGTCTTTCAAATTTTGAATTGGTTAAAGTTATGAATCTTAAGACTGCTAAAGAAGATTGGGATAAGTTAAGCATTTATGAAGGAGATGAAAAGGTTAAACAAGAAAAGTTGCAAAATCTGAAAGCACGATTTGAAACCCTGAGAATGTCTGAAGATGAAACAATTACATCTTACAAGCAGAGATTTGATGAGTTGGTAAGTGCTTGTTACCTAATTTTCACCCATGGGCTCAATCAGGCAGTGTAAATCATGTGACAGAGGTTCGAGAAGGACAAATGGAACATTCGCACAAGGGAAAAAGTCATGAATCTGATGCTAGGTAATAGAGAACTTAGTTGGGAAGCCTGCCTTATTCAGGTTCGGCATGAAAATCATCTAAGGAGAGAGTCGCCAAGACCTTCAGAATGTCTCGCAGACAACAAAAAGAGCTCGCCGAAGGATTTGGCTTTTGGCATAATGTCTTGGCAACGGAAAGATGTCTCGCCAACAAGAGGTAATATTGGCATAAGTCTTGCCGATCCATCAAAGTTTCAATGAATGAAACGACATCGGTAAAGCAATATTTCATCGCCACAAGGTATTGGCGATTAGGAGATGTCTCACTGATGGAAGGGGGACCCCACCAAAAGAAATGGAGCTCGGCAAAGGATATTTCCTTCAGCATAATTGTGTTGGTGTGAAGCCTGATCAGTCTCCAAGTGGGAGATTGTTGGTATGTGGCGACTGATCATGCTATACTGTATAGCCCATGGTATACTATACACCCTTGCCCCTATACTTTTTCACGTGATCACCAAAAAATGAAAAAATCAATGAAAAAGGAAAAATCCGATTTTGTAGAACCCTAAATCTGGAAGCTTCTAAGCTTGTTATAAAAGGGGTTCGGATGGGTATTTCAGTATGATGAAAAATGAGATTATTCGCAAGATTGTAATAGGTTTTACACTAGATAAAAAAAATATTGGATGGCTGCGGTTTGGTGGATGTAGCCCGGATTGGGTGAACCATGTTAAATTTTTGTGTTATGATTTAATCTGTGTGTGTTTTAGTTTCTCTGTTTATTAATTAAATCTGCATTTAATTGTTAGATATCTGCCATCTCTAACCCTAACAAGTGGTATCAGAGCGGGTTGTGTTTTGATTATCGTCTGTAGGAAGATCTCGCGGTTGAGTGGGAGCAATGGTAGACGAGGGTAAGAAGGTTGAGAAGTTTAATGGGTAGAACTATCAATTATGGAAGATGCAGATGGAGGACTATCTCTATCAGAAGGATTTATGGCGGCCATTGGAAGGGAAAACCAAGAAACCTGCAGCAATGTCAGATGAGGACCGAGATCTTGATAGAAAGGTTTTGAGTAAGATTCGCTTGTGCCTGGCACAAACAAGCATGCTCATTATTGGCTAAAAGCAAAGACAACTCAAGAGTTGATGGAAACCCTAGCAAAGTTATATGAAAAGTCTTCCGCTTCAAATAAGGTATTTCTTATGAAGCGTTTATTTAATATGAAATGGTAGAAGGTGGGTCAGTTACTGATCATTTAAATGAGTTTAATACGGTCACCAGTCAATTAACTTCTGTAAAAGTAAACTTTGATGAAGAAGTTAGGGCTCTTTTGATTATGTGTTCTTTGCCTGAAAGCTAGAATAGTTTGGTAATGGCGGTTAGCAATTCTATTTCTGGTTCGAATACATTGAAGTTTGATGATG
>VDFB02292527.1:594960-631113 GCA_007258455.2 Sequoia sempervirens | reverse complement strand
TGTTGTAGGAGTTGTTAGCAAGTATTTGGAGTCATCCCACGAGGAGTTGAGCATTGGAATGCTGGTAAAATGGATTCTCGGGTATTTGAGAGGTACATCCAATAATTGTTTATGTTTTGGGGCTCTAATACTAATTTAAAAGGCTATGTTGACTCAGATTTAGTAGGGGATATAGATACCAGGCGGAGTACCACAGGTTATGTATTTACAGTTGGTGGGACAGCAGTGAGTTGGATTTCTCGCTTGCAGAAGGTGGTTGCTTTATCCACCACAGAGGCAGAGTATGTTGCTGCAACAGAGGCGGCAAAGGAGATGATATGGCTGAAAATTTTCATGGAGGAGTTGGGAAAACAACAAGCTGGAAATTACTTGTTTACAGACAGTCAAAGTGCTACACATCTTGCAAAGAACTCTGCCTTGCATTCTAAAACAAAACACATACAGTTGAGATATCATTTCATTCGGCCAGTGTTGGAGGATGGACAGGTCAAGCTGGACAAGATACATACAGATGTCAATCCAGTGGATATGTTTATGAAGGCGGTGACAAGGGAGAAGCTGAGCTCCTCTTCAGCTTTGGTTGGTCTTCAAAGTTGAATTCAAGTATAATAGAGCAGCAGGGTCCAAGGTTACTTATTTCCAGTGGGAGCTGTAATTGCAACAGTGTCGTCCAAAATTAGTCTCCAAGTGGGAGATTGTGTTGGTGTGGAGCCTGATCAGTCTCCAAGTGGGAGATTGTTGGTATGTGGCAACTGATCATGCTATACTATATAGCCCATGGTATACTGTACACCCTTGCCCCTATCGCGTGATCACCGAAAAAGGGAAAAATCAATAAAAAAGGAAAAATCCGATTTTGTAGAACCCTAAATCTGGAAGCTTCTAAGCTTGTTAAAAAAGGGGTTCGGATGGGTATTTCAGTATAATGAAAAACGCGATTATTCGCAAGATTGTAATAGGTTTTACACTGGATAATAAAATTATTGGATGGATGTGGTTTGGTGGATGTAGCCCGGATTGGGTGAACCACGTTAAATTTTTGTGTTATGATTTAATCTATGTGTGTTTTAGTTTCTTTGTTTATTAATTAAATCTGCATTTAATTGTTAGATATCTGCCATCTCTAACCCTAACAATAATGTCTTGCCTAAGGATGAAGGTCACACCGAAGACAACAAAGGGGCCTAGCTGAGGGGTCGTATTCGGCATAACGTCTCGCTGTCAGGATAAGGTCCGACCAACAGGAAATGTCTCGGCGATAGAAAGTAGATTCGCCATAAGGTCTTGGCGAATGAGGCTTGTCTCCTCGAAATGTTTTTTGCTCACCCAAAGATAAAGGGATCGGCATGAGGTCTCACCGACCTAGCGATGTCTCCCCGACTGAAGAGAAGGGGGGCCCTTGAAAGGATAGGGAGCTTGGTGAAACGTCTCACCGACCGGTGGGAGTCTCAACGAATTGAGGAGAGCTTGGGCAGAATGGAGGAGTTCGGCATGAGTCCCGGTGACAAACAAGTAGTCTGGCCGAAAGATGTGAGTTCGGGGAGACCGTAGTGTGCTTGGCAAAGGGTCTGGCTGACAGGCTAAAGTTTCGGCGACAAGATAAGACCTCGGTGAATGGTCATGTTTTTGGGGAGATGTCTCCCCGACTGCGGGTGTCTTCCCGAAACAAGAAGGGGGCTCGGTGTAGTGTTTTCCCTTCGCCATGAAGTCTTCCCGACCAATGGGAGTCACGCCGAAAGGAATGTTGCGCTCGGGGAAAGGAGATGAGTTTCGCTAAAAGGTCTCACCGACCAAGGAATGTCTCCTTGACTGAAATAAGTTGTCGCCAAAGCATGGATGCCTTTGATGTAATATGAGGGGCTTCGGTATAACGTCTTGCCGAAAGGTTGATGTATCAGCAAAAGAAGATTCCATCGAAAAGAGGTCTCGCTGATGGGCCAAGGTCTCACCAAAGTTGTGCCTTGCTTTGACTCCTGCCGAAGGATATGGGGTCTTGCCGATACGGGTGACAATGAAAGGAACTCGCCAAGAGTTAAATCCTTTGCCATGAAGTCTCGATGACCAAATGATGTCTCGCCAAAGGCCGGGGGTCCCACCAAGGAAAGTCATATGGGTGAGGTCTTCCTGACTCGGTAAGGTCTCACCGAAAGCAAGTTGAGCTTGCCAATAGTTGAAGACTTTGCCCTGAGGTCCTGCCAACATAGGAAGGTCTTGGCGATATAGGAGGAGTCATCGGCAGAGGTCTCACCGACTAGCAGAAGGTCTCCCCGACATGAATGACATCGGTGTAGCGTTCGACCGTCAGAGTGATGTCTTACCGACATGATGTGGTCTCAAATATGGAAATCGATATCGGCATGACTAATGAAGCCACTATGACCTCTTGCCGATGAAGGTTTCTCTTGCCGAAGGAATACGAAATGAGCTCTCGCCGGAGCAAAGAGGCCTCGCTGAGAGTCTTGCCGACCCGATAGGGTCTCAACAAAGAATGCGGAGCTCGAGTAGAGTAAAATGCGTCGGAGGACATCAGCAGACTCTTGCCGATATGGTTTGTAATATTAAGTTTGAGGAGACTTCGGTAGGAGTTTTTACACTCGGTATGATGTCTTACCGATAGGTTGTAGTCTCGGCGACATCTTGTGCATTGATATGACCCTTGAGAGCTTGCCATGAAGTCTTCCAAACTTGCCGACGTCTCGTCGAAAGAGATGTGGAGCTTGGTGGAGTGGAGTGCATTCAGGGTGACATCAATATACCTTCGCCGATAGAGGATGAGAAGAGTTCGCCATCTTGTCTGGCCAAACGCAATTGTCTTGGCGACCACAGAGGTGATATCAGTATGATTTTTGGGATCAATAAGAACTCTCATCGACGGTTCTAGGTTATGCTGATGGTTCCAAGAGGATTTAATCACATCGGTGAGACACTTCCAGTGTCTTTCTGAGATGCGATTCTACAGGAGGAGTTTTTGACCACCCGAAGAATCTGTGTGGAGTTTACTTGACCAATCAGAGAGATCTGAAAGTGAGTCGTGGCAATCTGACCAGGATGAAGAACATCAACATAATGAAAAGCAACGTGTATTTGTTCTGAGCTCAGGAGCATTCAAAGCGCTCGGCCGAAGAGGTTTAAGGAGGACACGAGGATCAGAAATGAACGCGGTAGCTATGAAAGATCTAAGGGCTTCTCCGAGGGATGACTCTTCACCGACATGGACATGCAGGGTGCAGCATTAAATTCAATCAAAAGATCTAAGGAGAGATCTATCCCGAGTACTGATATTTTGTAAGCCCTAGGGTGCCGACACATTTTGATATATAAGGATTTTTTCCCTTTTTTGCATATAGTTCGGATTATACACTCTGAAGAGTTAGTGATTTTTATCAATCCTTTCTCGACTAAATGTATGTTTTGAAACTCAACTGGAATCTGGAATACAACACAGAGTTTACCTTGGAAGCTAGTGTTCATGTTTGTACTACTCTCATTTATGTATTTCTCTTTTGATTATGTAAGTCTTTAACTGTGTTTTATTAGTCTACATACATACCTTAAAGCTATGAAATTCATCTTTCTTTCCTAAGATGTGTATGTAGATCGAGCCTATTAAGATTGATGCATAGATCTAAAAGAGGTTGTGTTGAGTATGTGAAATGGTTGAAGTTAAGTTTCCAAGTGTATGTTCATCTTGTTTTCATTTCATAATTTCTCATCAATTTGGTGTATCACCATAGTTTAGTTTCATTTGTATTCTTTCCTTCTCCTTTTACCCCTATAGAATTGATAGTTTAGGTGATACCCAAAGGAAGCTGGCCTTCTCCGAAGGTTGACCTCTGTCTGCAAGAAACCCACATCTTTAGAGGTCTTCCCATGTTACACTAAGGTGTTGAACATCAGGTTCAACAAGGGTGCAACTTCAAGTGATAACAGTTTTGGCACGCCCGGTGGGACAAGTTCCGCATTATGCTAGTTGTTTAGTATGCAACCAGCGAGTTCCAGGCTTTACAGAAGTCAATTGTGCATACTTGGTGACTCTGTGGAGAGAAAGAATTTTAGAATCAGCGCCTTCTACAGTTTATGAGAAGAGTTCAGACAAGGAGCAGCTCAGGTCCTTTCGAATATTTGTAGCTATCACCACCAAGAAGACAAGGCAGAGCAATAGAAAGGTGTGGAACAATTATCTATTCTAGAAGAACTCATTCCACTCCTCCATCTGTGGGGTCACACATTGTTGTTCCATCTTTGGTTTCATTTAGAGTACCAGTAAATCCTCCTCAACCACCTCCAATGGCCACTCCATGGAATCAACCCTTTGTTGCTTTTAATGGAGGGAGCCCCTTGAATTTGGCACAGCACAACGACATCCCAATGGCAGCCTTGAAGAGTCTGCCAACTTTTACAGGGGAAGACCAAACTACCCCAATTGAACACATGCGAGATGTGGCTTCATTATGCGGAGTCCATCACATATCTCAAGAGGATGTTGCGGTAAGATTACTAGCTGCTTCACTGAAAGGAAGAGCTGTGCAATGGTATAGGAGCCTACCAGTCAGTTCAATTGCAACTTGGGACGAATTTGGAGACAAGTTGCATAAACAATTTCAGGACAGGTCTGATAACTTATCTCTATTGGAACAATTAACTACAATTAAGAGGGCTCCGCAAGAACAGATGAATGATTTCAACTTCAGATTTCAAAGAACTTGGGATCGAATCCCTGCAACGGTGAGGCCACATCCAAAATATGCATTTTCGTACTTTTTGAGGGCTCTTAACAGTAATATAGCTGTCATGATACAGTCAATGGGGGGAGTGTCTTTTCCAGATGCTTTCGAAATAGCAATCAGAGCTGAGAGCAGCTTAATACAAGCTGGTAAACTCGCTCCTAGGCCTCCAATGCCTATATTTCCAAAAATTCATGCAAACATTCCTTTGCAAATACCTCCTTTCACACCTCTACCAGTTGTACCAATGCTACCAGCTGTTGTTCCAGCCATTGATAAACAAGAAAGTGTTGCTTCAAGCTCATCACAGGAGTTACAAGAGATCAAAAGTCTTTTACAGATTTTTGGTAACAAGTTGGTGAACTTGGAAAAACAACAGTCCTATTCTAGGCCTTATCAACAGCAGAATCAGGCCTCAAGTCAGCCTTTCCAAGGTCAACAATAGCAATTCTATGGGAATAGACAACAGTATCAAGGAAATTACCAAGGTTCAAGACAAAATTTTTCCACAAGTCCTTTTCAGGCGTATAATCCAGCTCCAATTAGTGTTGTCAAAGAGCTTGTTCCTGTTCAAAACAATTTGATTGTTGATTATGAGTGGTGTTATCTGTGTAATCAGCCACATAATCAAGCTACGTGCTCCAATGGTGTCATCAATCAAGCTCTTATGGTGCAAAATGTTGTAGGTGCACAAGATTTTCCTAAGGAGGGGTATCCACAACATCAAGATCAGCCTGGAGATGATTCAACTCTCCTGAATTGGCAGAGAGAGGAATTTTGTGGAGTGAACCAAGATGACACATCTGTTGCTGCTAATACTAGAGCCAAGAAGAGGGCTTTCGAGATTGAACAAGCAACGAATAAAGATAAGGGAGCTGTTGGTCCATCAAATCAACAAGTACCACGCACTTTGCAGCAAGGTTATGACACTAGTAAGGAGCAGCCTTTACATGCTTCATCTGCAAGTCAAGTGCAACCTGACCATGCTGTTGTAAAGACGTAACCAAAGGTAAATATATCTGCACCTTTCAACATTGTTGAAAGTATGAAAAAAATGAATGTTTCAATTTCGATGTGGGATTCTTTAGCAATCCCTGGTCAAATCAATTTGTTATAGTCAATCTTATCAAATCCAATCAGTTTGAATCCTCCAAATGAAGTCTCTTTATGCCAAACAAAGTTAGTTTTAATCAATGCACCTTTGGATAGTACCACACAACAAAGTAATGGTGTCAAGCCCCCTCCTTTCTATGTTTCCTTAATAGTGGGGAATAAATTGGTACACAATTGCATGGTTGATAGCGGGGCTAGTAGTTCGGTAATGCCAAAAAAGATTGCAGACCAGCTAGGTTTACAATACCAGCCATTAGAAAATGGAGTACTTCAATTGGACGGGACAACAGTAAACACTATAGGTGTTATTAAAAATTTGAATCTCACACTACATTCTTGTCCCAAATTTTCAATCCCGCAAGATGTGTTTGTCATAGATTTGCCTCCATTTTTTGCTCTATGCCTATCTAGAGACTTCACGGCCAAAATAGGAGGGTTTTTATCTTCAGATTGGTCCCATATGCTTTTTAGGACCAGGTATGGTACTAAAGTAACTATAACTTATGAGTCCCTTGCCAAGGATCACATCGAACCTTATGTGCCATCTACTATAAACATTAATTCTATTATTTTAGAAGATACTGAACTTGCTACAGCACAAGAGTTACAAGCTATGAGTGTACCTGAGGTACTCTTGAATGAATGGGCAACTGAGAACGTGGTTGATAATCCAAATGGGCTTATTCAATATTTTGGTCTGGGCAATTATGTGTTGCATGAAGCTAGGACAGAAATGCCAAATCTCGAGAGAAGTGCAGAAAGTCAGTTTGAGCAGCAGAATAAATTATGGGAGATGTATTTTGATGGTTCAAGAAGCAAAAATGGTGCTGGAGGAGGTGCAATGCTTGTATCTCCGCAGGGTGATAAGTATTTTTCTATTTTTCGTTTTGCTTTCGCATGCTCTAATAACTCTACTGAGTATGAGGGCCTTGTTCAAGGTCTTGAGTGGGCAAGGAAGAGAGGAATAGCCCGCTTGAAAGTATATGGGGATAGTGAGTTAATTGTCAATCAAATAAGAGACCTAAATGTTGTGAAAAATGACACACTAAAGTCTCATAGGAACAAAGTGTCGAACATGCTTGAGTATTTTGATGCCTTTAAATTAGTGTCTATTCCAAGGAATCAGAACAAGCATGCTGATAGGCTTGCAACCATTGAGGCACAGTTTGATATTCCAGGTGACATTAGAAAAGAGAAAGTATAGTAGTATGTGAAGGTTGTAGTCAGACCATCAATTCCTGATAACAACATTCACTGGCAAGTTTTTGACAGTGATGAGCAAATCCTTTCTTTTTTGCTCAAAGAAGATTAGTTCTCCATGGTGAATCAAGCAAAACTTAAGAAACAGTATGATGATCAAGTCATACAGCTGAGGACAAATAAGTTACCCAAAGGTTTTGTTACCTTAGAGTCAATTTTCAGTACTGACGATCAGCTTAAAAAGGGTAAAGATGGCTTGCAAATCAAAGGAGAACATTATGAAGAACTGGAGATTTTCAAAGGTAAATTCCTTAAGATAGGAAAAATTTGTTCACATGAAGATAAACAAGCTTTTGTTGCTTTATGCCAAGAATTTCACGATTTCTTTGCTTGGGAATACTCAGATTTGAAAGGGTTTGATCCCCATATTGCTCAGCACACAGTTGAGTTAGAACCTAATGCTAAGCCAGTAAGATAGAAACAAAAGGCCCTTGAATCCTAAGCTTGAGCCCTTAATGATTAAAGAGCTGACCAAATTAGTTGAGGGGGGTATTGTCTTTCCTATTAAGCATACTTCAAGTGTTTCTAACCTTGTACCGGTTAGGAAGAAAAATGGTGAGATAAGACTCTGTGTAGACTTTAGGGATCTTAACCGAGCATCTTTGAAAGATCACTACCCGCTGCCCTCCATGGAACAAATCTTACAAGTAGTGGCCGGTTCTGAGAGATTTTCCTTGTTAGATGGTTTTTCTGGCTATAATCAAGTGCTGGTTAAAGAGGAAGATCAGTTCAAAAATGCTTTTACAACTAAGTGGGGCACCATGGCATACAAAAGGATGCCTTTTGGTTTGTCTAATGCTGGTGCCACGTTTCAGAGGGCCATGGACATGGCGTTTCAAATTTTGATCAATAAGATTATGCTTATTTATCTAAATGACATTACAGTTTATTCTAAGAATGCTGATGAAAATTTGTCACACCTTAAGCAAGTTTTCAAAAAATGCAGAGAGTTTGGTATCTCTCTCAATCCAAAAAAGAGTATCTTTGCTGTTCATGAAGGGAAATTGTTAGGACACATAGTGTCAAAGCAAGGAATTACTATTGATCCTGAAAGAGTCAAAGCCATACTTGAGTTGTCGTTACCCAATCACAAGAAGGGTCTATAGAGCTTTCTAGGCCAGATCAACTTTCTAAGAAGATTTACCTAATGTTGCAAATTTTCTACAGGCCTTGACTGCCATGCTTAAAAAGAGTGCAGTTTTCAATTGGACTGGAGAAGCAAAACATAGTTTTGAAGAAGTCAAGGAAGCTTTAGCATCAGCTCCAACACTGGTAAATCTAGATTTCTCCAAAGACTTATTTTTGTATGCTTTTGGAAGCAGTAGTTCAATCTTTGCCATGTTGGTTCAGAAAAATAGTGATAACTTAGAACAGCCCATAGCTTTCTTTAGCCAAGTACTTACTGATTATGAAGAGAGGTATACGTTTGTTGAGAAACATGTTCTCACTGTGATCAGAAGCCTAAAGAAGTTTAAGCCTCTAGTATCAAACAATAAGATTCATATTCTCGTGGTGCACTCAAGTGTGAAGGAGTTTCTATTGAACAAAGATCTAAATGAAAAAAGAGCAGGGTGGATCACCAAGGTCATGGAATATGATGTGGATATCAAGATTACCAAATTGGTTAGAGGTAAAGGTCTTTGTGAACAGCTTGCTACAGGGTCCATCAGTAAAAATGAATTAGAAAAGGATATTGTTTTTGCTAATACAAACGAGTCTTAGAATGCTCAAGATGATGTACCTATAATAGCAACTAATTGGGTTCAAGACATGACCCATTTTTTACAAACTGGTGAGTGTCCACCAGGTTTAGACAGACCTAAAAAAATATATTTCAGACTGCAGTCCATACCATATGTGCTGGTGAACAATGTTCTTTTCAGAAATGATCTAAGTGGTGTTCTATTAAGATGTATTCACAGTGATCAGATTGAGAAGGTACTTCATGAGTTTCATGATGGAGCTGTAGGAGGTCACTTTACTCCAAGAACTACTGCATGGAAGATAATGAGAGCTAGTTACTACTGGCCCAACCTATTTAAAGATGCATATGCATGGTCAAAGAAATGTGTGAAGTGCGCTCTTTTTGTAGGAAAATAAAAGTTGCATGTTATGCCTCTACACCCAGTTCAGGTACAACAACCCTTCATGAGATGGGGCATTGACTTCATTGGGCCAATAAATCCACCTTCCAGTGCTGGTCACAAGTGGGTACTTACAACCACTAACTATTTTACAAGGTGGACAAAGGCGGTTGCATTAAAAGAGGCAAATGAATCTTCTGTGTTGAATTTCTATGATGACATAGTAACCAGATTTGGGGTTCCTGACTCTATTATATCTGATAATTCTCTTGCATTCACGGGATTAAGATTAACTGATTGTGTTGTTAAGCAGGGCATTCATTTGAATACATCCTCAAATTATTACCCTCAAGGTAATGGTTTAGCTGAAAGCACAAATAAGAATCTCATCAGGATTATCAAAAGAACAATGGAGGATAATCAAAGGACCTGGCACATTAGATTAAAGTATGCACTTTGGGCAGATAGAGTGACTCATAAGAGGTCTATTGGTAATTCACCATACATGTTAGTCTATGGCAAGGAGGCCAAATTACCTCTATCTGTAGAGCTTCCAGCTTTAGACATTATTCACCAATTGGAGATGTTTGAGGAACATGACCCAATGTCCGTGAGATATGCAGAGCTCATGGAGCTCGAAGAATCAAGGGACAAAGCGATGAAGGTTTTGGAGTATCATCAGCTCCAAACAAAGAAGACATTTGACAAAAAGGCTACAAAAAAGGTTTTCAAGGCAGGAGACCTCGTGCTCAAATGGGATGTTCTGAAAAGTAGGCCAGGCCATCACACCAAGTTTGACAACATGTGGACATGCCCATTCATTATCAGAGACTGTAAGGAGCACAATGCTTATCAAATGGCTACAACAGAAGGGAAAGTGCTCCCTATCCCAGTCAATGGGATACACCTTAAGCCCTGTTTTCAAGTCTGATGGAGTTCCTCTATTATACATATTAGTTTAGGTTTATGTTTTCAATACGTGCTTCTGCACTTCAGTTTAGATGTTTTTTCTATTTCCTGGGTGTCGTGATGGCACAGTAAATATTTCTCTTTCATTTTCCCCTGTTACGTTTTTCTTTTGGCAACCCGTTGTGTCCTGTGGGTCTCCAGTGAGTTGCAACCATGTGTAAAACTGATATTTTTATTTGTTTTCTGAGTCTCCTAACGACTCCATGCCCAATGGATGAGTTTGGCTACTGGTTTCTATGTTTAGCAGGCAAACATCCAGCTGAGGTCGCCAGAAATGTTACCTAATTTTCACCCACAGGCTCAATCAGGCAGGGTAAATCATGTGACAGAGGTTCAAGAAGGACAAATGGATCATTCGCACAAGGGAAAAAGTCATGAATCTGATGCTAGGTCATAGGGAACTCAGTTGGGAAGCCTGCGTTGTTCAGGTTCGGCATGAAAATCCTCTAAGGAGAGAGTCACCAAGACCTTCAGAATGTCTCTCCGACAAGAAAAAGAGTTCGCCGAAGGATTTGGCTTTCGACATAATGTCTTGGCAAAGGAAAGATGTCTCGCCGACATGAGGTAATATCGGCATAAGTCTTGCCGATCCATCAAAGTCTCAATGAACGAAATGACATCGGCAAAGCAAGATTTCATCGCGACAAGGTCTTGGCGATTAGGAGATGTCTCGCCGATGGAAGGGGGACCCCACCGAAAGAAATGGAGCTCGAAAAAGGATATTGTAATCGGCATAATGTGTTGTCGAAGGATGAAGGTCACACCGAAGACAACAAAGGGGCCTAGCCGAGGGGTCATATTCGGCATAACGTCTTGCCATCGGGATGAGGTCTGGCCGAAAGGAAATGTCTCAGCGATAGAAAGTAGATTCGCCATAAGGTCTTGGCGAACAAGGCTTGTCTCCCCGAAATGTTTCATGCTCGCCCAAATATAAAGGGATCGGCATGAGGTCTCACCGACCTAGCAATGTCTCCCTGACTGAAGAGAAGGGGGACCCCACCGAAAGGATAGAGAGCTTGGTGAAACATCTCACTAACCGGTGGGAGTCTCAACGAATTGAGGAGAGCTCGGGCAGAATGGAGGAGTTCGGTGTGAGTCCCGGAAACAAACAGGTAGTCTAGTCGAAAGATGTGAGTTCGGGGAGACCATAGTGTGCTCGGCAAAGGGTCTGGCCAACAGGCCAAAGTTTTGGCGACAAGATAAGAGCTCGGTGAATGGTCATGTTTTCGGGGAGATGTCTCCCCAATCGCGGGTGTCTTGCCGAAACAAAAAGGGGGCTCAGTGTAGTGTTTTCCCTTTGCCATGAAGTCTTCCTAACCAATGGGAGTCACGCCGAAAGGAATGTTGCGCTTGGGAAAAGGAACTGAGTTTCGCTAAAAGGTCTCACCGACCAAGGAATGTCTCCACAACTGAAATGAGCTATCACCAAAGCATGGATGCCTTCGATGTAATATGAGGGGCTTTGGTATAATGTCTTGCTGAAAGGCTGATGTCTCGGTGAAAGAAGATTCCATCGACAAGAGGTCTTGCTGATGGGCCAAGGTCTCGCCGAAGTTGTGCCTCACTTTGACTCCTGCCAAAGGATATGGGGTCTTGCCGATACAGGTGACAATGAAAGGAACTCGCCAAGAGTTAAAGCCTTCGCCATGAAGTCCCGTCGACCAAATGATGTCTCGCCAAAGGCCGGGGGTCCCGCCAAGGAAAGTCATACGAGTGAGGTCTTGCCGACTCGGTAAGGTCTCACCGAAAGCAAGCTAAGCTCGCCAACAGTTGAAGACTTAACCCTTAGGTCCTGCCGACACGGGAAGGTCTTGGCAATATAGGAGGATTCATCGGTAGAGGTCTCACCGACTAGCAGAAGGTCTCCCTGACATGAATGACATCAGTGTAGCGCCCGACCGTTAGAGTGATGTCTTACTAACATGATGTGGTCTCAATGATGGAAAGCGATATCAACATGACTAATGAAGCCGCTATGACCTCTTGCCGATGAAGGTTTCTCTTGCCGAAGCAAAATGAAATGAGCTCTTTCCGGAGCAAAGAGGCCTCACTGAGAGTCTTGTCGACCCAATAGGGTCTCAACAAAGAATGCGGAGCACGGGTAGAGAAAAATGCATCGGAGTGACATCAAAAGACTCTTGCCGATATGGTTTGTAATATTAAGTTCGAGGAGACTTCGGGAGGAGTTTTTACACTCGGTATGATGTCTTACCGACAAGTTGTAGTCTCGGCAACATCTTGTGCATCGATATGACCCCTGAGAGCTCGCCATGAAGTCTTCCCGACTTGCCGACGTCTCATCGAAAGACATGTGGAGCTCGTTGGAGTGGAGTGCATTCAGGGTGACATCAATCTACCTTCGCTGATAGAGGATGAGAAGAGTTCTCCATGTTGTCTAGTCGAACGCGATTGTCTTAGCGACCATAAAGGTGATATCGGTATGATTTTTGGGCTTGATAAGAACTCTCATCGACAGTTCCAGGTTATGCCGATGGTTCCAGGAGGATTTAATCGCATCGGTGAGACACTTCCATTGTCTCGCCGAGATGAAATTCTACAGGAGGAGTTTTTGACCGCTCGAAGAATCTACGTGGAGTTTACTCGAACAATTAGAGAGATCTGAAAGCGAGCCATGGCAGTCTGACCAGGATGAAGAACACCAATGGAATGAAAAGCAACGTGTATCTGTTCTGAGCTCAGGAGCATTCAAAGTGCTCGGCTAAAGAGGTTTAAGGAGGACACGAGGATCAGAAATGAATGTGGTAGCTATGAAATATCTGAGGGCTTCTCCAGGGGATGACTCTTCACCGACATGGACACGCAGGGTGCAACATTAAACTCAATCGAAAGATCTAAGGAGAGATCTATCCCGAGGACTAATATTTTGTAAGCCCTAGGGGGCCGACACATTTTGATATATAAGGTTTTTTGGCCTTTTGTATATAGTTTGAATTATACACTTTGAAGAGTTAGTGATTTTTATCAATCCTTTCTCGACTAAATGTATGTTTTGAAACTCAACTGGAATCTGGAATACAACACAGAGTTTACCTTGGAAGCTAGTGTTCATGTTTGTACTACTCTCATTTATGTATTTCTCTTTTGATTATGCAAGTCTTTAACTGTGTTTTATTAGTCTACATTCATACCTTAAAGCCGTGAAATTCATCTTTCCTTCCTAAGATGTGTATGTAGATCGAGCCTGTTAAGATCGATGCATAGATCTAAAAGAGGTTGTGTTGAGTATGTGAAACGGTTGAAGTTAAGTTTCCAAGTGTATGTTCATCTTGTTTTCATTTCATAATTCCTCATCAATTCGGTGTATCACCATAGTTTAGTTTCATTTGTATGCTTTCCTTCTCCTTTTACCCCTATAGAATTGATAGTTTAGGTGATACCCAAAGGAAGTCGGCCTTCTCCGGAAGTTGACCTCTGTCTGCAAGAAACCCACATCTTTAGAGGTCTTCCCATGTTACACTGAGGTGTTGAACATCAGGTTCAACAAGGGTGCAACTTCAGGTGATAACAGTGCTATGAGAGGTCTTTGTGCACAAGTTAAAGAACCTAGGGTGGTAAAGAAATTTATCAGATCTCTTCCTGATTCTTTCAATGAAAAGGTATTTTCTATTAAGGAAGTTGCAAAATTTAATACTTATTCTAGAGATCAGTTGATTGGTACACTAACTTCATTTGAAATGAGAAAACTTGGTTTGAAAAATGGTACAAAAGTGGAGACTGCTTTCTAGGATGGAAAATTAGAAAAGGTTGAAGATTTAGATGGAGAATATCTTGATGATGTGGAAGCTAATTTTGCAAGGAGAATGAAAAGGGGCACTAGTAAGTACAAAGGTAAACTACCTTTCAAATGTTTTAGTTTGGAAAAGTAGGTCATTATGCTTCAAGATGTCTAAATAGAGTTGTGAATAGTAAAATTAAGGAGCATAAAGGAAAGATGATTAACATAAGTTACTATGTCAAAGAAGATGTTTGTATTTCTAATGTTGAATCTGATTATGGAGATGTTGATGAAAATGAATGCTTGTTCTTGGCTTTAAAGGATGAACCTACTTTTGCTAACTCTAAAAGTTGTATGAAGGAAAGTGTTCTAAAGAAGGTTGAAGGTACATTGGTTTCTGCTTTTCATGTTAAACATGATAAGAATTAGTGGGTTGTTGATAGTGGCTGCTCAAATCACATGACTGGAGACAAAAGTAAGTTTGTTAAAATTGAAAAGTATAATGGAGGATTAGTTAAATTTGGAGATGATTCAGGAGCTAAGATTTGTGGAATAGGTTTAATCAGTTTTGATGGAAAGCATAATAATGAAGATGTTTACTATGTTAAAGGTTTAAGGCATAATATTTTGAGTGTTGGAAAAATGTGTAGCAAAGGATATAATCTTGTGTTTAAAGATGAAACATGTGATATTAGAAAAGGGTCTAGAACTATGATTTCTGTGGGTAAGAGGACAGATGTAAACATCTATCAACTTAAGGGTGTTGATGGTCATTGCTTTATGTCTCAAATTAATGATAGTTGGTTATGGCACCAGAGGATGTGTCACATGAATTTTGATAATTTGGCAAGAATCAATTCAGCTCATACAGTGAGAGACCTACCAAGAATCACAAAGCCTATCAATGTTGTTTGCAAGAACTATCAATTTGGAAAACAAGGAGTAGTTTCAAAGGAAAAGAACAATCTGCTATCATACTACTAGAATTAATACATATAGATATTTGTGGTCCTACAGGGGTGAGAAGTCTTCAAGGTGACAGGTATTTCATTCTTTTAATTGATGATTACTCTAGAATGACATGGGTTACTTTTCTTAGAGAAGAATCTAATGCACTAGATAAATTCAAAGCATTTAAAGCTATGATTGAAAATGAAATGGATCTGAAAATCAAATGTTTGAGGTCTAGAAAAAGTGGATAATTCACCTCCAATAAGTTTAACATGTTTTGTGAAGTTCATGAAATAAAGAGGCACTTGTCTACCCCTAGAATTCCTTGGCAAAATGGAGTGGTTGAGAGGAAAAATCAGACTGTTCAAGAAGCTGCTAGAACTATGATGAAAGAAGAAAATCTACCATAAGTCTATTGGAGAGGAGCAATTCATACTAATTTTTACATACTTAATAGAGTTCAAGCTAAAGCTAATAGCACAAAGGCTCCCTATGAGTTATGGTATGGAAGGATTCCTACTGTTAAGTACTTTAGAGTATTTGGAAGAAAATGTTATATTGAAAGAGATGAAGAAACCTTAGGAAATTTTGATGCAAGTTCTGATGAAGGTATCTTCCTTGGATATTCTACTAAAAGAAAAGCTTACAAATTTTACAAAAAAAGGCTGAGAAAGATTGTTGAAAGTGAAAATGTTAAGGTTCGTGAAAATTTATAGAATTAAATTGCAGTAGATGGATATGTGTTAGATGAAATTTCCTAAGAAGAAGAAGAAGAAGAAGAAAAAGTTGAAAGAGAAATGAAAAATGAAGAGGAAGAAGCTCTGAAGAAGACTCCTAAGACCCATAAGTATGTACAAAAGAATCATTATGAAGAAAAAATCATTGGAGATAAGAGGAAAGGAGTATTGACAAGAAGCAGAGTTGTTGAAGCTGAGGTAAATATTTTTTTACTTTCTAGATTTGAACCTAAAACAGTGAGTGAGGCATGCAAAGATGAGCATTAGATGAAGAAAATGGAAGAACTTATACAAATTGAGAAAAATCAGAATTGGGAATTGGTTCCTAGACCAACAAATAAGAACATAATTGGAACTAAGTGGGTATTCATAAAGAAAATGAATGAGAATGGAGAAGTGGTAAGAAATAAATCAAGGCTTGTGTGTAAGGGTTACTCACAAGTGGAAGGAATAGAATTTGAGGAAACATTTGCTCAGGTGGTTATGATGGAAGCTATCAAAATGTTCTTGGTATTTACAACATACAAAGACTTTAAAGTTTATTAGATGGATGTGAAATCTGCTTTTCTGAATGGTGAATTGGAAGAAAAGGTTTAAATGGAAAAAATGGAAGGATTTTAGCTTTCAGATCAATCAGATATGGTTTGTAGATTGAAAAATGTGTTATATGGATTGAAGCAAGTTCATAGAGCTTGGTATGCAAGATTGGACAGATATTTGATACATCAAGGATTTAGTAAAGGCACCGCAGATAATAATCTTTACTTCAAAATGGAGAAATACAAAATATTGATAGTGGTTGTGTATGTGGATGATATTATCTTTGGAGGCAATGAAGCTATATGTAAGAAATTTGCAAAAGAGATGCAGAAGGAGGGTGATCCCACAATACTAGTTTACAATTTCTGGGAGATCCTGATTTTTGCTAAAATCAAATATTTTTAGAAAATATAATGATTTAAGCCTTGAAAAGTTCCATTTAAAGGATTCCAATTGAAGAGGGTTTGATTGAACCACCTTAGATCAAACCCCTTGAATAGAACCCTACTAGTTTTAAACCATACCTATAATGGAATCTCCTTTACACCTATCAAAATGTTGATAAGAAACCACTTTTGATTTACCTTTTGAGGGATCAAATGAATTCATTTAAAATTTATTTTTTGTAAGTATGTAGTCCTTATTATAAGCTTCCCAAAAGTATAATTTTAAATAAATTTAATTTCATTATTATATTTATTTCTTATTTCTAATGAATGTAGGTTTTTCACCGAAAATCAAGCTCTTTGTTCTGCACATGTGGAAAAATAGCAAATTATCAAAAAAAAAAAATATATCACTGCACTAGATATTGAAGTCCTTGATTCAACAAAAAAATTTGAATTTTGATACATACAAAAAAGTTATGTTGTATACAATCCGCCTATGTCTGAATTGTAATTAGTTTGACTTTGAAACTTGACTAAGGAAAAAATATTCAATAAAACACAATGAAAGCAAATAAAATCACTAGATATCATAGTTACAAATCTAAATTCAAAAAAAATAGAATTTTATCTTTCATGGAAAATAAGTTATGTTGTATATGGTGAGCATCACTCCTTAAAAATGGCGTTTATTGAAAAAACTAGTTTTTGAAGGAGATTGAAAAATAAATGCAATCTGATTCCAAAAAAATTGAAAAAAATATATTTAGAATCTACATAAAAAATGTCACAAATCACTAATTTTCATCATCTTCAAATTCCTCATGGTTTAGCTTTTATAGGTGCTCGAAAGTGAAAATTTAGTTAGAAAAAATTAGTTAAGTGTCCAGTTTGGCCAAAAATTGTAAACCAGTATTGTGGGATCACCAAGGAGTTTGAGATGTCAATGTTTGGGGAGATGAATTTCTTCCTTGGGCTACAAATCAATCAAACAGATAAAGGAATTTTCATTTCATAGTCAAAGTATGTCAAAGAGATGTTGAAGAAGTTTGGAATAGAAGACTCCAAACTGGTATGCACTCCTATGGTGACTTCTTGTAAATTGAGCAAGGGTGATTATTCACCTAAGGCTAATAGGAGAAAATATAGATCTATAATTGGTGGACTGTTATATCTAACTACTACTAGACCGGATATCATGCACGCAATTTTTCTTGTGGCTAGATTTCAAGAAGATCCTAAGGAAACACATATTGTAGTTGTGAAGAGGATATTCAAGTATTTAAGAGGAACTCTAGATTATGGCTTATGGTATCCTAAGAATACTAATTTCACATTAAATGCTTATACAGATGTATATTGGGTTGGTTGTGTTGATGACAAGAAAATTACAAGTGGTGGTGCATTATTTATTGGATGTAGATTGGTGTCATGGTTGAGTAAGAAGCAAGATTCAATTTTTGTATCCACTATAAAAGATGATTATATTGTAGTAACATCTTGCGGTACACAAGTTTTATGGATGAGACAGACATTAAAGGATATCAAAGTAGTGTATAATGAGCCTATATCTATCTTTTATGATGATACAAGTGAAATTAACATTTCAAAGAATCCATTGATGCATTCAAGGACAAACCATGTATCAATTAGGTATCACTTTCTGAGAGAGAAGTTCATGGAGAATGAGATGAAGCTTGAGTATGTACCTACAAATGATCAAATTGTTGACATATTTACTAAGGCTCTTCCTAAGGATACTTTTGAGTATCTTCAGGAGAAGTTGGCGGTTATTACCCCTCCTTATTTAAACTAGATGCATATGGAGATGCATTAGTCCCGTGGATCTATGGATTCATCTCTTTTCTAGACTGATGTTGGTGGCTACCTCTCAAGGGGAGTAGGTAGTATTATGTGTTGTCATTGTTTTAGAGTTGTTGATCTAGTTGGGTGTACTCCTAAGGGGGAGTATTCAAAGCAAAGTATATTAATTCAGTGTCAAAGGGGGAGCACAATGCAAAACATTTTATCCTTTTTCATTGATTTCAAAGAGGGAGAAAGAATCATGTGAAATTTTTTATCTACTGAAGAGGAGACAAAAGAAAGGAAATCATGAGAAAGTGTGTTCAAAGTTGTGGTCTTTGATGGTTTTTCAAATATTGTGTTGCCATCAATGAAAAAGGGGGAGATTGTTGCAAGTATGCAGGTGTTGTCATTAATTTCAATAGGATGTCAATAGAATGGTGTTGTCATTAATGTCAACTATGTGTTAAGTAAGATTGTTGCATGATGAAGATGTCAAGGATATTAAGAAAATTGTGAAAAAGAGGAAAACAAGTTTTTGCAGGTTGTGCATGTATAGTTGAGATGTTGAAAAAGTGTTGTAAGTACATGGAGCTATATTTATGTTGCAATGTCTAGATATGTGTTGGAATGAAGTAATGAGATAAGATGATGTCTCTAGTACTTGGTTTCTAAGTGTTTTTGATAAAATTTGATAAACAGAGAAAACAATGTTGTGCAAGTGTTCAAAATGTTCTAAGGGATGTGCTCCAAATTTCTTCTATGTTGATGTTATGCCTGTGCGGATATGACATGTTGGTCAAGGTTGGTCATAGTTGTTATGTTCAAGATTTGGGTTTTTGGATCATTTTACAGAATGAGATATTTTCACTAGTGTGTGAACCAATTTTTTAGTGTTGCTTTTTGTGGTCTGGGAGAAATGTATTTACTCTTTGTTTCTTCGCAGTTTGGATTTAGGTTGTGTAGCTTTGAAGTTTCTTATAATGTTTTTATCTTTTAGTATTCAAGGTTTCACTTGATTTGGTACAATACAGTATGTCTTTCATGTTTCAATGTGCGAATAAGGTTAATCGAATGTTCTAGGTTGGAGTATTTCTATGATGCGAGTTTGAATGAAGTATTTGTTATATCTCAGGTGGTTCGTGGATTATTCTAGATCATGTTCAAGTGAATTTTGTTGTCTAGGAGTTTTGGATTCACTTAAGGAAGTGTGTAAATGTTTTATCGTGTTTAGCACAGGTATTAGTCGACCTTGTGTTAACACTACATGCGAAAGTTTATGAAAGTATGTTGAGGTGTGTTAGGATTTAATTGGGTTCTAATTAAGGATTTTTATGGGTCGCCTTCATTCCTATCCACCGCGAGAGTGTTTAGGCGCTGACCTAATTTGAAATTCTAAATGTAAGGGATAGTTTCTAGCCTTGGAGAAGGTTTTCAAGGTTAAGGTTGATATAAATTAGAGTAATATCGTAGTAATATGTAAGAGAGAAGCAAGATAGATGTGAGATAGATGTGAGTGGTGAATGTGATGTGAATTTGTGTAAAGAAGTATGAATTTCAAGTGTTGGATTCTTGAAGGAAGTGACCTGAAGGTGTCTACAATCATTCATGCAAGGGTGAAAAAGTGTGAGAGAACTTGTGGTTGATTCCTTGTTTCATTGAGAATTTGTTCTTTGTGTAACATTTAGATCTTCTATCTTTTTTTCTTTATGTGGTAGTGAGCCCTGACT
The DNA here is from genome assembly GCA_007258455.2 of Sequoia sempervirens. Classification (NCBI taxonomy): domain Eukaryota; kingdom Viridiplantae; phylum Streptophyta; class Pinopsida; order Cupressales; family Cupressaceae; genus Sequoia; species Sequoia sempervirens. The sequence goes on along the minus strand of VDFB02292527.1, from coordinate 611,080 downwards.
GTGAGCCTTGTTGGATAGTGTGTCCTATTCTGACAGTGAGCCCTTGTATTGGTTTTGCAATTACTTATATTGTGAGATAATCCTCACAATGGTCTTTCCCTCATTGTGTTTTCAATGTAAATCTAGTGTTCTCTTGTGTATGGTGTTGTTATTTTAGTTTCTATTATCTGCATTTCATGATTAATCACTATAATATATTAAGGTCTTAATGAATGTTTGTGGATCTAATTACTGTTGAGAGTTTTGATGTTTTAATTTTCTACAACTAATTCACCCCCCTCTCAGTTGTCTTGTTCATTCAACATAAGATAATTGTGATCCTCCACTAGAAATATGGTGTAGGAGCACACAGGAGGATAGGAAATCAACACCAACCAGAAATATTGTTGTTTTACTTTTGATTTTGGTTTTTTTGTTTAGCTTCTCTCTTTCGTACAATTCCTAAACCTCTTAAATTATACACTGTGGTGAGACGACAATGGAAGTAGGTATACCTCGAGGAAATGTTGTCTCATGAAATGTGATAAAATTTTTTAAGTGAATGCAATTGGCTAGTGTAAATTCAATCTCTTATGTCTTTTTCCAATTGATCTATGGTGGAATAGAGTATGAGCATCCATCGATTGTAGACATGTATGCGAAGTGTGAAAGCATAGATTGAGCACATGAACTAATCAACAGATTGCCTCAAGAAATCATTGTCACATAATTTTGATGGTGAAATTACTGGAAAACTAATGTGGCACTTAAATGCTGAATTAGAAAAGGGAAACAACAAAGGAGTCTTTTTTTTAATTGAAGTAAAATGTGAAGTAACATCTATCTTGTTGGTCGATTTGTTATTAAATCTTGAAATTGATATTTAATGATGTCTTTTCATCTTCAATGAAGATATGAATTGATGTAAAAAGGGAGGGTTTTTAGGGTTAGAAAAAGGAAGATCTAACAATTAAATGTAGATTTAATTAATAAAATAGAGAAACTAAAACACACACAGAATAAATCATAACACAGAGAATTTAACGTGGTTCATCCAATCTGAGCTACATCCACCATTATCAGATCTGAGACATTTTAGCTTTTTATCCGTCTCATTCTCAACCAAGCTTCTCCATTTTTTAAAAGTTTCAAATACATCATGCCTAAGGAAATAAATCCATACCTTCCTAGTTGCATTATCAATGAATGTAACATAATACATAGAGCCACTAAGAGAAGATACCTGAGCTAGTCCCCATACATCTGTATGTACAAGCTCCAATTTCTCATCTTTCTTTTGCTTCCCATCCTTGAGAAAACTTACTCTCTTTTGTTTTCCATACACACAACTTTCACAGAAATCCATATTAACACATTTTAGACCTGGTAAAACATTATTTGAATGAAGTACTTTCATACCTTTTGCACTCATATGCCCAAGTCTATTATGCCACAGTGTGATTCAGAGTCCACAGCAACTGTATGATCTTCTACCTGCTTAACTGCAACAACTGTTCCTAACATTGACCTTTTTTTGTAACAATTAAAGTAGAAGGAACAGTATGACCTGTACAAAGATATAAGGTGCCTACTTTCACACCTTTTGCTACCACTAAGGCACCCTTTGTGACCTTCCAATTTTTATCACTAAATGTAACAACACAACCTTCATCATCTAGTTGCCCTGCTGAAATTAATTTTTTGCTTAACTTTGGAACATGCCTTACCTCACGTAGTAGCCAATGATTCCCATTCTGCAACTTAATCTTGATTCTTCCCTTTCCAACAATCTGACAGGGTTCGTTATCTCCTAAATAAACCAGCCCAAAATCCTCTTGGACATAATCAAGAAAATAACTTCTATGGGGGGTAGCATGAAATGAAGCCCCTGAATCTAACACCCAAGAATCATCAGCATTATCAAGGGAAATAATCAAAGCATCCTCATCAGATTTATTACTTACCACATTTTCCTCTTTACTTCCTTCCTTTCTGTCTCCTTCTTTATTTTTCTGAGACCAACAATCTTTCTTCAAATGACCCGGCTTACCACAGTACCAACAATCCCTCTTATCTCTAGATTGGGACCTTTTGTCCTTTGATTTTCCTCGTGACTTCCCACGATTTCAGAATTTTTCCTCTCTCCTTTGTTTTGCCCTACTTTCTGCATTCAAAACATGCCTGATGTGGATGTTCCACCTGAGCTTTTCTTACAATTCTCGCTCAAAATAACACCAACAACATCATCAAATTTCAATGTATTCGAACTAGAAAATAGTTGCTACAACCATTACCAAGCTATTCCAGCTTTCGAAAAGAACATAGAAAAAAGAGCCCTACTTCTTCATCAAAATTTACTTTTACTAAGTTAATCTTCAACTCATTTCAATGATCAGCACTGACCACCTTCTACCATTTTCATATTAAATAAACGCTTCATAAGAAATACCTTATTCAAGCAGAAGGCTTTTCATATAACTCGCCAGGGTTTCCATCAACTCTTGAGTTGTCTTTGATGTTGTAATATTGAATGCCACCGATTGTTCCAGGCATAAACGAATACTACCAAGAGCCTTTTTATCCAAAATCTCCCAGTCCTCATCAAACATTGTTGTGGGTTTCTTGGTTTTCCCTTCCAATGGTTGCCATAAATCCTTCTGATAGAGATAGTCCTCCATCTACATCTTCCATAACTGATAGTTCTGCCCATTAAACTTCTCAACCTTCTTACCCTCATCTTCCATTGCTCCCACTCAACCGTGAGACTCCCACTCAGCCGTGAGACCTTCCTACAGACGATAATCGAAACACAACCCACTCTAATACCAATTGTTAGGGTTAGAAAAAGGAAAATCTAACAATTAAATGCAGATTTAATTAATAAAACAAAGAAACTAAAACAAACACAAAATAAATCATAACACAGACAATTTAACGTGGTTCACCCAATCTGGGCTACATCCACCAAACCATAGCCATCCAATACTTTTATTATCCAGTGTAAGACTTATAGTATACCATGGGCTATACAGTATAGCATGATCAGTCGCCACATACCAACAAGGGTGTGGTTTTGAGAGAGGTCGATTGGCTTGGGGAATTCGATTAATTTTAAGAGGGGAGGCATTGAATTGAATTGGTGTGCAACAGTGAATGTAAAGTGCACAGATGAGAGGAATCAGTCATGTAAAAAAAGAAACAATAGAGGCATCAACCATAATACTGTGTGTAACAGAGAAAGGAAGGTGTGCAACAGTAGAGGGAAGTGCACATAATAGGAAATAGAAGAAGAGAGTGTGTAGAGTAGTGATCGAAGATTTAGAAAGCCTCTTTGAATGCTAAGAAACAACTTTAAAAGGAGGGAAAGTGAAGGCCTTTATTTTGTTTGTAAACTTTGTGTTGTAGATTTTAACATATATTGTGTGGTTTTTAATCAAATTAAACCAAATTACTATGTTTCTTTCTAAGTTTTGGTTTTGAGAAACAAGTTTTTTTTGTTGTTAAGAGATTATGATTTAGGTAAGAGAGAGGTATCTTGCATCAATTGGTTTCAAAGCCGATAATCCTAAGCATGGAGAGGATCCACTAGGACTTGTGGGAAGTGAGTAACAGTTGTTGAGAGCTCACGAGAATTGTTGTAGGTGTGTGTGGAGTCTTGAAGAATTGAGAGATGAGAGAGACAAGATGTTGATTGGAAGATATTCTGCTTCGAAGAGGAAGAGCCAAACTAGTGATAGTGTTGGAACAATTTTGAGAGATGATAAGAGATGATATCAGAAATGATATAAGAAATGAGGTGAGATTAGTTGTTGGTAACACAAGAGATCCTGAGAGTGGGGAAGAAAGTGAAGAGGAAGAACAAGGAAGAGAAGAAGAAGAATGATCATGGGATGTTGGAGAAGAAATATTTTTAAGGGCTCTTTCAAGAATTACAAAAAGCACTAAAATGGATGTGCCAAAATTTTATGGAACATTAAATGTAGAAGAGTTGATTGATTGGATAGGAGAGTTGGAAGAATAATTTGAAATAGAGGAAATTAGAGATTCGCAGTAGGTAAAGTTATCCCAAACAAAAATGAAAGGGCATGTTGCATTACAGTGGAAAGGGTCGCAAAGAGAGCAGGAAATGAATGGAGATCCCAGGGTAACGAGGTGGAACCAGATGGTTACAAGGTTGAAGAACAAATTCATTCTTGGAGACTATGTGTCACGTCTTAGACCTGATGCAGGTTTCTTTTGGTTTTGTGTGGATTTGTTACATGATTTGATGTGCGTGGTAGAATAATAATTAATATTATGGTGTTTTGGTGTGATGATATATGAAAACTGTTTACTTAAATTATGAAAAGTTGAATAGTATCAAATGTGTTTTACTTTGAAGATGAAGCAAAATAGAGTAGAAATATTTGAATTCATATATTATATTGCTTGATTTATATATTTATGTGATACTAATTCAGTTATTGTTGTGTGCCTGAGTGCACTTGAGATGCAAGAGGTCGAAGACCAAGGGTGTGATTAAGGAGAGGAGGTTAGCTTCTTGACAGGACAAAGCAGGATGTTCTCTCGATCACACACACGAGCACTTAGATTCATATAGATTGCATTTAGGAATGTCTAATTTTAGTGTGTTTGTTTTGAATTATTTTCAAATCAAATAATAATTATTTAAATTAAATAAATAATGAAATGAAAGCATGATAAAGTAAAGGAATTAAATTTAATTATAAAATTAACTATTGATTTTGGTTTTACCGTGCTGCAAATCTAAGTGAGTATCCTATTTTCTTTAACTTGTGTTAAATTCTTGTGATAATAAAATTAAATGATAATTAGATAATATTTATTTAATATAAGATATATATATTTACTTTGAATTGAGTAATTGAGGAGGTATTTTTTGAAATGTTTATCATTTGTGCAACGGTAATTGTGGATTATTTTTACATATCTCCTAATTATGAATATGAAGTGTAAAACACAAAGTTATATTTATATTTTAATTTCATTTTTAAAATGCATTTTCAAGATTAGGGTAGGAAATGGAAAGGAAAAAATTATTAAAAGGAAAGGAACTTCCCGAGAGGGGCAACAGTTCTTCAAATCATTCTTGAAAATAAGCTTTGCAATTTTGCTCTAATGGCTGCCAAGAAAATGTTCAATTCATCAAAATTAGAGGTTTTAGAATAAATCTTTGGGAAATAGTAGGAAAATGAAGAATTAGTGAAGCTACAGGAAAGGAGGAAAGAAGAAGAAACTTTCTCAGAAGAACCAGATTGAAAAGAGGCAAAGAGAAGAAGTTGTCTAAAGAGCAACTCCAGCTGGAAGCGAAACAACCAGGTTTTCCATTCTTTTTCCATAAATCTTGTTTGAAATATGAAATTACTATTGAAGAATTTGAATTCCAAGTGTTTGAATTGTAGAAAAACTGTGAAAAGTGAGAAAATCTTCTATTCTTTTCTGTGCATTGAAAGAAATTGCTTAATTTTTTCCCTTTCAAATTGGGGCTTTTCTCCTTTGCAAACTGTGGTTTATAATTTTATCTCATTGCTAATTCTTTTCACATAAATTTTGAAAATATATATATATATACACACACATAATTTCTCTGTGCATATATATATATATTTATAATATATTTTTACACACAATTTTTAAGCTTCTAGAACAATCGACTGTGAAATTCCTTAAAATTTATATCTTTAAAAGACAAGTTTTAATGAAATGGGGGATTAACCCCTGCCCCATCCCATGGAGGAAGGGGTTGCACTATGGAGGGACAACGCCTGGCCTGTGGAGGATGCGCTGCCCCCTCACAGGTAGTGCCTTCCCCATGGGGGGAGGCGTCAGCCCCATATGGCATGTTGTTGAGTTTCTTTATGAGACTCTTATAAATCTGCGTAGGACTCTTTTGAATAATTTTGTTGTCAACAAAAGGTGTAAATATATATATATATATATATATAAATATGAATGTATATATATACAAATACAAACATAACTCTGTTTTCTTCAAAAAACTTCTTTCATTGTTATTGGTATTATACAGAAAATGTAGCATTATGGTATATGCATCTTGTAAATCTGTTTGAATTCTTTTTGATATATGAATAAATACATATTTATATATATATATATACACACACAGATATATATATATATATACTCTGACATAAATATCACTGTTTTCTACAGAAAACATTACCTTCTGTCAATGGTAACATACAGAAAACACAGCATGGTGTATAAACATATATATATATACATTTGAAAACTAAAATTTAGAGAGATGCAGAATAAACACATTTAAATCACTCTATGTTCAGTAGGCAATATGTATTCACATATAAATTTGTTATCTATGTTGTTTTTCTTTTCTAAAACTATTTCTATTTTTTGAATAACGGTGTACTGAATGAATCGCCATACATCATTACAAAATTTAGTGAATTATACATAAGACTATATTAAGAGCTGAAAATGAATCTTTTTAGCAAATGTATTCTATAGAAAATGCATTTAAACTAGTGAATTTTCTGAAAAAAAAAGTACTTTCCTTTCTTATCCAAAACTATCAAAATTACTTACTTTGACCAAACTATTTTAGAAAATAGAACTGGGACTGATTTTTAAATTGCATTGTAACACTCATTAGAAATTGTACAAGAAACCTCTCATACATAGTGTATGTATAAAAAGCTATTTTGATAATCTTTGTGTGAACATTGGAAAATGATGGAATTTCTTTGGAATTAGAAATGTGTAAAATTGAATGAGAACTTAGATGCAAAATGCATTATTCACTATATTTTGAGAAAATTCCAGGACAGGATGTTGAAGGTGGACCCACAGAGACAGTAGTTTTACCTTTTCTAAAACTATCATTTGTTTTTATTTATGCTTGGCCAAGCACATGCACCATTGAAATAGATGGAATTAAAAGCCTAGAACTAAATGTATATAGGTCTGTACCACCTCCTGTTTGCAAGAAATATGTGATTCTCATGTTAGAAATGCATATAGGCATCAGGCTTGCATCGAGAGTTCCCTCCTGTGTTGTTGTTTTAGGTTGTTAGGCTCCTCATGTAGGGTCGGCGATTTCTTCGAATTAGGGAGAAACTCAGGGAAGTCTTGCACTTTGTGGTTGGGAGGAAAAGGCGCCTTAATCACACTCTTGGCCCCAGCTTGCAAGAAGACCAATGGTGTCATGACGGTTGAGGTTCAGATGTTCACATGCTATAAATGTATTCATGTATTCTTTTGAATGGCTTGTAAATCCCACTTGTAAATGTAACTTTATTTGAAATTCAATATTGTAACATTTAAACATATGTATTGGAATGAAAGTTTTGATGTAACATTGAAATAGATGTATTGATTGAAAGTTAATGATGTAATTGAAACTTGAATGAATTTATGGAAACTCATTGATATGCAAATGGAATTTACATATGTTTCATTGCAAAGATGTTTGTTGATAGTGCAATTTACTTCTTTTGTATACATGGAATGAAAATTTATTACTGGATTTTGCTTTTGAGCATTTATGGAAAGATCTTGATCTATGCATCCTTTACTTTTATTATATTTGGAATGTAATGAGTTTTGGAAAATGATGTGGTTATATGAAAATCATCTCTCGAGCATTACACTATGAAATGGAGTTATTCAAGAAGTTGCAAAATCTAAAACAAAAAGATATGAGTGTAAAAGATTGCATAGACGAGTTTTACAAGCTAGCCATTCAATCTAAAAGGCATAAAATCGACAGGGAAAAGGTAGCCAAGTATGTGAATGGATTATAGTTTAACATTCAGGATGAAATGAGTCTACGGAAAATTACTACAATGGAGAAAGCATACCAATATGTATTAAAGGTGAGGAGAAATTAATGAGAAGGCAATTGAAATTTTCCAAAGGTCGAGAAAGATTTGCAACTAAAAAGGGACAAGTGAGCAACAACAAGGGAAAGCAAATTACAGAAGAATTCAAGCCCAAATGGAGTAAAGAGGCGGGTCAGAACACAAAGGAAAAGGAGATATCACCAAGAGGACGTAATAGCAGTAGTAGAGGGTTTCCAGGTAGATGTTACCAATGTGGAGAAGTTGGTCATCATATTTACGAGTGTCTTGAAGTACAAGAAGGAAACAAAAAGAATGCAGTAAGAAACCACTTGGAACAAGGGGATGAAGAATGTGATGCATCCTCGAAAGGTGAATACCAAAAATAAGGTGAATCTCTCATGATGAGGAGAGTGTTGGTGAACCCAAAAGCAGTGGAGAAGGAACCATCACAAAAAAGGAGTCTCTTTTGAACTGTGTGCAAGGTTGGAGGTAAGTGCTGCAAAGTTATAGAAGATACTACTAGTATGAATAACCTACTTTCAAATGAGATGGTAGAAAAGTTAGGTTTGAAAATGTGTAAGCATCCTTGTTCGTACAAAGTTTCTTGATTATAAAAAGAACATGAAATGATTGAGTGAGCAGTGTTTAGTTAATTTTTTAGATTGGCTCTTATAGAGATTAGGTGTTGTACAATGTGATTCCTATGACTGACTACTTGTCATGTGTTATTGGGTAGGCCATGGCAGTTTGATAGGGATGCCATCTATGATGGTAGAAAGAATGTTTATACCATTTGGAAAGATGGAAAAAGGTATATGTTGAATTCTTTGAAAGAGAAGGAGAAGTAGATGAAAGAATCCAACTCTATTGTTTGTTGTAGTTTGGAGAAGTAGTGAATAGAAGAAGAGGAACGGACTGAGTACAGTAATTTGAAACCATTTAAGGGGAAAATTTTAGGAGGAAAGGGTAGGTTGGATTTTGATATATTGCAGCAATGCAATAAAGGAACTAACAATAGCAGTTCAAAAGGATGTGGTGGTCACATATGTGGGCCTATGATAGGAAGTTGTTTAGAGAAATGGGATAACACCAATGGAGGTGGCTCGAGTTTTGAGGATGAGCAGAACAATAGAAGAGGGAAGGCTCTCATAGACAAGGAGCAATTGTGGATCAAAAATAAACATGGGATTATTGTCCCATGCACCTTACAATATTCCCGAGCTTACCAACTCAAGGAATTGTTACTTGATTTTTTCTTCCAACTAAAATCAGGTAACTTATTGTATCTTTTGTGTTTACATTTAAACATTAAAAGATACATCATTTTCTGCTAAATTTCATTTATATCCATAAAGGAGATTGTCAAAACAGATTGCATTTTTCCAGTTTTGTAATTACATACAAATAAGAAAGAGAACCAACATGTATTACAAATGTAATATTTATTAATGATCATAATTGTATAATGTCCCTCACAAGCCAAGGGACTGGGCATTCTAATGCTTATAAACAAAAAACTATATGCCTGTAGATAAACATAAAGGAAATTACACATGAAATGAAAAGGGACCTGTCATTTCCAGGTGGAATGACGAATCTCATTGGTTTGGTCCCACATCATCTCGGTCTTCCCCGATGCCTTGCTTTCGTTTGACACTCTCCTCGTCGCTCCTAGGCTTCCTGCATATGAAAAAAAGAGTGTTGTGAGAGAAATGAAAGGTCACTGGTCAAAATATGAGAAAAAATCCATAAATGTGTAATCAGAGGTCCATAAGCATTAAAACAGATAGCATACCATAAGTGTATAGGAAAACAAGAAAAGAGTGATCAATCACACTATGATATGCTTTGTTTATCTAACTGATTTGTTCCTTGTGCAGATTTAAGACAAGTCTTTGTTACTATTTTGATTCAGCTAATTAAAACATGTGGAGTAAAATGTGGCTCCAACAAGGGTTGAGCCCAAAATGCTGCTCTCTTATGTTTAGAGGGATAGGAAATTGAGCAACTTGATCAAATCAATGATAAACATACTCTTGATGCATTAAATCAATATGGAATAACACCAATTAATCAACTTTCATTATCAGATTCAAAAGATGCAACAAATAATGTGAACTATCAAGAGAATTACCCTTCATCTTTTCACAATGAATCAATCAATAGGCTATCATCATGTCAAAAGGGTAGTATTTTTCTGGATATATCTTTCAATCTTCTTAAATGGATCCAAGATCCATTTTATTAAAGAAGTAAATGATTTTTGTGATGCATCAATTTCAATTATACATGCATCATGTTCAATTGTGCATCCATTAATAATGAAGAAGCTATCAAGTCATGTTTGAAGCCATCATGAGTCATACATGGCAGCATGATCACCACAAAGGGTGGAATGCATATCACAAAAGGAGGGAGCTATGTACTATCCACATTGAACAATTAATAATCATTCACTCAACAAAGGCACAAGTACAACCATTTGATGCTACAAGACAACAACAAAGCATGCTACATCTCATGAAAGGGAAACAACAATGAATGGATGCTATAGGGCAGCAAGGGTTCATAGGTTAGAATGCAATACCCCTATAGTGCACAATTTGTCTCAAACAATCAATACATAATGTCTTATGATGATAGCCACAATGATCTAAATACATGAAGAGAATGAGCATTAAGGTAGCACAATAAACATAAAAGTAATCCTTAGATGACAGTGATGTAAAGAAGTTTCTAGAGGACTATCCATCATTATTGGTTGAGAACAGTGAGAAAAGTTGAATGGGACTATCATAGCAATGAAAAGACAAGAGATACAAGTGAATATCAACAAGAACAATGTTATGTGTGATAAAGAAGCAGATCATAAACCACTTTCATAAAGACCACCAAATTCATGACTTCAAACAAAGGTTTCAAAAGGACAGTACAATTTTTCAAGGGGCAAGACTATAGAAGATAGGACAGTCAAGCAGCCTAAAACTAGGACAGTCACTATACCAAGTGGCAATTAACCAATTGTATACTTTACTTCATATGGGAATAATTGATGACAAATTGGACTTAATGAGGCCATGATTTGGTGTTGTAAGGTGTTTTGCACATCCACACTAGGTCTTGGGCCCTTGCATATTGAATAAAATGTATTTATTGATGTCTTGCAAGAGTGTTGTAAGGTGTTGTAACACATCTTCACACTTTTCTAGGACCATAATGTTATATTTCACCTAAATAACCTTACCAAGACCTATTTCAAAGTGTTGTAAAGTCTTGTAACAAACTTTCACACTTTCCTAGGCTTGTCATCAATATTTACACATTTCTTATGCTTTAAATGGCCACTTTATGCACTTACAGACCTTAATTAAGTGTCTTGCTGAAGAAGAACCCAGTAAACAACATTTCATACATCTCATTAACATTAGTCTTGAGTGTAAACCTTTGCATTTTGGTTCCCCATCCAATGCCCTTTCTCCTTTTAGGTGAAAAAGCCTAGGAGGTGTAAAGCATTGTGAGGGGTCAAACCAAAATCATTGTTTACATTTTGGTGAACCTACATCTTTTGAACATTGTTCCTTTCTAATTTTCAAGTGCATACTAGGTTTCAGTTGCATTGCATCTTGCATTAGTTAAAGTGCATCCTAGGGTTTCAAATTTTTGAATTAGTAAAAGTGCATATAGGTTGCATTTTTGCATCTCCAATCATTTCCTATCATTGTAAAACTATATTTTAATGTTAGGTATGCATCATACAATACATAAATCATCAAAATCCATTCAAAATTCCTGAAAAATCCTTAAAAAATCCCTTATTGGGACTAAGTCACCAGTCTAGGCGACTTAGTCCCTATCCTAATTTTTCACTGTCTGTTATAGCATTAGAAACCTCATTTTTTGCTTCCTAAGCCTCCTAGTATCATATACTATAATTCTAGAAAGTTTCAGGATCATTTGTTTTATGCATTTGGCTCAAAAACATCAATTTAGGGTAGTCATTTTTGAAATCCTTTCAATTACAAACATCCATACATTTGAAAATGCTTCCATTTATGCAATTTTTCCTAACATTGATAAAAGTACTTTTCACTTTTGCATATACAATATTTCTATTCATAAAAATTTTCATAAGTTTGATAAAATTGCTTTTCATTCTTGCATGTACATTGTTTGCATTCTTCAAAACTTGCATATATTGGATAAGAATGTTTTGTATCTTTTCATATACATTGTTCATATTTCTAAAACATTGCATGAAATGGTTACATGTGCTTTTCATTCTTATTCAAACAATCCTAGCACCTTACATATGTAGACATGTAAAGAAACATTCGCTATCCCCTCCCTATGAGAGTGTTTTAGTGACAGAGACTATAACTTGGGCTATTCTTAATAGTCATCCTTTTTCTTCTCATAATATCTCTCCTCTTGGTGATGAAGATATTTTAGTAGAAGAAGCAATTAATGAGAGTTTTGAGAATCCTAGTTGTTTCTCTCCTTTTACCTCTCTTCATGAAAAAAAAATTCACAACCACCATAACACAACCTTAGATGATCATAACATTACAATTTATTTTTCTCCTAGTATCTTTCCTTGTTGTGAAGATGATACTTTGATGTTAGAAAAACTATTTTGTGAAGATCATAAGAATCTTAGTTGTCCCCCTTCAGCTCACAAAATTCTTCTTAAACATGACAACACAACCATAGGTAATCATGACACTAAAATTTATCCTTCTCCTAGTATCTCTCCTAGTTGTGAAGAAGATACTTTGTTGTTAGAAATCACAATCGATGGCAGTCATGAATATATTAGTTGTCCCCCTTCACCTAGATAAACCCTTATTAAGGACGAAAATTCAACCATTGATCATTCCCCTACTTGCGATGAAGTTATTTTAGAAGAACCAATCCATGAATGTCAAGAGCATTTGATTTGTAGTTCTCCTAAAAACTATCCTCCTAGGGAGAACATCATCGTGCAAGAAAATGAAAACAATAGTAATGTGTCTTCCTTAGATAAAGAGGTGACTCTAGATTTCCCTTCATTAGAGATACATCAAACCAAGACCATCGAGGTTATGAATGTGCAAGTGTCCATTAGATCCCCCTTGATCAATGGACCTCATACATACCCGGTGGGACATCGTGAGAACCCTTTAATTCTTTACCCACCTTCACACAAACAACAAACTCAATGCCAACCTGAACTCATCCTTTACCCACCATTGCATAAACCTCCACCTCCACCTAAACTTGAGTTTACCCTTTACCCACCTCATCATGATGTTGTTGCTCACACACACTACACTAGAAACAATCCATCACCTCAACAACCCACCCCAACACCCTTTGCCTAATAGTATATTTCCTAGTGCTCCTTGATTAAATTCACACATTAGGGAGTATCATCTTGTTGAACAACTTAAGAACACTCCTACAAACATGTCCCTATGGGATTTACTCCAAAATTCACCTACCTATCACAGTATGCTTCAAACAGCCTTACAACAAGTTCCTATCCCTTCTAATGCGCAACTAAATGACATAGCAGCCATAATTCAAGGATTGAATGCTGACATTGTTTTCCACCAGAGTGAACTCCCCCCTTTGAATGTGCAAAAACAAAATGAAGCTTTCATGATCATTTCTCAATACAATACCATAGGGATAAAGCAAACCCTTATTGACAATGGCTCAACCCTTAATGTGTGTAGTGTAAACCTCTTGGATAGGCTTCATGTGAATAAATCAAAAATTCAACCCGATTCTTTATCTATTAAGGGCTTTGAAAATGAAGAAAAGCAACCGCTTGGTGTGATCACTTTACCTATTACAGTTGGAGAGGTCACATTGAATACACCAATCTAGTTTATGCTGCATGCTCTTTCATATAACCTTATTCTAGGCAGGTCATGGATTCATGAAATGAATGGTGTGCTTTCCACTCTTCATCAAAAAATGAAATACATCTACAACAACAAAGTGTGCAGAATTGACGTCGATCATGAGCCTTATAGTGTCTTGCAACTTGAGAAAAACAAAGAGAACCCCTTGAACACCTTAACACCAACCACACAAGTGGAACCTGTGCAACAAAAATACAACCAACAACAATTAGATGATGATTGGGGTTCCTTAGACTTCACACCACCACTCATGGATGACCCTTCAAAAGCATCCATCTCAACCACTTTAGATCAAAACATAACCAATTACACAACAACCTTTGATGAACACAACAACGAACAACCACCTGATTCAAAAGCAATGAAAATGCTTTATGGAAAAGGTTATGAACTTCCGCAACAACTTGGGTATAGTGGAAAAGGATGTGGTGCTCACGAATAAAGGAATCAACAACCCTATAGATCCTATTACACAACGAACAACACATGGTCTTGCTTATTGTCCTTTGATAAAAATCACTAAGCCTTCACTCAACATCAACACATCTTCGCTTAATGTCAATGTCATCATGCACAACACCAATGAATTGAATTCGTTAGATTTTACACCCTCCTGCGAAGGAGAGAAAAAAATCTCGCAACTTAAAGATTCTTGTGTAGGTATGACAACTAATACTAAGCAAGATGTATCTTTGAAAAAAACTATAGGACCACCTTCTCCCATTGACCAAGAGGGTATCTTGTCGAGACTCCTCCATGATCACTTAATCACCCTTCCTCCAACAACTCAAAAGAAATCCTCTTCCAAGACTTCATTTTGTGCATATCATAGAGTTCATGGTCATTACACTAATGAATGTAAGGCTTTGAGTAGTAAAATCCAACATTTTAAGGAGTTTGGTATTCTTCCTTATGTGGGGGCACCTAATCCTTCTAATTAATAATGATTTTCACTCTAGCATGCATTTCATTAATAATTTCGGCTCACCCTTTTCCTGCACTAGTATGTCACTTGTTGCCTCCTTTGGCTAGTTGTTAACCTTTCATGAACATATAAGAACAAGCTTTGGATGTGGACGACATGTCTTACGATTGAATCACACATGACATACAACCTTTCTTCATGATGCATCTTATTAAAAACATATGACTTGGCATAGGTATTTTTTGAATAAGCTCTCATATCCTCTTCTACTTTAAAGATATTGCTCACAGAATAGTGTGTAGCAATTTCTTTAAAGTGGGGGCATACATAGACAACATCTTTTTTAAAATTTCATGACGTGATTTTCTTTTTCTTGTGACATGTCCTCTCCTTGCTGGTGTCATTAGGTTTGATTCCTTCCAAGAGTGTACGATCAACTGAAGTGGCCTGATGCGAACAAAGCATCAGATGGATAACGATCTAACAAGGGAATAAAGATCAACTGAAGTGGCCTGATGCGAACGAGGCATCCCATGGATAATGATCTGACACCTTGATTTTTATTATCTTGGAGACATTAGGCACAATTCTCTGTAAGAAGAATACCTTACAAGCAAAATCCCCTTCAACAATTTTTTTAAATAACATTCAAAAACATTTACAAAAAGCATTTTCATTGTGGTGCCCTATCAAATTTATCAGAAGAATAACTTTGGTATCGTGGGAAGCCGACACACTGGCATGACTTTCTCACTAAACCACTTCTTTGGGATAGTTCACCCCGTAGATAGCCTGATGTTCTATGGCCCCAGAGTGAGTACATATTTGATTTACCCCATTTTCATTTCCTTCTAGTTCTTTCCATTGTATGATCATGTATCTTGTCTTGCTGCATATTATACACCTTGCATGTGCATGTCCTTTTGTGTTTATGTTGGCTTGACTTAGGATCTTGGATCCTGGGGGCTTGTGCAATCTCCTTTGATCTTTGTCATTCTTTGTAATCCGCATTGGTACGATTTGACTCCTCTTGAATGGCTACTTTAGAGAGAGTTTGAAGCAAGTTCATCCTCTTACTAAAGTGGGGTCTTAATGTGTTGCCAAAAACTGTATACTTTACTTGATATGGGAATAATTGATGACAAATTAGACTATATGAGGCCTTGATTTGGTGTTGTAAGGTGTTTTACACATCAACACTAGGTCTTGGCCCTTGCAAATTGAATAAAATGTATTTATTGGTGTCTTGCAAGTGTGTTGTAAGGTGTTGTAACACATCTTCACACTTTTATAGGACCATAATGTTATATTTCACCTAAATAACCTTACCAAGACCTATTTCAAAGTGTTCTAAAGTCTTGTAAGAAAATTTCACACTTTCCTAGGCTTGTCATCAATATTTACACCTTTCTTATGCTTTAAATGGGCCCTTTATACACTTACACACCTTAATTAAGTGTCTT